>JABXJD010000292.1:325000-635000 GCA_013375575.1 Percina caprodes | reverse complement strand
AAAGAAAAAGATTAAGATGGGCAAAAGAACACAGACATTGGACAGAGGAAGACTGGAAAAAAGTGTTGTGGACGGATGAATCCAAGTTTGAGGTGTTTGGATCACAAAGAAGACCGTTTGTGAGACGCAGAACAAATGAAAAGATGCTGGAAGAATGCCTGACGCCATCTGTTAAGCATGGTGGAGGTAATATGATGGTCTGGGGTTGCTTTGGTGCTGGTAAGGTGGGAGATTTGTACAGGGTAAAAGGGATTCTGAATAAGGAAGGCTATCACTCCATTTTGCAACGCCATGCCATACCCAGTGGACAGCGCTTGATTGGAGCCAATTTCATCCTACAACAGGACAATGACCCTAAACACACCTCCAAATTGTGCAAGAACTATTTAGAGCAGAAGCAGGCAGCTGGTATTCTATCGGTAATGGAGTGGCCAGCGCAGTCACCAGATCTGAACCCCATTGAGCTGTTGTGGGAGCAGCTTGACCGTATGGTACGCAAGAAGTGCCAATCCAACCAATCCAACTTGTGGGAGCTGCTTCTGGAAGCGTGGGGTGCAATTTCTCCAGATTACCTCAACAAATTAACAGCTAGAATGCCAAAGGTCTGCAATGCTGTAATTGCTGCAAATGGAGGATTCTTTGACGAAAGCAAAGTTTGATGTAAAAAAAATCTTATTTCAAATACAAATCATTATTTCTAACCTTGTCAATGTCTTGACTCTATTTTCTATTCATTTCACAACGTATGGTGATGAATAAGTGTGACTTTTCAGGAAAACACAAAATTGTTTGGGTGACCCCAAACTTTTGAACGGTAGTGTATATATATATATATATGTATATATGTGTGTGTGTGTGTGTGTATATATGTATGTGTATATATATAAATGTATGTGTGTGTATATATACATAACCTCCACAAGCCTATTTGTTGCATCTGAAACTAATCATGCAGGTTAATGATGGTTAACTCTCCTCTCCTTAATGTAGAATGGAAACCCTCAGAACCCCTACTGTACAGGTATCGACGGTGTGATGGAAGCCTACTACCAGAGTCTGAAGTCGGTTCAGCTCTATGGACCCACCAACTTCTCCCCTGTCATTAACCATGTGGCCAGGTAACACACATGCAATTTATAGGAGTTTTTTTTGTGCATTTTATAGCTTTTTCCAACTTCCCTCATTAATCTCTACTCAAGTGAGTGGATTCCTATGCTTATTTTTCCACACTCTTGCTTATACTGACAGTGCTTATATAATGAACTTCCAATCGTTTGAGAATGCGTGAAAGAACATCGGGTACATTTCACTTTGTGACAGACACTCAGCAAGTGTTTTCAGGTTTTCTTTAATAGGCCCCATGTTGCCAAGTAGCTAACAAGAGTTTAGGTGAGAGAAGAACTAGAGACACAAACAGAGAATAAGTGACAGCTGATCGCATGTTTGTTTTTTGTGTCTCTGCGAAGATGAGAACATATGCTGCAGGAAAGCCACACAGACTTGTGATCTAGACAAAGTTTGGAAATAAAAAAGACATTCAGGAACTATTCACGCAAGTGTGTAATTAAAGAGATGTACTCAAGTGAAGCTTCTCATCACGTTACTTCACATTTTAGAAGATAATTGACTGAAATCTTAATTGGGTAGTTACACATGAAGAGGCACTGAAGGGAAATGGTGAACGAAGCCATAATACAGAGGCAGCAGTTTCCTCTTATTTAGCCTGCAATATAACCTGAAATACCCCTTAACCCTTTTCCTGATTCATGTGTTCCGTTCAGCTAACCTCGTGAATTAATCCCTCTTTGTTTTTGTCCACTCCTCGCTAACATGTTTTTTTTCTCACAAATCTTGATATTCATTCTATTTAAAGGTCCCGGATTGTGCTCATTTTCATGTTCATACGTAAATACATAACATGTTTACACACATTGACCTATCTGTAGCAACATTTTCTACCTATATATAGTATAGTGGTTACATCACATCCACACGACTACACCTCATTAACTTTCGCTACAAGATTTAACTTCAAGAATCGTCCCAGTTGGACAAATACCAGACTAATCAGTACATTTTCTACAAACTTGTCCTCCTAAACATCTTTCACAACTTTTAAAACTAGTTGCAGAGACATGTAGCATATTTTTGCAATTTGATTCCCTTTTTGTCAACTTCAAGCCGGTTTATTGTTTGTAACCAGGCACCGGCTGTTTTTTCCCCTCATCCCCCATCTATAATCCCAGCGCCTACATCCCACCTCCACCTCCTCTCCTCTGTTAACCGATCGCCCATATATTACAGTAACCCAATGTTTCTCCTCTTCCTTCACTCCCACATTCATGCAGCTTAGTAACTATTCACTTTACTCCGTGAGACACTTAAACATCAGTTATCACAGGGAGGGGGGAGGAGACAGACATAGATTTGACCTCCCTGTGGAGAAAGGTGAAGATGAAGCGGCAAAACTAATCTCAGTGTGTAAATATCAGTAACAGTAGGTTTACGACTCACACAGGAGTGAAAGGCCGTGCTCGGCATCACAGCAGATATTGAAAGCCGTATTGAGCTTAGGCTCTATAGAATTTACTTAAAAAGAGATGCACAGATAGAAGAATTTGACAGATCATCCAGAGTGGGCGGTAAATGACATTTTCTCAATGAGGAAAATTATTTTCAAAGGATGTGTAATGCCTCATTTCCACTCAACTACAGTGTTTACATGTACTCTATTTAATTTGACATCAAGCTGAGTACTTTAATTAAAAACACACAGAATCATTCTCAATTAACGAATCGTATGGTAAACAAAAGACACAAGGATGGCAGCGCAGAAATAACGACACAAATTGCTTTTCTGTGTTTTTGTGGGTAGGTATGCAGCTTCGGTGAAGGATGGCTCCCAGTACTTTGTGCTCCTCATCATCACAGATGGTGTCATCTCAGACATGGCCCAGACAAAGGAGTCTATTGTCAACGTAAGTGCATCTACTGTGGCTGTTAACACCTGACCCTGCACTCTGACACCCCTTAAAACAGAAGGGAAAAAAGAAAGAGTGCCCTCACTTCACACATTTTTAGTTGGAGAAACATCAGTTGCATGTATAAATGGCTTTAAGTAGTATTAGTAGTAGTAGTAGTAGTAGTAATATTAACTAGACTTGTACTTAGAGTACTGGTCTGGAGTGATCAGAAACTCCACAGCATTGCTGAATAAGTTTTAAACAGGTTGTTTGACTTGAGATTGTTTGCCTGCTTGCAAAAAAAAAGTGTACTTAGATAGTAGTTTTGTAAAATATGTAATTAGTCAGGGATTGAATTATCCCTAACTAATTAAACTTCACTCATGTTTTTATACAAAAAGATGCAACACAATGTGCCTTACTAAAGATAAAAAATGAAAAGATAAATGCCGGGTGCCTGCTTAGCTCACCTTGACCACCAGGACCACCAGAACTGGACCATTTGTGTGTATGTGTGTGCACGCAGACAGACAGAGACAGACAGACAGACAGACAGACAAACAGAGACAGACAGACAGACAAACAGAGACAGACAGACAGACAAACAGAGACAGACAGACAGAGACAGACAGACAGACAGACAAACAGAGACAGACAGACAGACAAACAGAGACAGACAGAGTTGTCTTGTGTCGTGTAATTGTTAACGAATTTAACACTTCAGCAGAGATGTTCATTTCCATACAGGTTTAGTGGCTTGACGGTTAACAGTGATTTGATTCGTGGGGGTATTTTGGCAACGGTAACGTTATAAGTGTTGTAAGTGAGCAAAAGACTTAATTTACCCGACCCAGGGTGAGTCTGATGAAAACCGATTTTCTCGTATTGCGCAGCGCTCTGAAGGAATAATCTCCGAGATTACGTTATGTTCTGCCAGCTCACAGCAATTTAATACAGGTTGATACAGGCTGTAACACCCCGACCCCTCCGCATGTGGCGTCTCTGTGTGATGTGCAGGTTACCTTTCCCCCAAACACGCCCCCAAACGTGGACATACGTCTCGCATTATTAGATAGATGCCTTTACTGTAAGTGGCATCATGCTCTGTCTGCCACTTGTTGTCTTAAGCTGGTTGTGCTTTGCATGTGTTGGATTCTGTCTTCTTTTACCGATATATATTTAACAATATGTTTTGCATTCCAAATCTCTTCCAAACTTGGCACTTACTCGTGCCCGTTGCAAGACACCTGTCAAGTTTGAATTCCATCGGACGGTTCGAGAGATATCAAATAACACGCACACGAGACAGAAAGGCATTCCTGTAATTTATAGATAGAAGATATTGTTTTTTTCTTTTTGTGGAATGCTGTAAAAAGATAGCAACAAATAAATCACAAAAAGTGTTTCCATTAAAGTAGACATTTCACCAAAAACAAATGTCCTCATGGAAAACATTTGCAATAAATGCCACATTTAGACAGCACTATGTAGTATTTCATGATGCATAGTTGCTTAAATATAAAACCATGGAAACATGTAAGCAAATGAGTAGAACTGTCATGGTGAAAACATGTTACATTTGGGCCAGAAATGTGTCTCGTAAATCCTCGTCATCATTACTTGTTTTTCTCCTGAAGCCAAAATCTGTCTTTGAATAAAAGCTGATAACAGCTGTGCCATTATTTTCCTTATTAGCCTGCGAGGCGAAACCCTGTCAGCTCACAGATGCATTGATTATGGAATTACTACACGGAGAAAAGACACATATTGTTGGCCATACTAACAAATAATGTGAATCTACCAGAGACATGCAGTCTCAGAGTATATATGTGAAAACGGGATTGTTCTGTTGTTTGGTACTGACAAATATTTTTACTAGTCTCTGCAAATCCATCCTTCCTTGCAATGGCAACAGAAATATGAAGTGACTGGGGGAGCTGTGCCGGCCTCACTTTTGACAGCATGTTATTCACCCTCCGTCCGTCCTCTCCATCACTGTCAAGTCACAGCATGCTCCAGAGGAAAGCCAGAGCACCATGTAGAATGCAAGCAAAGTGAACAGTGAACGGCAGCCGTTTTTGGGAAGGCAGTGATCCATCTCTGGCCTTTGAAGGCAGAGGAGAAGAGGAAGGGAGTGGTTAAGAAGAGCAAGACGAGACGAGAAGAAGAAAGGAGGCTGAGAGAGGAGAAGGAAGTGGCAGAGATGAGGGGAGGGGGGAAAGAGAGCTAAGGGCAGTGGAGACCTAAAGAAGACCTTTACTTAGGGGAGTGCAAAAATAGATGAGATGTTTTGAAAAATCATCTATTGCTCTGCTGCCTGTGGTCAATCCATTACTCAAAATACTCGACACAGACACACACACACACACACACAGACACACACACACACGTCATTTATAAGCTGTCAGTGAGTCCAGGCAGTGTTGATTCTCACGTGTCTAATATTACCCACACAGCGCGGCGGGAGGTGCTGTAGGGAGCCCCAATGTTTACACATACTGTATACTGTACATGGCAAGACATGAACACTACATCATGATCTGTGAATGCTTTGGTAACCATGTATCTTTTTATCCCATTAACGACTCAGACAAACCCAGGTGCAGACAAACCCAGTTTTCACAAAAGAAGACTTTTTCCCAAAATCCCAAATGTATCAAATTTTCATTGTTCCTCTTCTCTCCTGCAGGCCGCCTGTCTGCCAATGTCAATCATCATCGTGGGGGTGGGGCCCGCAGAATTTGATGGTAAGTCAACGAGAACTTGTGAGTAATATTTACATATAATACATTTCTTTGTCCACTCTGTAGAATCTGGTTTATGGACAAAATCAGCTCTAATAATGAGTTGCGGGTCCTGCTTTTGTATTTTGCGTTTTGCAGACTTTTATTGGCACTTTGCAGTTGTTTTTTTTGAATGTGCTAACTGAGAAATAATGTGTGTATTTTATTTTACTATTTCCTCAGCCATGGTTGAGTTGGATGGCGATGAAATCAGAATCTCATCCAGAGGAAGATTTGCTGAGAGGGACATTGTCCAGGTACACAATCATTTCTTTCTCCTAAACCATTAAACCATTCCCTCACTGCAGTTTTATTGTTCTCTTATGGAAAATCTGTTTTAACTGTAAACCAAAATAAAAGCCACATCCAAGATTACAAATGAGCTCTTCCTCTTGGCCACCTAGATCAGTAGTGTCAAACTTACACTGGAAAATGAGAATTCCATCAAGGGCCAGAAGTATAGTTTCTTTACATGCTTTTATTTTGAAAAAAGTCAAATATCTTTGACTGCGTTATTGCATGTCTCTTAAAGTCCTCTAACTTACAGTTTGGTCGACATAAAACCCTAAAAAAAAAAAGTCATCAAAGAAGTTCCTTAACCATAATAGGAGGAAGCGACAAAAAAGCAACAAAAACAACAACAAAAAACGTCAGGAAAAGTGGAAAAAAATTAGAAAGAGCACCAAAAACTTCAGCAAAAGCGAAAAATTGGCCTTGAGTTTGACACAAGTGACCTAGATTTCTGAGCCCTTATTAACTTCCTGTCCACAGGTTTGCTCCATGGTAATTTACCTAATCATAATAATTTAGGAATAGGCAACTTTGAAGCACAAAACTGAGATAATGGTGGTCTTTAAACTAGATCAGTCCGAGGTATTTTTTAAATCATATTTATGAATGTCTTAGTGGTGCATATTCCCAAACCAAATTCCAATTAAATCAGCAGTGGACACACAATAAGCATGGAGCGTTTGGGGTCCCTGGGGTATTTGAACACCATGGCAGTATCAAAACTTCAGGGACATGTTGGATATTGGAAAATGTTTGACAGACCATCAGGAAGACATTTTCCCCAAAGAACTTAACTGCATAAGGATTTGTGTGCAAGCCTGTTCTAAAGGTGAGTGGCTAAAAAACACCTGTCCAGGCTGTTCCAACTTGGTCTCCATGCAGACAGTTGTCTGGCCACCTCAATCCCACAGCGTGCCAGATAGCAAGATGGACACACAAATGCACCACACAGATACACGCAGAGAGATAATGGCATGCTCCCCAGTATCTGTGGAAAGGCTGCAAAATCTCTGTCTCTCTGTATCGTTCTCATTAAAGTGGATGAGCAGAGACCCTGAGCTGGAACCCGCGGCCTACAGGGCTGCATGGGCTCTGCGGTCAGTCACGCAGAGGGGACTTTCTCACCAAGCTACTACAACTTAGTCTTATCAGAAGCCACCTTTTTAAGTTCGGAATATAAGGTAGATCCCTACTAACTGGAAAACAACCACAGAGACAATAAAAACAAAAAAACATTGGAAAGTACAAGAGGGCTGGGATTGGCTGCACAAAATCTTAGCTATATTTAGTTTATCCTCATTCCTTCAGCCTGTTAATCATCGGTATTCATTCCTTTTGTGGGTGCTTTTTATTTGTATCCTTATTTGAATCAGCCCACAATGACAAGCGTTACGCCTTGAACTCATGTCATTCCCCTGCACCAAAGCAAAGAGAAGAAATGCAAGCATACAGAAGGAGCCTTTTGTTTGTTGTGACACAGCGGAGTCCCATTTTCGTCCTCCGTGACCTTTATACCACCACTGTCATATCTCGCTCGCTCACACCCCTCCCTCAGCACACAAAGGCAAGGGAGGCGCGCTCGTTAGTTGGCTTTTTAACAAGCTGAAGTACACACACACACACATATATGAAGATGGTGTAAAACTAAGTTTCAGTAGTGGAACATTACACCAGTCCTGCCTACAGCCTCTCATTATCAACCAGCTAATAACCCCTTGTGACATGGCGAGGGTTACATTCTGCAGCGAGGGTTTCCAGCACAAATTAGCCTCTCATCTGATCTGCTTATTGTACGTTACAGCAGCTCATTAAGTAAATGATATCTGTACATGGTTTATGTGGTGTGTGACACGTGACTGTCATTGAAATCTGTCGCCATTTATTTCATCACAGCAGGTGGATTGGCATTGCAAAGGAGGCAGCAGTCTTTAGATGTAAATATTGAGTCACAGCAGAGCGGCCTGATCCATCTGTCCGGGGTTGGAAACATTGAAACACTTATTACAAGTTATTGGAGGTGGAATTAGGGATGAAAAAAGGCAGATGGGTGCATCCCAAGGTATTATTCTCTTTTGTGTGACAAAAAGAAGATTCTTGACCAACCAGCTCTTGACTTTGCTATTGTGAATAGTAGCAAGTGCTGAACACCTTATTTGAACCTGCACATTTTCCGCTTAATATTTAATGTCAGACATTTGCTCGATCTAACTAGGTCCTGGTATGTAGTTGCTGGCTGTTCACTTTCCCACACCAGCGGCCCCAAATGCCATCAGCGAGCTCTAATAACTAATATTCTCAGTAAAAACATCATATCACTAATTTGTACATTTGTACACTAATTTGTCTCATTTATTTAATAGCGCATGAAAAAAGAACTTGAACAGATCTGTGTAAATAGGATGCAAGGGAGGCTTATCAAGGGTCTCGTCAAGTTTTAACAAAACAACAAAAATAAATCTAATTAAAACAATTTCAAATACAAGGATAGCCTTTGTTCAGTAAGAAAAAGTCACACAGATATGAAAAGTCATATTCATCTAAATAAAACAAACTAGTAACTCCTAGAAAAGAACAAAGACTAATTGGCCTATACAGTGTGCCAGTTGTGTGATTATCTAAGACGATAGTTTAAAACACTGACGGAGACTAACCTTGGCTTTGACTACTGTTGTTCCACAGTATGGGTCCTGAATACTTTACAGATAATTGACCGAAAAATTGACAGCCCGGTTTTAACAAGATCCTCATCTCAGTGATGTTAGGGATCAGATTTTTTTTCCCCCTATGCCGTTTATGAGAAAGTTATGACATTCACCACCTCCTGTTCACCAGACAACCAGACTTTAGGAGAGAATCTCTTCTCTGTCTTGCAGTTCATAAGCGCTCCCTCCACTTAAAGGTGCTCTAAGCAATGTTGGGTGACGTTCAAAGTATTTTCAAACAAAACAAGACTAGCTCACCCTTCCCTCTTCCTCCTCCTCCTCATCCCGTCGAGTCACCATTACCTGAGTTTGTGTCCCCGTCGAGTTACGAGTCCAGAGAAGAGTCTTGAGTACACTGGACCCTGCATCAAACGGTTACCGACTGAATATATATCAATATCCTATATCACATTTTTATCCCATAATTCACATAAAGTTGTCAGAAACTTCATCCAACTCCCGAATCATATTTAAGGATTGCTCAAGTCCGATTTTGTAAATCCTCAAGTCCAAGTCATCAGTGTGTGACTCCAAGTGGAGTCATAAGTCCAGAGAATAGCGACTTGAATAATCCATCACTGAAATATGTGTTTGATGACTACATACGTAATATTCAGCTTAAAGTTTGGTGGCGTTACTGAAGCGTAAACTTTCACTTCTCACTTCAACCCACTTTCTGCTTCCCTGTCGTCCTACTCAGTTTGTCCCATTCAGGGACTACATCGACCGGACGGGGAACCACATCCTGAGCATGGCGCGGCTCGCCAAAGACGTCTTGGCCGAGATCCCTGACCAGTTCCTCTCCTACATGAGGACCCGCGGGATCAAGCCGTCGCCTGCGCCGCCTCCCTACACACCGCCTCCCTACACGCCGCCAGGGCAACCCATCCAAACCCAGTTATGAAGAGCCAGAGGGAGAAATGTTTCAGGGGCCAGGGTTTAGCTGAACTTTACGCGCAAAACACTTCCACATCCCTGAAGCCGCTCTCCATGCCTTGTCGTCGTGGATCACGGTGGTCTTTCTCGTTTTCAGAAGGCTGCATGTCGAGCCAGGAGAGTGTCGCTTTTGAGGACAGGAAAAGCCAATGAGAGTCTGTTTACTTCCACTGTCAAGCATTCCTGTTATTGTCTGGAATTTATTTTTTTTCGACTGGGGAAACCTGGAAAGGCCTCGGAGAGAGTAGTGCAAGTCTGAGTTCCTAGCAGGGAGGAAAGGAAGGAGTGAAAGCTTTGGAAACATTGATAAGATAATGTGTTCAGACAAAACAAAGGAATCACTTGATTTTAAATGAACTCTTTCTGTAAATAACAGGATATATGTAACTTCTTCTTTCTAATTCTCTTTCGCTCTCCAACTCACTCAGTTTACAGTAAATGCTAACAAAGATTTTTACTGTTGATACTTTTATATACACATAGTTTCATCAATATGAAGCAATCTCTCTCTCTCTCTCTCTTTCTCTTTCTCTCTCTCTCTCTCCTGGCATATGTGTCAGGTAGCAGCAGTGCAGGTCCTGGTAGCTCTTCTGTACCGTGCTGTACCGTGCTGTACCGTACCGTACTGTATTCTGGTGTTTGTATTAACCTTTTGCATGAGTGTAGCCTCAGTCAAGTGCATGCATATAGTGGCCCTGCACTACCTCTTCCATCCATCTGTCTGTCTGTCTGTCTGGGGGTGAGTATCTGTCTGTCTGTGGGGGTGAGTATCTGTCTGTCTGTCTGTCTGTCTGTCTGCTTGTAGCTCTATTTGTCACTTCACCCTCTCTGTCTGTCTGCCCTGCTCTAAGGCCTGAGAAATCTGTCTGTCTCCCTGTTGCAGCTTTTCTCCCCCCCGCTCTCTCTCTCTTCTGTCTTTTATGACTCTTTCACTTTTACTAGCTGTCCTTCCATCCAACTTTTTTTTGAGAGTTCTAATAGACAAGCTGAATAGAAAGTGCACAATTTGTGTGCTCATCAGAACAGGGAAGGGGTTTATTACAGAATGGCATGAAGAGCAATGGAATTTAGTTTGGTTCACTTGACATTTTCAAATGTAAAATATCTGCTCTACCCTGCTGTTGTATCCCTGTATAAGGTGTACATCTTCAAAAAGCCAGTATGTGCATTACTACTATTATTTCCATGTGTATTTGTTGTTTTTGAGTGATGCTAGGGCATGGCTCTTGGGGTGGCAGTGTGGTAGGTAGGTCGGTCCGTCACTTTGGTCCAGACTGAAAATTTTAACAATTATTGTTATTATTATTGTTGTTATTATTACCATGAAATTAGATCAAAACATATCCATGTCCCCATCAGGATGAATCTGACTTTCCACCTAGCACCATCATCAGGTCAACATTTTAATTTATTAAATATTGAAACTAAGCTTAATACTAAGCTAAGATGGTAAGCGTTACAGCGCCACAGGCATGACTGTATAGAAATATGAAATATGCCCACATTGGCAAACATTTAAAAACAAATGTTGTACATTTTAAATGCCAATTTGTTTACTGTAACCTATATGGTGAAGATGCAAATCTTTTGTTTTCCACAATTTCATATTTTTGCATAGCATTTATTTGACTTCTGAATGGAAGCATAGCTACTCTCTCTCTCTCTCTCTCTCTCTCTCTCTCTCTCTGTGTTCTCTTCCAAACTGCCTTGGCAATAAGATGCCCACGTGCCCAGGGGTTTTGTCTCATTGTGTTGTCTAACACCACATCCCCACCCCATGTTTAAAGCGATAGCAGCTGCTCTCAAACTAAATACAGTTTGAGCATAAAGAGCCCAGTGGTCAAAAATGCAAAAGAAAACACACTTTCCCTATGTTAGCTTTTTGTTTTAATTTTAATTTTTTCATTTTGTACTTTTTATTGCACCTTTAGCTTTGATATAGCTTTTTATATGTTTGTTTTTATGATGTGTTAATGGATGATTTGTGTGATTGAGTTCATTTTTTTGTCATGAATATGGAAGGATTGTGCAGTGTGTGCAATGAAAGAGTGTTAAATGTGAATGAGATGTGTGTGTCTTTTAAAGCATTATATGAAATGTTTAAACCGTTTTACAAAAAGTGGGAATGCAGGAACATTAATTGGATCATGAGTGGATCACATTGCAGCAACGATGTGAAAGGATTTTTACACATTACAGTGATTTTGTTGTATCAGCTGAAGTAGTCTTAAAATTATGGCACACACATTATTAGCATTATTATTATTTTGTATGAATTACTGGGACACTTATCAATCCTCTGACTTTCTTACTCTGATGTCTGATACATAGAAGACTTTTTTTTTTAATGAAATCAGGATGTATGATCAACCCAGCACCATTTACACACACAAAAACAAACGTGTCTTTGATATATGTGCTGAGTTGCTGCTATTGGCTGCACTACGGTCTCCACATACTGTGTACGTTTTCAGGTGTTGCAGACAAGAGTTTCTAGATTTTTTTTGGCGTAAAGCTGCTTACAGTCTTTGCTACACTTTTCTAAACTCTCTGGGTATTCCCATCAGTAAAATGTTTCCTTGGGGCTCAAAGGAGTGAAAAAAGACACTTGCAACCCAGATGTCTTATAAACACAGTAGAGTGACGGAACATGATTATTTGTAACTGACATTTTCTGCACAATTTGATTTGAATATGTTACATTGCTGCCTTGTCTAGCGGCTTGATATTCCCTAGTTCTTCTTTGTTTTATCACGATCTCCCTCTTGCATAGCCTGTGTGTGTGTGTGTGTGTGTGTGTGTGTGTGTGCCGGCCGCCCGGTGGAGTCGCACTCCTACAGCCACCCGCTGCGTTCAAAGCCTAGCTGGTCACATCATTAGGACTGCAGGTCAAAATAAGGAGCTCATTACTGCCTCAGCAGACATACTGTAAAACTCACTTCTCATTCTGTAAGAGATCCAGCACTGCGGGGGTCAGAGAAGGGATTATGTTTTGGTGGTAGGACTGCCCGCTTATAGTCAGCTTATAGTGTTTAATGTTAGTGCTTGGTGACCATTTGTCCTGACTCCCTCTGGGTAGAGACATATTTCTGTATACCAAAATAAAAGCCAACCTTTTGCAGCAGCCACTATGGTTTACTACAACTTTTATTTTTGATGCTCCCGCTATCAGTTCTTATCAAAGTGCTAAATTACTGCTATAATGTAATTTACCAGTAGTACAAGTGAAGTCAAACTGACTCAGAAATGTCAGATACACAGCAATATCTGTCAAAAGTTAGCAAACAGCTGCCAGTCATAGTAAAGCTGTGGTGGCAGAACCTTGAGGGTGCATTTTATTGCTTCTGAATTCACCTTTACATTTGTAAGAGGAAGAATGTGTCATTTCCTTTTTCAAAAGTTACTAATCTTGCTTTAAAGATTGAAACAAAACCCACCAGAAAAAATGCGTTGTAGGTGGTAAGTTAAAGGTAAATGTACTTACCTTTTTGACAACTTCCATGTTGCTTGAAGCTACTTCTTTACTAGTCTTGCATTGCCAGACCTTCCTCCACGGCGCTGCGGAGGAGGGTCTGGCTAGTCCACACAGCATTCCAGGCAGCGCTAAGCATCAGATACAATGGCAGTGCCTCTGCAAAACAGCCTCAGGAAGGAACTTGTTTTTGGTGTTTGTTTAAAGGTTGTTTTAGTCGTGCAACAGAAAGCTCAGATTGGACAGACAGTCTAGCTAGCTGTCTGGATTTACCCTGCAGAGATCTGAGGACCAGGTAACCATAGTCCTCAGAAATCCACCGGAGTTTAGAATGCCAACACAAAGAAAGCGGTAGGTGACGGACATCCTGCCTAAAAAGAGTGACATCCGGCGGAATTTTCGGTGGCCCTTGAATAATCCCTTAAGTGGAACGTCGTTGATATACTACTACTAAAATAAAAGTACATTTGACATGATAATTGGCTGGCCAGATGCAAACTGAGCCATAGCGCTGTTGTTACATGATGTATGTACTATACAGCCTGCAGGATGCCCCTGTCATATCATTTGAATGGATAATTACCTCCTGTTTCAAGTCACATGTTCTTCGGCAAGTCCTTTCAGGGTAGGAAAATGCTCATTCCACTAAAACTAATGACGAGGCCTGTACCAGGATATGGTATGGAAGCAAAAAAATAGCTGCCAGGATTTGAATCTTGTGATCAACTTAATAACTCATTGTAGAATATGTATTGTTGTAATTGAAATACTAGTAAATTTATAGCATTTAAATATTTTACTATGAATTTATGTGGTTTGACTTCCTAAACTACTCTGTTAAAGAACTCTATTCAAGTTGTTCAAAATTGATTGGTTATTTGGATCTAAAATAGAGAAATCGGATCAGTGAAATTCACCAAAATTTAAGATGCAATGTTAACATTGGGGCTACCAAGAACAAGCAATCAGGCCTGAATGGAATCGATTAGAATATGAGGTTACGTTCAGTCGGTCACATAAAACAAAAACAAAAATTTAATTTTTGATTTAAAAAAATATATATTTTTTTTTTAAATTGCAAAATGTTACTTTCTGGATTTTTCAAAGAGGGAAATGTAAACCATATAAATTCTGATGGTTAAATATTTCAGTGATATAAATGCAGTTGTATTTAAATTTAAGAATTACTTCAGCTTTGGCTCTGGACCAATATTATTATTTTGACCTTTCATCCCTTTTCCGTGTGTGTGTGTGTGTGTGTGTGTGTGTGTGTGTGTGTGTGTGTGTGTGTGTGTGTGTGTGTGTGTGTGTGTGTGTGCGTGCGCCTGTGTTGCACCTTTATGAGTGTTTGACTGTCTGTCTTGTGTGCATGCGTTTGATATAAGTATAACTTGCGTGTGTGTGTGTGTGTGTGTGTGTGTGTGCGTGTATGCCTGTGTTGCACCTTTATGAGTGTTTAAAAGACCATCTGAGGTCTGAGATCTTTGTTTACTAAAGCTATCCAAATAATATATTGTATGCTTGTCATATCTTCTTAACAACGTGCACTATGTTTGCATGTACAGTTTTACAAAGGATGCACCAGTTCCTTTTGTTAAAAACTGAGTGTTTTGAAATATAAAAATCTTTATGAAAATTAACTGTACAAAATGGCCTTAAATCTTTCACTGAGTTTCTTGGAATTGTGCGATGCCTTCTTCAGAAAAATGAATTGTGTCAAGGAATTAATTGTTATCTATTTTGTGTCAGTGTTTCTATTGCTTTCTAGTGGATTTTCTTTGCACAAGTTCAATTATGGAAAAACAATTATCTTGTACTTTTTTGAAACCGTGATTAATCAGAGAAAGCATGGCTGAAGTACTGATTGTCTGATAATACATATAATAGATGACTATTTCTGTATCAAACTATGGATTTTTTAAAATAAATATTCGTATTAAACACAAAGGTCGCTTCAGTTTTGAATGTCCTCTTCACATTTTCTTTCCTTTCCTGGGTGTTTGTCTGTTCTCTTCAGTGATAGCTTATTAGGATTAATACAGTATGTGGTTTGCTCTCTCTGATAGGATAATTATAGTGCATGAAAGTCTTCCCACGCCAAAAACACACAAAGCACTCAGACACAGAACCACGAGACCTGAGCAAGGCACTAAGCGCTGCAGCAAAACATGAGAAACATGGAACATGTATTTATGTCATCCTTCTGTTTCTCTGAATCATTCCCAGTCCTGGTGTAAATCTGTCATCTGCCTGCTCAAGTGGCAAGTATTTCAGAATAAAAAATTGAAAAATATGTATTGATGCGAGTAGGGAGGCAATTAGCAAGACACCAAAATGTGTCTGTTCATCTGCCGGGGGTTGATAGGGTTCTTCATCAACACTTAATAACTCAGCAAGTACTTTGACAGGTGCTAGGATCCCTGATTTTCAAAAGTCACGATACAGCTTGTTTTTCTCTGAATTTTAGGATATTCTCAATGTCACTTCTGGCTCTCAGAGTGACAGAAGTGTTACAGAGGACAGGGTTTTGCTGCAGCAGTGAATCTCTCACTGCTACTATAAGAGAGGTTAATAGCTTAAGGATTAGCTTGACATTTTGATAAACACACGTATTCAGGACAAAATAAGAGGATTACCATCAATAGACAGCAAATGCATAGAAAGGACATTCTCATTCATATCAACACAGCAGAATGGTCGGAGCAGCTAACACTATAACACTGTATACATTTCCATCTTAACCGACTTGTGGCAACTAAGTTGTGGAGGTGAGGTTTTGCTGTGACGGCCAAGCGAGCAGTGGAGTAGTAACATTACGAGGCATAGAGAGCCTACCGCTAAATGAGTCACATTTAACAACTTTGTGTTCATCCACACGCTCTTGTCACAGCGTAGGAAAGCACATTGCTATCGCCAGATGAGTGACAGCTTTGTTTGGCTTATTTTCTATGACCGGTGTGGCAGTTAGCAAGCTAGCTAGCTAATAAACTAGCCATGCCATCCACTGGTTGGCTGGCATACTCGCTGGTTCCGTCGTGCTTTAATGCTGCATTGGTTACAGAAAAAACAGTTGGCTTCGTTGGGCTGCTGACCCGCTGCCGCTGGGTATAACCTCCTCCTCCTCACTACTGGCCTCTAAAGCTCACTAACACGTTATTTGTTTTGTACGGTGGCCGACACGGTCAAACGCCCTGCAACTTCAGAAAACACATGCACATAGACAAAACACAAGAAAATTAAGAAAACAACTTGTTTGGCAGCACATGTGCAGCATTCAGCAAACACAACCAAATACATAAACGTGCTGCAATTAAAAAACAATGCAAAAAGAAAAGCACACAAACCACAAAAACAAATGCAAAAAAAAACGTGGGGTGGAAGATCCAGCTGTTCCACTTAGCGCTCCTCTAGAGGCCTGGAGCACTTCCGTTGTGGAATATGATGCAGCATTTTTTTTTGCATTTGTTTTCGTGGTTTGTGTACTTTTCTTTTTGCGTCGTTTTTTAGTTGCAGCGCGTTTATGTATTTGGTTGTGTTGTGTGTATTTGAAGCGCATTTGTGTATTTGGTTGTGTTGTGTGTATTTGCAGCGCGTTTGTGTATTTGGTTGTGTTGTGTGTATTTGCAGCGCGTTTGTGTATTTGGTTGGGTTGTGTGTGTATATGCAGCGCGTTTATGTATTTGGTTGTGTTGTGTGTATATGCAGCGTGTTTGCTGAATGCTGCACATGTGTTGTCAAATTAATGAAGTTGTTTTCTTAATTTTCTCGTGTTTTGTCTATTTGCATTTGTTTTCTGAAGTTGCAGGGCGTTTGCCCCCTGTCGGCCACCGTAGTTTTGAATGTAATAAAAGCAAATACAGAAAAAGAAAATACAGAAAAAGCAAATACAGAAAAAGCAAATACAGAGCGATTGCGATGGCTCTGTCTAGTCTCCATGGTAAAAGTTAATCACCTCCCGCCTTTAGCGTAATATCTAATGATGTTAGAGTGGTATCGGTCTTTTATCTAACTCTCTGCAAGAAAATGTTGAACAATATCATTAAATGAAGTGCATACAAATGTCGAATACACATGGCACAACCAGGTTTTAAGTGATTTGAGTAATTGCATTAACATTAAGTTCTATCAGCCTTGAAATCATGATTACATGAAGACCAAGTTCCAACCAAGTCTGTTCATTTTCTATAGCAAAATGTGTGCAACTGTTTTCTTGCTTGCCCTGCTGCAAGATGACCATTTTGCAATACAATTTTTTGCATTTTTCTGGGTATTTTTGCTCTGAGAAATTGAAAAAGGAATAATCACACTTTGGTTTTATATGTGTACAACCCAGCAGATGGATAGTGCAACCTGTGTAGAGCAGAGGCAGAAGATAGGGTTCTGAAAAAAGACCATGAGTTCAGAACCATTGGTCTTGGGTGGTTGGTTGGCAAATGAATAGAAGCAGGGACTTGTTCTTGTTTTTATGTTGTTTTTATGAAAATGATGCTCCCTATATAATGACTACATTCCATTTCACACTCTGATCACTACATGTGTCTATATGAGCTGTTGTTTATATGGTAACATAGCAATTAACGTTATTCCTTCAAACTCATAAACACATAATGATCTGTAACATGCTGTATGTTGCCAAGCCCAGCATGTTCTAGAGAGGAAGATGGAGAGTCAACTACAACAAAAACAACAACATGGATGCCAATTGTCTCCTTAAAAACATGTCAATTTAACAATTAGACAAAGTGTTACTGTAGATTAAGAAACAAAAGTTTTAGCATTTTAATAACTAATTAAATATAATACACATTGGTGCTAATTTCTTTCCAAGGCCACCCCACCAAAAAAACAAACCAACAACTATAAAATGAAGTGGGGAAAGAAAGGAGTGGATTTTGACCGGACTTGAACATGCCATTGACATTTCAAAATGGATGGCTTGTCGTGTGTGAAAATAAAGACATCCATAGTACATATGTCACAATGATGTTGATAATAGAGATGGCTCACGGTGACAGATGTAATCAGGTATGCACACAGTGTCCTGCTGGCCCCAATCAATCACCATCAACCCTCCCCTGTATATACATGTCAAGGGTTTGCCAATTTCACCTTCCTAAATACACTCGTAAATGTATTGAGCAGACACAGTTCGATGATAAATTTGCCAGGTCCCCTTTTGCATATATTTGCAAAACAAATTCACTCTTGTCCCTGCTAGAAATCAAGCCTGAAATTGTGGACATGCGGTCTGAAGTGAAGTGAAATTAAAGCTTAAAATAAGTTAATTAAATAGGACAGCAATGAGGGAAGGATTCCATATCAGATATATTATTATTTTACCCTTCCATCCCTTTTCCATCGTGTGTGTGTGTGTGTGTGTGTGTGTGTGTGTGTGTGTGTGTGTGTGTGTGTGTGTGTGTGTGTGTGTGTGTGTTTGTTTTAATTCCATATTTGCAGCATCCTTGAAATTACTTTGGTGTCTGCTGGGAAATAACTTCATATTTTCTTTGCAAATGGAAAACTGTTAAACCTACCAAACAATAAGGTAATTAACATGTGTGTAAAAGCATACCAAAATATGATTTTTTTTTTCTGACCACAAGAAGTTTTAAAATGTAAAATTCAATTCTTATTCATATTGCCATTGCTCATTAGGTCTAAAGACAGGCTTTGTTTGCAGCAGCTGGAGCATGGAGTCCGGTCATGCTGCTGTACTGACGTTAGTGGCAGTTTTCCAGTCTCTGGTGTGCGAGGTTACATGTTGGTTTCTTCTTCTGCACCACAAAACAACACAGCACATACTCTCTCTTTTTGGTTTGAGGTGTAATTTTCTTTATTTATTTCTAATTGTCTTTTTTTCTTGGGTTCAAAGTGCTCATATTATACTCATTTTCAGTTTTCATAATTGTAGTTAGAGGTTGTACCATAACAGGTTTATGTGGTTTCATTTTCATAAAACACCATATTTTTCACCTCTTTTCACCCTATGTGTTGAGCTCTCTGTTTTAGCTACAGAGTGATGCATCTCACTTCTGTCCCATCTTTGCTGGGAGTTGCACATGCGCAGTAGCTAGGTAAGCACTGCTAGCTAGAGCTGTTTGGAGCAGTTTGTGAACTGTGTTTTCTGTTGGAGGTGGTACTGTAAGTCCCTTTGGGAAGGCTTTGGGCTTTGTCACTTTGTAAACCTTTAACGTGCACAAAAAAATATACAACACAATAAAGGAAAGCCAAAAAATATAATATGAGAACTTTAAGTAAACCTTTTGGTTTTAACTCTGCCTTTTACGAGATAACAACTCTTCCACACCAGCTGGGAAATGAAAACAGCAAGTCCAACGTCTATACTAGAAACACTACAACCTGTGTCTAGCCACTGGTTGGTTGTTCTCTTAGATGAGCTCACAGGCCAAAATACACAATCGTACAGGTACAGAAGAACAAATACACTACATTGTATAAGCGTTGCCTTTCTAAAGGGACACGCGCTGTCTTGACATTTTTAAAAGAGCCATTTGACATGAATAATTAAGATGTAATCATTTCACTTGAAAAGACTGTGTAACTTTCTTTGTTAGATGTTATATTTATGACTACATAAACAACAATGGAAGTTAAAATACTCTGTTAGTTATAAATCATTAAGAGTTTTTAACGCTCAAAAACATGTTAAATGGTGCTAAATCCTGATGGTGCACGGAAGAAAAGAAACAGTGTTTAACTTGAAATAAACAAAACTCTTTGAACTTTGGCAGAAATTGCTCATATGTTCATTTTCATGCAGGACCCCATCATTGTGAATAAGTCAGGGTCTTTAAGTTAAGAAGAAGAAGCACCGCAATTTCATTGTGTACCTGATGAGCAATGACTATAAAATAAGATTTCTTATTTTATCTTATTTTATCTAATCTTACATGATCATCCTGAGGCAGGAAGTGTATTGTTCCCATTTACTTGTTGTCCAGAAAAGCAACAATATTGCTGTCCCCTAACCTAAGGCCACATTTTATTGTTTTTTTAAAAACCACAATTAAAGGTAAACAAAGAGAAGACAAATACAATCAATTTGCCATAAAACAAATGGCAGGTGTTTACTAATTTTCTTTTTTTTCTTTTCTTTTTCCCCCCTCTTTATACAGATTGAAACATCACTCACAAAAATAAATGTAAGGTAGAATTTATATGTATATATATATATATATATATATATATATATAAAACATTTATACATATAATATAATTTGTAAGATTTTAAAATACATGGCAGAGTCAGATGACTGTTTTAACATGCTGTATGCATTGGGTGTTTGTAATGCAAATGTATAATGTATGTGTCTTCTTTTTTATTTTTCCTGCAGAGAGAGGTGAGTACGGTGGCCTACAGGGGCAAACGCTCTGCAGCATTAAAAAAACACATGCAAATAGACAAAATGCAAGCAAATTAGGAAAACAACTTCCGGAATTTGACAACACGTGTAGCATTCAACAAACGCGCTGCAAATACAGAAACGATGCAAAAAGAAAAGCAGACAAACCCCGAAAATGCATATTACACAACGTAAGTTCTCCAAGCCTCTAGAGGGAGCGCTAAGTGGAACAGCTTGATTTTTGACCCCATGGGGGGGAGACAGAGAGAGAGAGAGAGAGAGAGAGAGAGAGAGAGAGAGAGAGAGGACACCAGTCTGAGAATCTCAGATCGTTGTGCAACTGCTTTGAGATCATAGACTGTACATTTTAAGTCTATGTTTGAGATATGTTTTCTCGTTTGGAGGGTGTGTCTCGTTTACTGCCTCGGATCTCAGGTGATGCTCAATCAATAAAATATTTAAGACTGCATCAGTGTTTAACATTGACGTTTGTTTAAGCCATATTACATAAGAGGGTTTAATTTCAAGGTCCGAAAGTGTAATATTGTGATTATACAACAATGTTTACCCACAAAATAAGTAATCAATCTGTATTCATATTGTGGAGCAATTAGCTCTTAAAATAAAAGAACAAACAGACAGGATTTCTAGTCCCTCCCTGTAAACCGGCCAATTTGAGCTATAGCTTTGTAGAGGCCGTGGGATAAATCCCACCCCCACATTTAAACACAAAACTGTTAACTCCATTGTGTTGTAAGTAAGACATCTGCCTAAAAAATTATTATTATATTAATCATTAGTATGATTGCGGTACTGTACACCAAAGTACAAAGACAGAGCGGACCAGACGGAAGCTTTTATTTTGAAAAGTCGAAGCTTGGGGACGGCACCAGCCAGAAGGGCATGAGAAAGGAGCATAGACTGTATATTATTAATATATTATATTAATAATAATATTAATTTAATATACAGTCTATGGACAGGAGACATGGGATGGGAGGTCTCCAGACTGCAGCCATACCCAAGTGTAATAAAAGGCAGTGCGCCCCCAAATCAAGCTGTTCCACTTAGCGCTCCCCTAGAGGCCGTTGTGTAATATGGATTTTGTTGCATCTGCTTTTCTTTTTGCATCGCTTCTGTATTTGGTTGTGTTGTGTGTATTTGCAGCGTGTTTCAGTATTTGGTTGTGTTGTGTGTATTTGCAGCGTGTTTCAGTATTTGGTTGTGTTGTGTGTATTTGCAGCGTGTTTCTGTATTTGGTTGTGTTGTGTGTATTTGCAGCGTGTTTCTGTATTTGGTTGTGTTGTGTGTATTTGCAGCGTGTTTCAGTATTTGGTTGTGTTGTGTGTATTTGCAGCGTGTTTCAGTATTTGGTTGTGTTGTGTGTATTTGCAGCGTGTTTCTGTATTTGGTTGTGTTGTGTGTATTTGCAGCGTGTTTCAGTATTTGGTTGTGTTGTGTGTATTTGCAGCGTGTTTCAGTATTTGGTTGTGTTGTGTGTATTTGCAGCGTGTTTCAGTATTTGGTTGTGTTGTGTGTATTTGCAGCGTGTTTCAGTATTTGGTTGTGTTGTGTGTATTTGCAGCGTGTTTCTGTATTTGGTTGTGTTGTGTGTATTTGCAGCGTGTTTGCTAAATGCTGCACATGTGCTGTCAAATTACTAAAGTTGTTTTCTTAATTTGCTTGTGTTTAGTCTATTTACATGTGTTCTCTTAGGCTGCAGGGCGTTTGTCCCTGTCAGCCACCGTAGGAAAGCCTTCTGCCTCCCTCCTGTTGCCTTAAATAGCTTTATTTTCCCAGCGTTCCTGGAGGCTACGGGAGGAGATAGAGGGATTGATTGAGAGGTGAAGAGATAGGAAAAGCTAATATCACTGTCAATCAACTTCTAATGCAACACCAGCACACACACACGCACACACACTGATTCGCAGACATAAGTCGCTGCAAACACTGACATGCGTTGAGTGCCGCCTGTTGGGACAGCCTGTCTGGGCACCTTGTCTCAACACAGATTTCAGTCTGTGGTCCTCAGAACGTTTCATCATCTCCAACTGGGACGCTGCTTCATTTGTCACTAAGCGGGCTTTCAAACAATCTGATTCAGCAGCGAAAGGGTTCATGAGGAAGGTAATCTGTGGCTGGTTGCAGAATCCATCATCAAAACTCAGGCAGATGCATTCAAATACATTTGACTTATCTGAAATATGTTTCACAGAGTAAAAAAAAACCAACTGATAACACAGCCCCCCCACACTTTAGTGCATGCGGCTCAACAACCAGGTTTGCCACCTCTGCTATAGAGCGAATTAACAAGGCCACCAATAACAGCTGCATCTGGAGAATATGATGCTCAAAAAGCAAGAAAATACCAACACGACATACAGAATACTCTGCACTTAGTTAATAGCATCCATACTGTAAGAAAACAAGAAATAATTTGCTCCTTAATTGTTTAAATACTTATTCACCGAATAATTATGCGGTCATTAGTCGATGCAAAAGGTTGTGTGAGGTTTTGTCCTTTCAAAAGATTTGACGTCTTAATGTTCAAGTTAGTCTAATGAACACTGTGGTCGGTATCTGTCAACCAGGGTTGTAATTATGTTCGCTTGTCACTTTTTGACTCTGTCTGTAGCTTAGCAACCTTCCACGGTGATGGAGCTAAAGTTGGCTTTCATTCGAATATTCCCTAGAAATTAAAAAAAAGAAAGAAACTCAGGTGGTTGGTGAAATACTGACTGCAGGGTTGCATTTTCTAAATTGAAGGTCTCATCCGGACACCTCTAAAAAAATCTCTCACACACCTTCCCCACAAATATGCAAATATGAAACTTTTTCAAAAGCATGCTAGAAATATGAACGTGGGTAGGTTGCATAATTACTGTGTGCCGTTAATAAATCAAAACACATGTTTAGGCCACTCCACCCACTGAACTCCCACTGATCTTATTTAAATAGAACGTGCTGTAATTATTATTTTTTTTAAAGGTGCTAAGATATGGTGTGTACACGTTGATGTATTCAGAGTCTATTGTATAACTTTTAAAGATGATTTGTGATTGTGTTGTGCTGTAAGATATTTCTTACATTACATTTAGCTGACACTTTTATCCAAAGCGACTTACAATTGCTATACTGTATATGTCCCACCTCAAAGGCATGTGTCATATCCACTGCGCCAACACCACCCCACCCCACCCTCTTACAGCATATGCAATGTATAAATGAGATATGTGTTAAAAGCAGAGGTGTGAGAGATGTTGCACTTGTTGTTGATCTTTGTTTTCTTCTTCATTGTTTGATTTTATGACTTATCCCACTATTCTTAATGCTGCACTATTTGCTTCTCTGTTGCTGCTTTTGTGTATTTTAGTATCCAGAGATCGCAAAAGTGTTCACTTCCAGTACTCAAGTAGAAGTACAGATACTTGTGTTAAAAAATACTCTGGTAAAAGTAGAAGTTCTGATTTAACTTCTTTACTCAAGTGAAAGTAACAAAGTACAGGCTTGGAAATGTACTTAAAATAAAAGTAGCCTTGCGAATTACAAGCATTTTTTCATGCAAAGCTACCTGCAGCACACACGTTACTAGAGAGCACGCTGAGAAACTTCAGTGGACGTTGGAGAAGAGGCTCTTTAATGCCATTGGCCACATTTTAAATGGATATCTGCCAATAGGCCTACAACATCCCATGATTATTGTGACTGAGACTCCAGGTTAATAAGATTCTGACTGAGTAGCAACATGAATTCTATTGTGATTCGGTGAGAATTCACAGATCCAGTTTGTCTTTTTTAAATTCCCCTTAACATTTAAAGGAATCTACATGTATGTATAGCATATTCTTATCCAATTAGATTGAATTCGGTATTGATGAGGTGAAAAATAATAACGGTAACTCAACTGAAATCATTTGAAACTACAGCAATGAGCCAATTTTGTAAAATGTAAGGAGTAGAAAATACCGATATTCATGTTAAAATGTAAGGAGTAAAAGTAAAATGTAAAAAAAGAAAGTACATTAACAAAGTATTAGTATTTCCCATCTCTATCACATAGTACAGATACATTTCACACCATAACCAGATTTGTGAATTACCATTAAAACAATGTTTTGACATGTATGTGATTAAGACATTAACAGAGAATAGTAAAAAGCCTAATATGAATTGACTTTAATAATTATGACAAATGGCTTCCTCTATGATAGGACATTAGCTGCTTTTAATAATACAAAAATATCCATATCTGTCATTTTTGGCCCTTGTATTAGTGCTGTATTGTTTCTTCATAAACTTGTTTATAATATTTATAATAATTACAATTTAAGCCTGTGTTTTGTGCAATAACACCGGCTTAAATTATAATGTGCAAAACTCTGCTGCTACTATTTATTCATTATTACTGTTCACCATTACAACTCCTTAATTATGTAAATACTGTATCATAAAATTCCTTTAGCTAAGTAAATACCATACATATCCACACTCCTTTTATTTCTTTTATTTATATTTCTACTCCGATAATTTATATACTTCTTGCAACTGTTACACAGAATTTCCCTTTTCGGAGATCAATATCAAGTATTTGTGATTCTGATGAAACGTTTCTGACATAACGCTTCTTTTAGTAAGTGTCATTCGTTTTGTCATGACAAGTTATGGTTATGGTTATGGTTGGGGTTGGGGTTTGTGTGTCATAACTGTGTCATGACAATGTCTTCTCACTCTTCAATACCTTCAATCCCTTCAAGTAAAGTGTTTTTTGCATTTTTTCTTCTTCTTTATTGGCTGTGTCACAGGTGATACCCAATCCGCATAGACGTCTATGTAAACCGTGGTAATAGAAAGGCAATGCACCCAACAGGGTGTTGAACGCACCCCTGTTTCAGTCGGGCTGAACTTGGTTGGGAGAGACAAGTTATTTTTTTGGTTCCATTTGAATTGAGCCATAGATTACTTATATGATGTTTATCAATTTAAAAGATAATTTTCCTAGTCCAAAAAGTCAGTTTCGTCATAAAAGTGTTCATGTATAAAACTGTGAAAATACGTTGTTAGCATTTATTCTGGCTGAAGCTACGATGCTTCTGTGTTTTGTACCCTGATGTAATGTTACTCACATGTTGTTCTTTCACTTCTCGGCTGTTAAAACTTTGCTGAGGTAATGTTACATGTGTTGTGGAACATAGTTAATAGTTATAGTTCATTGAGCGGTTTCACACTAAACTATGTGGTACTATGACAAACCTACGACAAACTGTGACTTTCTTTACTCGCAAAATTATCATTTAAATTGACATCATATGTGTAATTCATGGTTCAGTTTAAAAGGGGTAAAAATGTACTACCATACACATTTTTTCCAAAACAAGGTCCCAAGAACAACGTCCTCTTCTTTATGGTCCCTGAATACATCCTCACAGAACTGCTAACATGGCTGTAGACTGTTATTGTCATACCGTTTGATTGATTCATATTTCACTCAGATAACGCTGTTGCTACTGCGAGACTTGCAGGAGAAAGTCATTTTTGACGTGTCATGGTCAACATATGGTGTTCTCTCTGCTACTCCATCTGTTTTATTTCGCAGTTCTGCACTGCGTTCATTTTGCTCAAGGTGTGATCCAGGCTCAAAATTCAGCCTAATTACTATTAAATACTAATTATATTACGAGATAACTAAGTAGTGATCATGTGAACAAAGTTGGATATCTCAAGATTCTAGGGTCTCTCTTCTCTCTTAGCTCTGGCTCTGTTTCATTTCTGCTGATTTGAAACAAATCAAATTAAACACAGATGAAGAGCTACAACACTGATTGTGCTTCTTCATTATTGTCCACTAACACCAGCACCAACAGGGCTAAGTGAGACAAAATGGAAACTTTGCCCCTCCGTTGACTAATGGTTTTATTGCGCTTGCTGTGTTTAATCAGTAGCCACACACACTTGCACACTCACAGAAACCTTGCCTTTGTCTCAATAAGCAGTACATATGAGAACACTTGTTCTCCCTAACCTTGCTTGATATATTATGCATCACAGCTAAGCGTTTTTGTGTGTAAGTGTGCGACCGTGTGTTTCCACCTCGGCAAACAATGCATTATGCAGTGAAACAGTAGGAAGATGCATGGGGTGCTACGAACCTCATTGCCTTGTAAAATTAATGTGTGTGTGTGTGTGTGTGTGTGTGTGTTTGTGTGTGTGTGTGTGTGTGTGAGAAAGAGAAGGTCAGTAGGGAATCTGGTGAATTTCTTTTTCAATGTGTTTCAGTTCTCTCCAGCCACACTTCAGGGTTTCTGAGAGTGTGAGTTCTTCTTCATGTGAATGTGAATACATGTATGTGTGTTGACATATGGAGCTGTGTGTGTAGAAAGCAGACTGATGTACAGTAACAGGGTCGAGAGTGTTGGAGGAGTTAGAAGATCGTCGATTACCTCGCTGCCGCTCTGCTGACTCCACACACTCGTTGTATGCTGGGTGTGTGTTGTTCCTCGCAGAGGGTAGAGATGGGGGCAAAGAGAGAAGGGAACAGGGAAGAGATTGACACTGTGAGAATACATAATTTATCAATAAATTAGAAGGAACATTCAGTCTAGTGATAATTGGTTTGAGGCTTAATCAAGAGATTTCAGTTTGTGACAACCACCACTGAGGTCACCTGTGAACACTAGTTTGCATTGTACAAAAGGAAATACTCAAAAGTCTTATCTTCAGGGTAGTTTACTTATACTTATTTTTTTTATTTCAAAACAGACATCTTTGCTTATTTCATGAATCAGGCTAAACGTTAAACTAGGCAAAAAGTTACTTTCCTACTCAAATCACACTAATTAATACTTTTATATGAACAATGGAAATAAACGACTGCATTAGACTCTTTCATCACATTAATTTGATTTCAAGGCCTGCAACTTCACTGTTTTGAATCAGGCCCTATCTACAAATACTTGAAAAATAATATTTTTTACCTTCCGTTAATAAAGAAAATGCTGTCCACACAACCTTTGTTTTACAAATTAACTCTGTCCACACTAGACCGCTCAGATTCTGAGCCTGCATAGTGAGCTTATTTACTGGTATTAACAAACTAAATAATAGTAGCTATTTTTTTTCTCTAGTTATACATATGTGATACCTATTTATGTAAGATCTTTCTGGTCATACAGTACGTGGCTGCCTACAATACCGGTAGCTATTGTTACCATCCCCGACAACAATGCTGATGTTGTTTTTGTTTGTGTTTGTGTGTGTGTGTGTGTGTGGCAAATCATGGTTTTTGAGCCCCATTTTGTCACTGCTATGGTGTTGCTACTGTGCCCCCCACCCGATTTGGCCTCAATACTGATGGGACCCATTGCAAGATGGTCTCTAGTAGTTGTTTCTTGCGCATGCTCATTACACAAAGCAGTAATGGGCATGTTCGAATAGAGACAATGGACGTTACAGAGCTCATTGTTTATCAAACATTCTGTTTTAGACGTCCAACAATCTGCACCTTAGAAGGTTTTTTTTTTTTTTTTTTTACTCTTTTGGATGTGGACGAGAGGCCAAATGTACAGGAGAATATCAGTTTTCAAAAATATCTGCATATGTGTAGACAGAGCTTGAATTTCCGTTTACTTATACAGGTTGAGTGACCATGTTTTAATGCTTTTATCAAGAAATCTTTTCAAGTCATTTATGCTTTCTCCCATTAGCAGATTAATATATTTGTTTTGAGGAACTTTCACTACACAATACTGAGCTTGTATAGAAGACCTTTTTTTTGCATTGCAACAATCAAAGGACTACCTACCCCAGAGAAATAATACTTTAAAAAAGCCTTAAGATAATCATGAGTCCTTATAAAAGAGAGGCATTTATGTCAAGCTTTAACTCACAGGACCCCTGTGCAGCCAGCAGAGGAGGAAGAGTGGAAAATGAAAAGGTCTCTGTTGTAACCACCCACTGTAGTCGTGATAATAATGATCAGAAATGGCATGTGCCTTGCTTTTGAAATAATGACACTGATAGATAAAGGCGGCGCATTGCTTCCTCAGCCAGTTACTGTAATAAACGAAGAGAAATTGAAGGAGATGATTCAGTAATACTCAGATTTGTTACACAGAACTTCAGTGCACAAAATCTGAGGACGTACAGTGGTGTGAAAAAGTGTTTGCCCCCTTCCTCATTTCATGTTCCTTTGCATGTTTGTCACACTTAAGTGTTTCGGAACATCAAACCAATTTAAACAATAGTCAAGGACAACACAAGTAAACACAAAATGCAATTTGTAAATGAAGGTGTTTATTATTAAAGGTGAAAAAATCCAAACCATCATGGCCCTGTGTGAAAAAGTGATTGCCCCCTTGTTAAAACATACTATAACTGTGGTTGTCCACACCTGAGTTCAATTTCTCTAGCCACACCCAGGCCTGATTATTGCCACACCTGTTCACAATCAAGGCATCACTTAAATAGGAGCTGCTTGACACAGTAAGGCCCACCAGAAGATCCTTAAAAGCTACACATCATGCCGAGACCCAAAGAAATTCAGGAACAATTGAGAAAGAAAGTAATTGAGATCTATCAGTCTGGAAAGGGTTATAAAGCCATTTCCAAAGCTTTGGGAATCCAGCGAACCACAGTGAGAGCCATTATCCACAAATGGCGAAGACATGGAACAGTGGTGAACCTTCCCAGGAGTGGCCGGCCGCCCAAAATTACCCCAAGAGCGCAGCGACGACTCATCCAAGAGGTCAAAAAGACCCCACAACAACGTCCAAAGAACTGCAGGCCTCACTTGCCTCAGTTAAGGTCAGCGTTCATGCCTCCACCATCAGGAAAAGACTGGGCAAAAATGGCCTGCATGGCAGAGTTCCAAGGAGAAAACCACTGCTGAGCAAAAAGAACATCAAAGATCGTCTCAATTTCTCCACAACACATCTTGATGATCCCCAAGACTTTTGGGACAACATTCTGTGGACCGATGAGACAAAAGTGGAACTCTTTGGAAGGTGTGTGTCCAAGTATATCTGGCGTAGAAGGAACACTGCATTTCATAAAAAGAACATTATACCAACAGTAAAATATGGTGGTGGTAGTGTGATGGTCTGGGGCTGTTTTGCTGCTTCAGGACCTGGAAGACTTGCCGTGATAAAAGGAACTATGAATTCTGCTGTCTACCAAGAGATCCTGAAGGAGAATGTCCAACCATCTGTTCGTGTACTCAAGCTGAAACAAACTTGGGTTCTGCAGCAGGACAATGATCCTAAACACACCAGCAAGTCCACCACCGAATGGCTGAAGAAAAACAAAATGAAGACTTTGGAGTGGCCTAGCCAAAGTCCTGACCTGAATCCTATTGAGATGTTGTGGTATGACCTTAAAAAGGCCGTTCATGCTCGAAAACCCTCTAATGTAACTGAATTAGGACAATTCTGCAAAGATGAGTGGGCCAAAATTCCTCCAGGACGCTGTAAAAGCCTCATTGCACATTATCGCAAACGCTTGGTTGCAGTTGTTGCTGCTAAGGGTGGCCCAACCAGTTATTAGGTTTAGGGGCAATCACTTTTTCACACAGGGCCATGATGGTTTGGATTTTTTCACCTTTAATAATAAACACCTTCATTTACAAATTGCATTTTGTGTTTACTTGTGTTGTCCTTGACTATTGTTTAAATTGGTTTGATGTTCCGAAACACTTAAGTGTGACAAACATGCAAAGGAACAGGAAATGAGGAAGGGGGCAAACACTTTTTCACACCACTGTAGATACTGTACGCAGTTCTATTGGATGAGTTGCTAATGCCAATGTGTACCCCTTACACTACAGAATATCTGTTCTAAAATTGTTTACACCTGGGTGATTTTACAGGCTGCTAAGTATTTAAATTAATCAGGTCAGTTGGAGATAAGTCATTACAAAACACTGTGAAAGTGAACTGAACGGCTTTAAAAGATTGGCCTGGTGATATTCAGTGTTTTTCTTATTGTCTATGTCAAATGTTTTTTAAAGTTCCCATATCAGACTCATTTTTGTGTTCATACTTTTATTTTGGGTTTCTACATGAACATGTTTACATCCTTTAATGTTCAAAAAACACTTTATTTTTCTCATACTGTCTGTCTGTATTTACCTTTATTCATCCTCTGTCTAATACGCTCCGTTTTAGTTCCTGTCTCTTCAACACTAGAAGTGCCGGGATTCCATAACTACTAGAACTGCTGTGAGCGGTCATTTTTACCGCCAGATTCCAAACTCTATAATCTCTCATGATAAATACCTAATTGCAATATTAATGCATGTATTGTGTTAGGATATCTTTAGAAAAACAAAATAATTTAACAATTTAACAAGTTTAATTATACACTTCAGTAGCACAGGTGTTTTAGTAATTCATATCATGGCATAGTAAAACGTAATTATTTCATAGGCTACATTCATATCTGAAAAATATGGTATACTATTTTACTGCTGGTGCACTCCTTAGAGAGGATGTGTGCAATGATTCCAGACAGTTTGAGGATGTATTTATTGTGGTAGCCTACGTTACCGACTCTGTCTTTGCCTTCGGCCCATCGGTGATTCCCACACTTGTTACTCAACTCCGCTTATGATGTTTCAGACAGACGCTGATAGTTACTAAGCAACCAGTATGGATCTTCAACCGGTAAAAGTAGGTAAATAGGTAAAAGTATAGTATTTTAAATGAAAATATAGACTATTTTAGGAAAACTCAGGTACCACCAGGATTGTATTTTTTTATCCAGCAAAGTTATTACATATATTAATTTCAAAACGGTCAAAATGACCGTCATGTCTGTACTAGTGTTAAGCCCCCCTGTCAAAAAATGTCCAGGTCTTCAACATCAGTGTGTTTGTCGTATTTATACCATCACTGCAGTCGGGGAATGACTTTAACGGCACTCTTGTAGCACTTCTATCAAAAATAGTATAGTTGTGACATCACAACCGTGCAGAAGTCCAGACGGCTCGTTTAAAGGCACAGTTTCAGAATACAGGCTGCGTACATTTCTCTGTGGATTGAGTGTTTTGATACTCATAGTATTCATATAGCACTTCAACCTGCTCTATAATAAAAAAAAAGAAGACATGGGAATCTCCCTTTTTACAATATGTGACCTTTAATCCGCACTTCAAAATATTCCCCACCAAATTCACTTTTTACTCTCTTTAGTATTGTTTTCTAAGAATTGCAGCATCCAGCTATGGTAGGAAATGACTGAGCCAGTTTTAAAGATTTTTGTTTCAATTTAATAGAAGTGCCACAGAACGGGTAGTGAAGTAGAAAGTAATTGAGGTTTGGTGTTTTCATGGGAGAAAAACATATACAGTGTATGTAAATAGCACCAGCTGTATGACAATACACTGCTTAGGGACTTTCAGTATCGATTTGCCCATATTCACAGTGTACATGTGGTTAGTATGTTAGAGTATTTTATACAACATGAACAAACAAACACTTCCACAGTGACACAGAGATGTCAGTTTATTCACCTACATAAGTATGAAAAGTTTATTATAAAAACCTGAACTGCTACTGCAGTAATAATATGCACATCTTTTGTAATAAGATTCTCACTGAGCTGTCATATCATACTTGTGAATCCGTGTTTTTCTCACCCTCCTCCTCCATCTTTTTTCATCCCAATTAGTTTCTGCTCATGCAACTTTTATGTAACCTCAGGGAATGATGAGGTGACTCTGATTACATTTAAAAAAAAACAAATCTATCTCAGTATCTTTCTCTGTTGTCCTGTGCTCACTTTTGGCTCCAGATAACAAAGCTCCCCTTCTACAGTAATTAATTGCTCAGAGCCTCAGAAGCTTGCACAATTATTGTGTGTGTGTGTGTGTGTGTGTGTGTGTGTGTGTGTGTGTGTGTGTGTGTGTGTAAAAATTCAGTTCTATTCTGACCAAATCATTGACAAATATACTGTCAATTTGACTTTGTAATTAGTGCTGTACATCCTGTATGGAAGTTAATTACTGTCAAAACTATTAAATATGCACACTACAAATTCAAAATAATATGCAAGTCAGAAAATGCAAGAAAGTCAGATTTATCAGAGCTTTTAGAAAAGTCAGTTTCACTGTTGGAACAACGACTCGGATGTGATGTGCATTTACAAGACGGAAACTCTAACTCCGATATGATATGAATGTAGCATTAGCCTGCCAGCAGCTATCAATAAAACATGGAAACACAAAAATACCTTGACACTATTTGTGTTTCCAGTTTGACCTATATGACATTGTCTAGTCCTTGAATGTTTTGTCATTCCTCAAATTTTTGGTCTTCAAAGAACGTCCTCATCCCTCATGCCAATCAGTATAAATTTGCTAACAGTAGGGGGTGGGAGGCATCATTTCACCAGTTTCCTCAAAATGCAATCAGTGGTTAATCAGATAGTCTGCATCATACAAGGACAAAGTTATCATGCCTGAAACTAAATCTATGAATGATGATGGTAGCGCTTACCTCTTGGGCTGTAATTTTCAACATGACAGGATAAAGTGGTGAGAAAAGACTAATCTGTACGTTCATCATCCCCAAAGTGAAAATCAATGAGACGGTGAAAAAGAAAAGAGAATCCGGGAGGTTAAAGGGGCTTTATGTAACTTTCAGTTGTGTTGATTTTAGTGGTCACTTTGGACAAAAGCGGTAGTGTTTTTACCATACCTGCTATCATAAAGGTCTTTTCTTTACGGTGCTTTATTGCCCACTGTCTATTACTGAGTTAGCGTTACCAGGAGGTCATATAGTTGCGATGAATGTTTTGTTCAGACAGGAAATCATTGATTTACTATCACATACAGTATAGTAAATGCTCTAAGCTCAAAGGTGGTCAAACGGGCGGAGGGTTGAGTGAGGTATATGGACGTGGAAGACCTGAGAGTACTGGTGGGTGTGTTGATGTGAACTAAAGCGGGTATCACTGTCAAAGCCAAAGCATTAAGCGTTTGTTGAACCAACCAACTTAGTAATAACTTATAACATAGCACATTTTATGATACCCACAGACCTTTTACACAAGTCAAGAAAATAGTAGGCCAACACAAACACGGACTGAAAGGCATAAAGCGTCCATGCTAAATGGAAGTGGGGGGGGGGCGTAATTTAATGTTTGGTTTTGAATCATTTCCAATCCTGTAATTGTCTCCATCTGTTGAAAGCCTGACACATTATTGTTGCCTTTGACTTTCCTTTTCCCTTTTAGCTTTTAGTTGTTCTTCGTTTAATTTCCTTCTTTCCTGTGATGGCTCGGCCCCAGTATCAGCCACAACTACAGCAGGTAACTTCTAAAATAACATTAAAATACAATTAGGCCGCTATAAAGAAATCTCCTGCTATCTTTTACCTAGCTCCGCTGGCTGGATATGCTAACACAGGCTTTTCTGGTGTTAAAAAGAAATTTGTGACCCATCAGAATGTGTTACTGTAGAGCCGGTCTACCTGCCCCAATCATTCTGTGACTTCACGGGAAAAATCGGACCTGGGCATATGCCTTAATAAAACCTGTATAAAAATAGCTTTCTTTTCACGGTTAGTCATGGTTGGTGTTACAGGTCATTTAAGACCATTGTATGAAAAATGACAGAGCTTTAGAAACATTAAAAAGTTATATATACCCCCTTTAAGCAAAATCCAGAATACAAAAACATTAAATACTCCAATATATTCCAAGCAGTTCTCACCCTAAACCCAAACTAAACACAGCACAGACAGATTCTCCTCAACACCAACTCAGAGTCTTTGAATAGTGTAATCAACATTTGTATAATCATCCCTGTTTGACTTTATTAAAGGCTCTCCTGTGAGCTGGCCCCACGCTGATCGATGTAATTAGACTCTCAGTCATATTAGACAGAGAGCAATCATGCTTCTTGTTTTATTTTGGGCTTTCACTTCATAAAGTGAAGAAGACTATTCTAAATTACAATGTGCTACAGAGCAATCGATAGGTTATTATCATCATTACGTACTGGAGAATGTCAGATCCTGCAAATCAAATTTGGCAGTTTTTCAGTTTCAGTTCATTTGAAAGTACTGGCGTTTGTTAGTTGAGAGTTGAAAGTGGTCGATAATTTGTATGAAGACAAAAAAGTCCTCAAGGCCAGTTTGACGCTAACCGTTTAGCTTTTAATGTTTGGGTGTTACACGTGCATTGAGTTTTCTGGCACTCAGCTGTGAAAGCATCATTTAGGGGTTCAGTGTTGACCAGTTTGATTGATTTACTTCAACACTTTCTCGGTTCATAGGAATATCCAGCTTGGTCTTATAGCTCCCCCTAGTGGCTGATCTGTTGATTTAAGTATTTTATTGTACTTTTGTCTATTTTTTGGGTCTTTTTGTATTTTGTGGTACATATATTTGCCAAACGTGCTCTATAAATAAACATGTTGTAAGACTTTATATTAGAGGAGGACTTTTATTCAAAGCTTTACACAAGATTGAATCAACAGGGGAGCAGCATAACACTGAATGGACAGATTGTCATGGTTACATCTACATAGAAAAATAACAAACGAATCAGGCACAATGCAAAAAGCCAACCGAAAGGGGAGACAACAATTACAAGTACAACTACAAAAAAAAAAAACTTCATGAAACACAAACACATCTAAAGTCTGAATCACTTCCAGAGGATCTTTATGGCTTGGTCAAAGTAAAAATCAAGGTAAAAATGTTAAGACGAGTGAATATTTTCTATTTCATTCTATACTTATAAAGTTGTCTGTGGGGCAAATGCGTCCAGCAGTGTTCTCTACTGGCAAAAAGCAAACATCTCAATTATTACAAAAACATCCCATACAATAAACATTACTAACTTTACAATATGGCTGTCATTTTTGGTCTCTTTAATCAAATTTACATCTCGTGTCAACAATTATTTCACCAAAGATCGATTCATAAAACTGCATACAGTATTTACATTTTAAGTACAAAACCGTTATAGCCATAGGAAAACCCCACCCAGCTGCATCAATTCCCAGAAACTTGCAGAAAATAATTACATGATTATTTTTCAGCTCGGAGAGGGATCAACAGTTTAACCAAAATTTGTTTAGGTAAGGTAGAAACAACTTTTATATACACAGTGAACTCTCATTGAAACAGACCGTAACAACTCAGACCAGATTTTACAACATTGACTCCACCACTGTGTTCTTAAAGCCAAAACTTTTAATACTTAATAAAGAGAATTCTCTTGGAATATTTCTTGGTAATTTTCATGTAATTGTGAACTGACTGACAGTAAAATTACAGTGCTCCTTCAGGGTGGGTGGCCTTTGTCACTGCAAACAAAGCACAGCATAACTCCACCCTAAAAACCTTGCGATAGAATGTTTTTTAGTTTAGTTTCACTGCCACCAGTCACGTTAGAATAGAATATTTATTGGTCATTGCTTCACAGACAATGAAAAGCTGTTTGAAACTATCAATACTGATTGCCAGTGTAAGCCTATAATCTATGCCAAACACCATTTGGTTACACTGTACAAAACAGGTGAAAATATGAGCTATTTTGAGATGTAACAGAAGCTTTTCTTTGATTTCTGAGATATTACATGTACTGTGTGGTTCCCTGGAAAAAAACTTTTCATACCGACATCCTGTTTTGAGTCCGGGAACTCCTGACATCAGTCTCTTTTGTTCACCACATGAACCTCTGTGTGGCCGTACTGTCCGGCCAGTGGAAGCTCTTACTGATGAAGATATAAAGTGTGGCAGCATTGACCACCGTGTACAGGAGAAACTCCACAATGAGTCTGGGAAGAGAGGGGAGAGGCATGTGCAGGCGGTACATCAGATAAGGAACGATGAAGTACCTGAACTCCAGCAGCTTCTGGGGGACCGTTGCAGCCAGCAGGCACGCCAAGAACGCCAAACTCCAGAACAGTGAGCGCGACTTGAAGGAGTCCAGAAAATTCCACCCCGCAAACACATACGCGGGGACGAGGAGAAAGCGCACCAGCTCGTGCCTCTGGAAAAGCCTTTTCCACACGTAGAAGGGGAAATGGCGGTTATCTGCCAGGAGGTACTTGTGGACGAAGGTGAACTTCCACACCAGGAGCAAGGAGACGCATGTGACGAAGAGGAAGAACAGAGGCTGCTTTTTCAGAGCCTGGAGGAAGCGAAGAGCGCGGTGGTAACAAAGCGAGACGGGGAGGGAGAAGAAGAGGGTGAAGGAGAAGAAATAGAGGAGTTGTGGGAAGTTGAGGCAGGCTTCGTGGCTCGTCCTGTCACCCACCACTATCCCATCATTCAGCACCACGAACCCCAGGAAGCCCACGCCGACCACTGCGTACGGCCAGGCCACGAGCAGCACCGCCTTCACATGACTCGGTGAGGTGAGGAACTCCAGCGTGAAAAGAACCACTTTCTTAGCTCCGCTGAATGACAGAGGGACCTGGGATGGAGGAGACTTCTCATCCCTCTTTTTCGTATGCTCCACCCTCCAGGCCTCATCCATTTTGGCGGCCACTAAAGTGCCTGCACAGAAGGCCACCCAGATGATGTTGGTCTGGCGGAAGAGCACGGAGCAGACGCCGAGGAGCGCCGAGGCCTTGTGGCAGCCATAGAGCGTCATGAGGTAGGTGAAGAGGGTGAAGAAAGTAGATCCGGCGTCGGTGTAGTAGAGGAAGTTAAAGAAGTAGAGCACAGGGAAGGTGGATAGAGACAGCGCTGAGAGGACTCTGCGTGAGGTTGTTCGTGTCTGGAAGAGAGGAATTGTAATTTCAGAAAAGAGGAAAATGACAAACCAGACCAACTCATGCTTCATCATCTTTATACCTTCTCCCTGAGGTGCAGTTTGCAGATGAGCAGATAGAGCAGGTAAAGGTTGCCGCAGTTGAACAGCAGGTTGATGAAGCGCAGCATGGCCGTGGAACACACCACCTGGCCGGTCAGGTCTGCGAGCCACACCACGGGCTTGATGATTCCCACAGAGACAAGGTAAAGGCCTGGGAGAGTGGTGATCATTGGGTCCCACTGCAGAAGAATCAAAACCACGTTAAGGGTTGTCCACCAATCTCACATGCAGATTATCTGTCTTGTTTATTATCACTCTGCTTGATCTTTCCAAAAAGATGAAATGAACCCTATTTATGTCATAGTGACATCAGAGTTATCTCAGCTTGAATTTAGAGATGACAAACTTATATCTATAGAGCGACACATCAAGATGCATCATGGATAGGATGACCAGATGTCGCGTTTTTTTTACCGGGACAGTCCCAATTTTGAGTTCCATGTCCCGAGTTCCGACAATTTTTTCAGTTTCATTTCATTCATTAGTTGAGAGTTGAAAGTGGTCGATAATTAGTATGAAGACAAAAAGTCCTCAAAGCCAGTTTGACACTAACCATTTAGCTTTTAATGTTTGGGTGTTACACGTGCATTGAGTTTTCTGCCACTCAGCTGTGAAAGCATCATTTAGGGGTTCAGTGTTGACCAGTTTGATTGATTTACTTCACCAGGCTGAAAAATCATAACTATTAACTGAGATACCCCATTATGTTATGAGCAGTAGGCCTGCGTGTGCTGTAGGCAAAATAAATTGTGTCTTTGTCTGACCTGTCCAGGTTTTAATTTGGGGAAATCTGGCCACCCTAATCATGGAAAATGTAGGATCTAGCTTTCTTTTTTAAGTATATCTCGGCCTCTGCTGCTTCAACTTGGACCATCAGACCTATTGAAAACAATCGCAGGAGGAGCCCTGATTCAGGTGAGTTATTGCATTCATATTTCCATACCATAAAACAAAAACTACGTTACATGTATTGTGGTGAATTGGCTTGAATTTTGATGAAGAAAACCGATGAGTGCAGTCTATATGAATGATGCTGGCTACAGCTAGCCTGCATGTAAACTACACGACCTTTAGGCACATCCACCCCCACTAATGCCATTTTCTATAGTCCGACATGGAGATTAAAAGCTCTACAAGCTGCCACATCATTTAATATGACAGCAGCTCTGCTGTTAGCTAACCTTAATCCGCTAAACAACCAGCAACTCCCTTTTTAATGGCTACCGCAACTTTCAGGAAGCCACTTTACCTCGTTGAATTTCCCATGGCAGTATTTCTGAGCTTGTGGAATATGAAAGATCTCGTCCATGTATGGCTCCCGTTGCTCCCGAGTGACTCTTGAGAACAGCAGGCAGGATATCAAAAAGTTGGTGCTGGAAAGCGCAGTGAAGATGTAGCCTTCAAATTTCTCCATGTTTGATGACGAAATCCGATGTAAAAGTGAATGCATACCAAAGCTAGTTGTAATAATGTTGTGTATACCGCATAACTCGCGTATTAAAACCACTGTACAATCTTAATTCCGAGTGAAAGTGATTGAACTCTGTGTGCAGCTGTTTTAATACACGGGAGTTTGATGTCTGACAGCTGGCGGTCCGCTTTGGAAGCATGCTCGGTCCGGAACCTCTGGTGTAGGTATTAGTTCCTGGTTGTGCTAAATAGTTAAGTATGTCACATCTATGGTAATAAAAATCACCGTAATTATGTATGAGACATTAAAAACGACAATGCTTTAGGTTATCTTTTTTCTTGCGCCTGTGCAACTGTTTTCCTGAAGAGGAACTTGTCCTTCCTAATCGGTGTCACCGTGTTATGGTTCCCCCATCGTGTGCAGACCGTTCAGTCTAAGAAACAAACGTTCACGGGAAGCCGGGGTTTTCTTCGTAGTTCGTGAAGTTCCAGCATGCATTTAACAAACAAACTAGAGCTTTTTCCCGACAAAAGAGTAACTCAAATACTTTTCAAGGAGGTCAAAAATGCAGCAGAGCTGAGACAGTGTGCGGTGGAGGGTAAAATAAATGGTGCCTTGATCAACCCAACGATGGTGCGTTTGTATTCAGCTTTAGCTACGTTTGATCAAACTTGTATGTACATTAGGCATGTTCCTATGTATCTTTATTAGCTAACTAAATTATTGCTTTTAAGCACGGAACTATATTTTATGCCAATTGGGAAGTAAAAAGGTGCCAGTGGAAGTGTGGCGCCTCATTCAACATGAGACTTTCTGTTTTTCGTTTAGCTGGTGGATCCTTTCCAAGTGCTGGTAGCTGTCAACAAGGCTGTTAACTTACAGAAAATTGGAAAAATGAAGACAAGAAGTTTATTCTCAGAAATAATCTTCAACCTGTCACCTACTAATAATGTAAGTGACCAACATTTTCTTTTCTTTGTATCATTATCCATTTTTTTGGTCTTAAAATGCATATTTAAAACCTATAATGCGTACATTTATCACGTTAGACATGCGGGAATATGTGTTGCTTTCAACATTGCTAATTGCAGATTCACTTTTAGATATTTACAGATGGAATGGAAATGTATTATTTTGCTGCAAGTATACCTACTGATGATAGGAGCATATGATGAATAAAAGAAAGTATACTTTTTATTGATCCCCAGAAATTCCAATTTTACACTCTGCATGTTTATTAGAACACACTACACACAGGCCTCAAAGACACACACATGCTCAGGTCCTACATGACCTGACATACCTCCTACATGAGTGAGAGAGGGGTGGGGGTGGGGGTAACCAGTCCACACTCCGGTTCTCTTAATACATTAATGCCGTACTGTGGTCCGTACAGGTACCCTCAGGGTCACTACGGACTGAGCTACTGCCACCCAATGCACATGAATAAACTCCTAACAAAATTGAATCATATCATTTGTATGCCTTCCCTAATACAGATCTCAGAGGCGTTCAAAAGGTTTGGGAGCTCTGATGGCGATGACTCTGTTCTGGTGGTCTTGGTTCACAACAAAGATGAGTCACAGCTTGTGTCAGACATCACAGCCAGGGTGAGCGGACGCCAGGTTCCAGCGGAAGAGGTTTCCTCGCTGACAGACCATGCAAAAATCAAAAAGGTTCTCCATCTCTGCCTTAATTTTATGACCCGTGACTTGTTCCATGTAATCAGGTCGTGTGTGTGTCTGTCTAGGACATTTTTAGAGAAAGGTTGAAAGTGATAAGTTGTAAGCTTCATTCCAAAATGTGACCTGACACTTATGGCCATACTTAGTAAATGGATTTCCATGGCATCTCTTTTAATCTTACCCCTTGTTGCCTTTGTTTCAGCTGTATAAAGTAACAGCGCAGGAGGAGAAGTATGGGACTCTACTTGACGCAGTTGTATGCAGAATGGCCACCAAGGACGTCATGTAGCTGTGACAGGAAAAAGGACCGGAACAAGACTCATTAAAAACAAATACATGGTTGCCTTTTTTCATATGAGATGTGGATTGATATAAATAATGGCTTTCCTGCAGTTGCTGTTATTTCACCACATTGTGAAATCCCAAAACATGCAAACATTGTCTTTTGTGCACTGCACACAAACTCAAATCGTCAACTACAAAAAAAGTCCAATTTTTCCCAGCTGAAAAGAAAATGTATGTTGTTTTTCATTTATGTTTTCATGGACTATACTTGTCTTTTCTCCTGTTTACATTTTCTATAGTATTGTTAGACTAGACGTTTGAGAGGCAGTTAGGGAAGTCTGAACACTTTTTTTTTTAAAGCAGCACTTCACGTTTCCCACTTTTCATGCTGCGGCATTACTTGGAACCCTTTTTTTGACAGCAGGGGACAGTGACGTAAAGCTGGCCTCATGCTAGCAGTTGGTGAATACTGAATCTAAAATGCTTTGGGCCAAATATCACCCGGAGCTCAAGAGGATAAAAAAACAACAGCCACAACATGAAAGAAGCAGTCAAACCCTGTCAGCACAAGAATATTAAATGTATGGATTATGTAAAATGTCACTGCATTACTTTTTAGTGTTTACTTTTTATTCACTTTCATTCTGTTTTTTTGAAAGCACAACAACATACTTTTAATGAAATGAGATTTACAGGAGGTGTTTATTAAAACAGACTGTAGTTTCACACACTGGAACAAAGTAAATTACATTGAAATGAAATGTATAGTGATTGACTTGACATTGTGGCACTTAAAAAGCTCATCAAGAGAGTTTGATTATAGAAAATGAATGTTGAAAGTTAATGTTCATTTCATTTCATAATTCATCTGCACTTCCCAAACAAGTGTGACGACAGACTGATATAATTTTGACCTGAATAGTTTTTCATCTTCACAGTGTTACACTAAGAAAAGTCACATATATTTGTTAATCTGGGAAGTTTACAAGCTCGTCTTTTCCGATGTTGCCTCCGCTGAGGATGCACACTACGTTCTTCCCCTCTAGCTCGGGTATCTTGCTGTTAACGATGGCAGCAAATGCAGCAGAGCCCGACGGCTCCACCACAAGTCCAGACCGGTAGAGGGTGGACACGGCCGCCTTGATCTCTTCATCGTTTATAAGGACAATCTCCTCCACATAGCGCTGACACAACTCAAAGGGCAGTGTGCCTGGGATGCAAAGAAAAGGAGAGAGACTCAAATCACAACAGTCACAGCAAGTACTGCTTTACTCTAAAAGTATTACTCTTGTAGCAATTTGTAGCAGGGAATGCAAGACGGTAATATTTCTACCTGCGTCCTTCACAGAGTAAAGAACAGACTTCCAAGAGTCTAAATTAAAGCAATGGGGTGAAAGATTGAGAGAAACAACTTTTGTGACACAGTACCTGCAAAAGGTGGTGCAAGTCCTGAGGCGATGCTCTTGGTGTCCATGCCCACTGGCTTCTTCTCAATGAAACTTTTGTACATGGTGCAGGCTGAGTTAAAACAGAAACACAACGAGCCCAAAGTTCACTGAGCTGCTGTGCTACGTGATGGCTCTTCATGCTAATACTGCAGGTAAGGCTTTTACTCGTCTGTGTTAGTTTTACCTCCTTCTGGTTCCACGCCGTAGATTCTGGTTTTATCACAGCCTGACAGTTTGATGGCAGCAGCTACACCTGCCAGCAGTCCCCCTCCACCACAGCACACCACCACCACATCAGGCTCAGGCATCACCTCCAGAATCTCCATACCTAGACTGGAGCATGCATGCATGTGCACACACACGCGCACAGAGGTTTAGTTCTAATAGAAAGACATTTGAATAATCCAGAATGCACTGTCAGACTGTGAGTGTACCTGGCATGTCCTGCTATTAGATCCAGGTCATCATAGGAGTGCAGGAAGGTCATGTTCTCCTTCTGAACACAGCGGTTCACCACATTCATCAGACAGGAGGTAGGAACTCGCTCCACCTCCACCCCAAAACTCTTGAGGACGAGAAGGACACTTTCATTACAGAGCATGTATTTTTGAGATTAATGTGGAGAAACAAATTTGGCTACAACTATAATAGCAAATCACAGCATAAAGTGGCATAATGTCACATCCGGCCTCCAGGCGATGGCTTTGAGGGTTTGTAAGCTGTCAGCAGATAACCCTAACCTGTATGAGGATGGATCTGGACACGGGGGCTGTTTCTGGCATCACCACCTTGCCCTTTGAACCATAGTGTTTTGAGGCATACGCAAAAGACTTCCCATAGTTCCCAGCAGACATTGTGACAAAATGACCTCCCTTCGGTCTCCTGGCAAACTGATTGGCCACTCCTCTGATCTTGAACGACCCTGTCAATTAAAAGTAAGACAATTGTTAAGTAATAAGATGAGATGTGGCTGTGTGAGATTAATCAAAGTGGTTGCGCCCAACCAGTTCTCTGCATGTTTTCCAATTTGATGTGGATGTTGCAGTGGCTGTTGGGAGGCAGAGTTGTCTGGCACCAGGGGATCATGGGAGTGTTGATGACACCCAGGGGGCTGCTTCTCACCATCTCCCTGGCTTCCCTCAGCAGATGCAAGGTGAGGCCTTCTGCAGAAACCTCACCCATCTGTGTAAGAACACAATTTAATATCAGTAATACATTTGTATTTTGAAGCCACCATTTTGGCTGATAACGAGTCCTATGCATTAAATAATTGGTCAATATAATAAGTAAAGTTACTCATTTGATTTTAATTATTATAGTAGCTTTTAATAACTATTTTTATAAGATTTTACATCTGCTTTTAACACTATCCTAACCCATTCATTTTGTGTACAAATACGAATTATATTGTGCATAATTAGCTAGCTAGCTACTGTTTTTGAATTTTAGCCCCTTCTATGTTGTAACGTAGCAGTCCACGCACCCGTACAGATTTATTAAGAAAAGCCAACATACCTACGTTGAATTACAAAACCTACTTTTTTCAAAAGATTCGTCAAGTAAACCAAAACTACATATTTAGTGCATGAGGCTTATTTCCCACTGACCTTATTGTTTTTTGTTTTTCTGTTACTTTAAAGTGTGACAGCTCCGTAACGTTTACAGTGTTACGTTTTTTGCGGCTCCCACCAGCAAAATAGTTCCGTTTGAAACGTGTTTCAAGTCGGACGTTTTTTATTAAACGGGCCGCAAACATGGCTTCTCCTTGAGGTGGCAATGGAGACTTTTTTAGTTACATGAGAAAATAGTATTAACAGGAAGGACTGTAGTTTTTGTTTTGTTTTGTTTTTTAAATGGGGTTTATTAGGCACGTCGTGTGCGCCATGTCCGGCGGCGTTGACAGCTCTGTCGCGGCGTTGTTACTAAAGAGAAGAGGTGAGAATAAAACTGACAAATACACACAGAAACACACCTGAACTGACTGGTTCACGTTACGTGGTTAGCTAACCAGTTCAAACCGCTCTACTTGAATACATAACATGTCAGAAACGCAGCTATTTTTTCTCTCTATCACGTGAAGGTTACAGTGTAACAGGAGTTTTCATGAAGAATTGGGACTCACTGGATGAGAGAGGGGTGTGTACCACAGACAAAGACTGTGAGGACGCCTACAGAGTGTGTCAGACCCTGGACATCCCCTTTCATCAAGTGTCATATGTCAAGGAGTACTGGCATGAAGTTTTTAGGTATTGGTCGCTTAATGCATGAATAATAAGCACTTTATTTTTGTATAACTCTGTAATGTGAATGTCAAATCAGTTTTTTCTACTTGTAGTAAACTATTGAAGGAATACGAGAAGGGGAGGACGCCCAACCCAGATATACTATGCAACAAGCACATCAAATTCAACCATTTCCACAAGTATGCTGTCAACACACTGGGTATGTAATCATAATGTGGTCATACACTGACATAAACTCAGTCCAAGCAGGTTAACATCTAACTTTTTATTTATTTTTTGGGTCTGGAAAGCAGCAGTGGGTGGTAGTTTGAGGTATGATGATTGAATTAAAAGAAGAGTGGTTTAATTTACGTTGCACTGTTTTTTAATAAGGTGCTGATGCCATGGCAACAGGCCACTACGCCAGGACGTCACAGGAAGACGAAGAGGTTTTCCAACAGATACCCACAGTGCCGCCGATCACTCTTTTTAGAGATCGGTTTGAGATTAGAAATCGTAAGTTTGATCTTGTCCTCCAGTTAAATGGGTCACCTCTTTTAAATCTAAGTTGGCAACTGTTTTCCTTGTATATTTCTGTTTAAAAAAAAAAATTCAAATCTACTTTTATGCTACTCTTGGAGTGAAATTCTACCTCAACACTAGCTTTAAGATCAAAACATCTAACACTCTTTTTTCTCTTCCCTCTGCCTCAGCGGTGAGGTTGTACAAAGGAGCAGATCTCCTCAAAGACCAAACCTTCTTCCTCAGTCAGATCTCCCAGGATGCCTTGCGACAAACCATGTTCCCACTGGCTGGACTCACCAAAGAGTTTGTTAAGAAGATTGCTGCTGAGGCAGGGTTTCACCATGTGCTAAAGAAAAAAGAGGTACACACACACACACACACACACACACACTCACACACTCTTTGCAAGAAACCACAGTGACATTAATCAGGCAGTTGAACAGGCATGAAAAATCTAATATCCTGACAGAATAACTAACCTGTCACCTATGACGCCTGGTTCAATGCCTTTAGCAGCAACTCTTTTTCCTGCACGTTCTGCAGACAGGATAACTATCTTCAATCAACTGTCTTTTGGCATTTTTATAATAACCAAAAAATGCCCATACTTCAGAATTAGTCCTCTTAGAGGGTTGATAAATGTCCTGAGTGCTGTCATCTCCTCCTTCCGCCATGATTCCAACTTCAAGAAATGCACATTGTAGGCTACGCAGTGCACCGTGATAATAATGATATTTTAAATGAAAAGGATAAATGTTATTGTCAATATTTTTATCGTGGTTTACCGTTACACCGGTAATGGTTACAGCCCTAATTGTATGTTAACAGTAAAGCTTATGTCTTTCCAGAGCATGGGCATCTGCTTTATTGGAGAGAGAAACTTTGAAAACTTTATTTTGGAGGTAAGAATTTAAATGAATTTGTTTTGCATTACAATTTGGCTAATGTGACTTTTTTTATTTTTCCTATTCCATTGTTTGTTTCTGATGAGCTCAAAAGCTAACGCTTCTTAAGCGATACATGTAAACCTATATTGGTTTTTTTTCTGTTCCCAGTATCTGGAACCTAAACCAGGGAACTTTGTCTCCATTGAGGACGGGGCTGTCATGGGAACACACAAAGGTATATTTCTAGATTTTGAGGTTCTCAAATTATCAACTGTAAAGTCTAACAAAACGAAGAACTGGTATGCCACTTTTACATTACCAGACAAACTGAATGTGACTTAAAACAACTCATAGTGTACTTCCTGCCCCTTTTCTTGTCATTTCCCTACATGTCTGTGTCTATCCAGGCTGGTTCACTCTGACGCTGGGCCAGAGGGCGAGAATTGGAGGGCAGAGAGACCCCTGGTTTGTGGTGGACAAAGACATTGCTACTGGAGATGTGTTTGTGGTAAGAAAGTATGTCTATGTTGTTAAAGTGGGTGAATTCGTCTTTATTTCTTGACACATTATTCCTAGCCGCTGTATGTTGTCTGTTTCTAAAATAAAATATATGATATAATGTGTAATGCCCATTAAACTGTCAAAGAGCCAGCACAAGGCTATGTTGTTTATTCCTTGATTGGAACGCTCAATACCATTTAGGATTTTCATTTGTTTTGCTCACTATTTTAAGGTGTAGTCAGGTGTGCAACACTGATTGAAACTGGACCAAGTTCTCCCATCCTCTGTAAATTTCTCCTGACTCAGGCTCCAACTACCAATCACCCGGCTCTTTTCCGTGACACGGTGCGAACGGAGCGATTCCACTGGGTAACCGTTGACCCGCCTCCTGAACTAGTCAAGACCCATATGATGGAGTGTCATTTCCGCTTCATCCACCAGATGCCGCTCAGTGAGTTTTCCCTTATCAGTGCTGTGTACACTGATGAATAAGAGGCGGTGAATTGCAGGCAATACATTATTTATACATTATATGCAGGCAATACATTATTATTTCCTAAACATAAAATACCACTTTTTTTGTGCTATCCAGCTCCCTGTACGGTGACACTGAACATGAATGGCTCTGTGTGGATCTCACTCTCTCAGCCAGTCAGAGCTCTGACAGCTGGACAGGTAACTGCTAACACACAGAATACAGTGTAATTGCATAGGCTTACACTGTTACACCAGTTATAATGCCAAAAGACTTAAAAATATACACGCAGTTCCTCTTTGTTACTGAAGGAGGATACGTGTATTTATTTATGTATGTATGTTTGTATGTATGTATATGTCCTTCTTTCCATTCCTCCCCCAGTTTGCTGTGCTCTACAAAGGAGACGAGTGTCTGGGTAGTGGGAAGATCTTACAACTGGGGCCCAGTGAATACACACTCCAGCAGGGCAGAGAACGCATGGCAGCAGCCGCGCAGCACAGGGAGCAGCAGACGCCTGAACCAGCCAGCTGAGATGAGCTCACAGACGGGCGTGGTGGAAATGAGTTCTGTCCGGTACATTAGGTAGAGCACACTGTTCATGAAAATAACACTGTCTCTCTACACCGGGCTCTATGGCAAAGTGCCTGCTCTGGAGGCCATATTAGAGACTGTAAACAAGGGTTTGTTTTTAAATGCATAGCTTCAATGTATTGATAAAACAAGGACAAAAAGGTTACTCTCTGCACTGTTTTTAGTATTTTGTGTTTAGACACTGAGAGGTTATCTGTGAGCTGCTCCGACCATCTGCATCCAGGCCAAAGTGTGTTTTTTGAGTGGAGACTAGATGGTACAAACCAACAGGAACCTCATTTAAAAAAAATCGACACCACAGCAATATACAGTATGTCTGTTTCTGCTCGTGATATACACGGGGTTGACATTATTTATACTCCAGCAACCCTCCATTGAATGTTCATGATGTCATTAGATCAGCCATTAGACATTGCAAAGACCTGCAACTTGACGTAATTGGAATAAAGGCAACAAAAAACATTCATATATTTGATCTGGTGTTTAAGAAGTGCTGGATGTATTTTCAATACCTGGTTATCCTTTGGAATTTTAAGTTTTCATATCTGAATCTAAAATCAAGCTCACTTTAAAAAAAAAAAAAGCAATCCGCTCTAAAATGATCTAGCAGATGGAAAGCAATCCATCAACCTAATGTTTTATTTGGAGTGTTTTTGTCTTCTTATAGTGTCTACTCAGTGTTACAACCTGTGGTCTGGAAGAAAGACTGTCTTTTTCAAGGATTCTGGTAGTCTGAGCCTTTTACTGTTGTTTTCTTTGTTGTAGTTGTAGGAGACCTGTGAGTGACCCTGGGAAATAAAGGCTTACTGTAGGACGTTCTGGTGGGATTTGACTCTAAGTTAGCAGGGGGTTGCTTGTGGGTCAAGACATGGTGGACACATTTTTTTGCCCCTTATCTGTGAATGAAAGCGACCCTGATATTCTCTTGTTTGTCCAGTATAACCTGATTCAACCTTTTTATTTACTGTATCTTTTGCTGTCATCTCTAAAGGCCGTTTCATGGTCGTGAGGAGTATCCACACAGCTTTCGCCATAGCCTACGTAAGTGGCACAATGGTTGTAAGTGTGTGTGGAGTGCGTGATAGAGTGAGTGAGAAAGAGACGGCAATTAGCTTTGGAGCCATTACCGACTCTAGAGTCCTAGTGAGAGAAACACTGTGTCTCCCCTGTACTTTCTGACAATGGTGGGACATCTGTAGCAGGAAAAGTTAACCCTCTCCTTGATTTCATGTTGTTTATGGTGAAGGAAAACCAGGAAATGAGTTGGGGGAAATGCAACGCTACCAAGCCACGTACGAGCGACGTGTGTCGGTGCATATATATATATATATATTATACAGTCTATGGTGCCAACGACACCTACTGAATAGAACAGTACATTGGTGATTGATGTTAATCTATGACTACACTTGGTTCTTTGAATCATTGTCATTTTCTTTTGTTTGTTAATTGATAAATTAAGTTAACACTTTAGTACTAAAGTAGAAACAAAGTACAAAGTAGTCACTCTGCACCATTAGGTTATTTAGAAGTTTTCTCCTCTAAGCAGAAATTATGTTCAAAAGTCAGGTATTGTTACACAGGCCAAATTAACAAACATTTGCAACAGAATATGATACATTTTTATATTAGCTCTTTTACACCCAAGTCACAATTTGAGAGAGATGATTTGATTGTTTTATATAGTTATAAAGACAATGGAATTCTTTAACTTAGCTTCTTTATTCTGTCATGCATGTTGATTCCATTATTTAGAGTGCCTTTCTCTAAATGGGGGGGTTCTCTAAATGGGTTTGTAACTACTGTAAATACTTTACCATTTACAAATAAGAGAATAAACCTTATAAATTATGTGTTGACTTATTTTTCATTGGCATGTATACCTAAATATTCTCTCCAATCATTATATACTTGGGGCATTGGTTGTCCTACCGTTAGTGATCCACAGGGGGCGCTATTATACAAGCTTAAACTCAAGGGGGCCCCTGTTCTCGAGTCAAGATTGTTGTGCACAATCCTAATGACAGTCGCGCCAGAGTCTAATTATACAAATTTGACCCCATCGTATTTTTCCCAGAAGATAATTAGATTTTGTACATGTAAAAAAAGTTTAAATCTGTCATCATAAAACTGTTTTTTTAGATTACAAAGAACATAAAGGCTCAAACACGAAATTGAAAAAACAGTATTTTACTGCAGTACCATCATGCAATACATTAAAGTGAACATAAAGGTTCAAAATACAAAATGATGAAAAGAGAGAATAAATTGTTAGGTGTTATCTAATATGTTTCACTATTAGATTAATAAAAGCTTGTTCAGAGGAAACCATGTTTATTTGCTGTGGTGCTATGCTAAAATGATTACAGTGACCATTCAACCGATCTCACCATGAAGAGAACAATCATGTATTGATTAACAAAGTAATAATTAACAAATAGATTGTTTTATAAAGCTGGAACATTAGTTCTTTAAACGATCTCAGTATAAACCATGTCCACCTTTTTATTACAGTGACAGAACCATCTTACTGGAGTGGACCATTGGAGTGGACATGTCAACATATTTATTTATTGTGGCCTTGAAGTCTTAGTTCAGCTTCTTTTCATGCACCATCAGTGCTTGCAACTACTTCAATGATGATGTATGTATGTATGAGTTGAAGAGGGAGCGACGCTCAAACACGCATTAGGAATTTTACCCAGCTCTCACCCAATTGTAATAACAATGCACTTGTGCGCATTGGTCACCCGGTCAGGGCCACTTCCTAAATCTACATAAGAAAAAAAAGGCCCCCTGTGAAAGCGTCCCAGAGGGGGAACCCAGCAGGTTTATGGTAATACGCCTCCGAGGAGGAGAAGGCGGAGGAGAGCCACGGAGCCATTTTGTACTCATTTTAAACTCCGTGTGGGTTAACGCAGCTGCTGCGCGCCGCGGATACGCTGATATTATGGATAACAAGCGTCTTTTCCACGTTAAAACTTCACAATGAGGGATGAAAGTAAAACGCGGTGTTGGGAGAGAGACAGTTAATGCCTTTGCGGAGGAGTTTCGGTGAAGTTGAATGGGATTTGGCAGGTTCAGAAGCATGGAGCTACCGATATGTTGGATTTGGGTTTGTGTCCTGTTCAACTTGCCGCTTGCGGGATGTTTGGAGATACACCTTTCGGAAACTTTACAGCCCGGGACCCTTTTGGCAAACATGTCGCTTGGCCCTGGATGGACTTCTAATCTTGACAGGACTTTATCCCCCAAATTCATCCAGAGCGTTTTCCAAGTTGGGAGACACGATGGGATCATCCGTCTGTCCCACAAAGTTCAGTGTGCGCACACACCGAGGAACCCAGCGCCTGTTTATTTCAGAACAGGTTCCTTGACATCTGAGGACGTTATTCTGACACACTTTAATGTGTTTGTCCACGGCCAGGACTGTTTTATTAAATACAAGAGAAAGAAAGCGTCAGGTAAGCCAGACATTCACATTAAACACCTTACAAAGCTGGAGGCAACTTCCTGCTTACCCGCAGGTAAACTACTTTTGAATGTAACAGAACTTTTGCCTGCCTTTACGCGCAACACCGCTTTTTTAAACAGCATGTGTGTTGGCAAAGACTTAAGTGCAGTGTTCAGGCATGGGGATTTGTTCCTGGCCAGTGACTTATGTCTTGAGAACAGAGAACAGCCCGAGGTGCATTTGCACTGCGCGCTGCACAGCTCTCCAGGTGGCAGGCTCTCTGTGCAGCTGAGTTTGACCGTTGTAAAAGTGCCTAAACATCATGGATCCTTCCCAGAAACAGTGCAGAGAAAGTCTGGCAAATTGATACACAGGGGGAGGCGGCAGGTAAACACGTCTCCCCAGTTCCAGCTCCCCAACTATCAGGTGTCCGTGCCCGAGAACGAGCCTGCGGGTACGCGGGTTATCACCCTGAAAGCCACCGACCCGGATGATGGAGAGGCAGGGAGGCTGGAGTACAGCATGGAAGCCTTGTTTTACAGCAGGTCGAATGACTTTTTTTACATGGACTCTCAGACAGGGAGCATAACAACCGTCCAGGCACTAGACAGAGAAGTCAAAGACACCCATGTTTTCAAAGTCAGTGTAACTGACAATGGATCCCCCAAAAGATCTGCCACTTCTTACCTCACTGTAACTGTGAGTGACACTAATGACCACAGCCCAGTGTTTGAGCAAACTGAATACCGTGTTAGCATCCGGGAGAATGTAGAAGTGGGGTTTGAAGTGATGACAATCCGAGCCACTGATGGTGACGCTCCCTCCAACGCCAACATGATTTATAAAATTGTCAATGGCGATGGAGTAAACTCTGTGTTTGAAATCGACCCCCGGAACGGCCTGGTGAGGATCAGAGAGCGCCCTGACAGGGAGACCCGGGCCCAGTACCAGCTGATTGTTGAGGCCAATGACCAGGGAAAAGACCCAGGCCCCCGTAGTGCCACCGCCACTGTCAACATCTCTGTGGAGGATGAGAATGACAACTACCCACAGTTCAGTGAAAAGAGATACGTTGTGCAGATCCCAGAGAATGTGGCAGTCAACACCAAAGTCATCCAGGTGGACGCTACAGACAAAGATGAGGGGAACAACGCCAAAGTGCATTACAGCATCATCAGTGGCAATGTTAAAGGACAGTTCTACATTCACTCCCCCACCGGTGTAATTGATGTTATCAATCCTCTGGACTATGAGATGATTCGAGAGTATAATTTGCGGATTAAGGCTCAGGATGGCGGCAGGCCTCCTCTGATAAATGGCACAGGGATGGTGGTGGTGCAAGTGGTGGACGTGAACGACAATGCCCCCATGTTTGTCAGCACACCTTTCCAGGCTACTGTGTTGGAAAATGTGGCAATTGGTTACTCTGTAATCCACATCCAAGCAATTGATGGTGACTCAGGAGAAAACGCCCGTTTGCAATATCGGTTGACTGACACCACGCCTGGGTGTCCCTTCACCATCAACAACAGTACAGGTTGGATTACAGTGAGTGAAGAGCTTGACAGGGAGACCACTGACTTCTACACCTTCGGCGTGGAGGCGAGAGATCACGGGATACCCGTGATGTCCTCCTCAGCCAGCGTCAGCATCACGGTGCTTGATGTGAATGATAATGTACCCACATTCACGGAGAAGGTCTACTCACTGAAGATCAATGAAGATGCTGTGGTAGGGACCAGCGTACTGTCAGTGACGGCGGTGGATAGGGACGTCAACAGTGTGGTGACCTATCAGATCTCCAGCGGCAACACCAGGAACCGCTTTGCCATCACTAGCCAGAGTGGCGGCGGTCTCATCACCTTAGCCCTCCCCTTGGACTACAAGCAGGAACGCCAGTACGTCCTGACAGTCACGGCCAGTGATGGAACACGCTCTGACACTGCTCAGGTGTTCATCAATGTGACGGATGCCAACACACACCGGCCCGTCTTCCAAAGTGCCAACTACCAGGTGATGCTCAGTGAAGAAAAACCGGTGGGCTCCACTGTGGTGTTGATCAGTGCTACGGACGAGGACACAGGGGAAAATGCTCGCATCACATATTTGATGGAGGACAATGTTCCTCAGTTTAAAATTGACTCGGATACAGGTGCCATAACAACACAAATGGAGATTGATTATGAAGACCAGGCCTCCTACACGTTAGCCATCATTGCCAGAGACAATGGCATCCCTCAGAAATCAGATACCACCTATGTGGAGATTGTCATCCTTGATGCCAATGATAATACTCCTCAGTTTCTTCGGGATAGATACCAGGGGACTGTATTAGAAGATGCACCTATCTACACCAGCGTTCTCCAGATCTCTGCATCAGATAGAGATTCTGGCTCAAATGGCAGGGTGAGCTATACATTTAATGGTGGTGATGACGGAGAGGGGGATTTCGTTATAGAGCCTTACTCTGGTATCATCAGAACTGCTCGCAAACTGGACCGAGAGAATGTTCCAGTTTACAATCTGAAGGCCTATGCTGTGGATAGGGGGATTCCGCCTCTGAAGTCAGCTGTTCCCATACATGTGGTTGTCCAAGACATAAATGACAATGCTCCAGTGTTTGAGAAAGACGAGCTGTTCATTGACGTGGAGGAGAACAGCCAAGTGGGGTCCGTTGTGGCCCGGATCACCGCCACCGACCCGGACGAGGGCACCAATGCTCAAATCATGTACCAGATTGTAGAAGGGAATAATCCAGAAGTTTTCCAGCTAGACATTTTTAATGGCGACCTCACTGCCCTTACAGACCTGGATTATGAGGCTAGAAGAGAGTATGTCATTGTGGTCCAGGCTACCTCAGCACCACTAGTGAGCCGGGCCACTGTGCACATCCGCCTTGTGGACATAAATGACAATGAGCCAGTGCTGCAGAACTTTGAGATTATCTTCAACAACTACATCACCAACAAGTCCAACAGTTTTCCATCAGGAATAATAGGAAAGGTACCAGCTCATGACCCGGATGTGTCGGATAAGCTGCGCTACAAGTTTGAATCTGGAAATGAGCTCAGTCTGCTGCTGTTGAATGAGGACACTGGGGATCTGAGGTTAAGCAGGGACCTGGACAATGACAGGACCTTGGAAGCACCTATGACCATTTCTGTCTCAGGTAAGAAAACAATTCAGAAAATGCGGTTTCTTTTCTGTGAGGAAATTCTCGCTTTTCGTGTCAGTTACATAAGGTGATGTGTCACAAGGTGATAAAATGTGTTAAAGACGGAAATTTGTTTCTTGACGTGTAATCTATAATCACACTGCAGAGTCTATATGGAATCTTCTGTTGAATTGAGACAGAGGGCAGGTTTCAGCTGTAATGTTGAGTGTATGTTCAGTAAGTGTATGCTGCAGGCTCTATGCAGGATCCGGTTGTGCTGCTTTTGTGCCATTTGGGTGATAAATGTATTGTGTGTAAGTGGTTGGTTGAGGTAATAAAAAGGTGCTATTAGCAGAGCATCCTGGTAACCAAGCCGCTTTGTTGTTGCAGATATGTGGGTTTCTGTCACAAGTTGGAACACACACATGCATATAGTGCAGGCATATGCACACACATGATTTCCCTCACTTAGAGCTTATATAGACCGCACTCTTTGAAGTGGCTCAAGGTTTTTGGCCTTGTATAGGTGCGCTGCAGGGAGCTTTAGAAACATCTTTTGGCAAGATGTTGCCTACAATATCACCAGCATCGTTTCTCACACTTACCTCAACTTTGAAAGAAAGTTTTAGATCCAGAGTTTTGTTTTGGGGGAAACTTTCTGTCACATGGGTTTAGAAGTCAAGGCGTGTGTATTTATGTTACAAGGTCATGTAGAAAGAATGTGCCTTAAGTTGCTTTTTTCGCCATTACAGAAGCAGACTTTGTTCATTCAAGTTAAAGATTAGACAATGCAAACACTGGACATTCACACTTAAACTGAGAGGGTAACTGCTACAGTAAAGACACACACACACACACACACATGCACACTCTTTGCAAGAAACCACAGTGACATTAATCAGGCAGTTGAACAGGCATGATAAATCTAATATCCTGACAGAATAACTAACCTGTCACCTATTGACGGTTGGTTGCTCAACCTTCTCTCTTTCGTTTTTTTCTCTTTCGTATTCTTTTCTCACTCTCCATCTTTCTTTGTTGGGTGATCTCCTAAAGCGCATTAAGCTGTGAAATGGGCAAACAGCCCATCACTGCTAGATCTATTCAGCTTGCCCTCTTTGTGTCATTCTATCATCTCTCTCTCTCCGAGCTCTGCCAGCATATCACACATACTGAAGGAATACAAATGGAGTGCTGTGGACCAGGCTGCATTAGGGCAAGCCCATATTCCCAGTCTGTCAGTCAAATCAAGGTTTTGGTTATTTTAATTGTACACTTGAAATCGTTTTGACAACTGGAAAACAATTCTCAGAACTTTTTGCACGCAAGAAAGACATTTATTTTGTGAATGTGAATATCTTTCTTTGGTCACTTAATTGTTTTGAGCAGATACATTGATAAGATAATATAGTAGGTCTTTAGCTGGACTTAAACCTGAATTGAATTGTTTTCTTAAAAAGGACTTGTGCCCTGTCTTTGTCTTGGACAAAAGACAGACTGTCCTTTTCTAAGTGCTTTATGACCGTTATAGACGACCTGCGGCGCATCCGAGGAGGTAGCAACTGACCACAATAGTTCCATTCACTGCCACTGCATTCATGTTTGTCAATAACAACTGACAGTTCTTGTTGTATCCATGACAACAGTGACCTCATGATGGTCCCAAAGGGGACTGTCCCTCTTCATTACTTGTAGCCATGTGTACACACACACACACACACACACACACACACACACACACACAAGTAAGCATGTGTTCATACACAATTAAACTGATGCACACACTCCACCCCCTCCTTTTTTGGGGTTGCCCACACTGATGTCAAGTGTTAGGTAACCATTGCCGCTGATGTCTTGACCTTTAAACCAGAGACTCTTGGGAAACAAAGGCCTGAGGGGATTGTTGAGCTAATAGCATATAGTCTGATGTAAAGGTTCACATGTCCACTGATGTCAACAGATCCGGGGCCCAATCGTTGACATGAGTCCGACCGGGTCCAAATTAGACCCAGGCTAGTGTGGTCTGGTTTTACATTCACTAAACTTGGGTCTGTGCCTCATTATGTTTCATTCCTGAGTGTATCCGAGTCACCAGCTCGTTATGCTTGCTCACATCTGCATTGCCATCCTCTGTCCATATGTGATGAGATTGATCAGAGGGCATTAGCTCTGTCTTGTCTGCTTAACCCTGAATGTTATTCCAGATCAATTGAACAAAAGACTGTTGATATATCACAGTGAGCAATGAGCATTGATTTGTCTTGTCTGTAGTGGACATTTTTCTCATTATATCTTCCTAATCGATGTTCTTCGTTGAACCTTTCAAGTAAGTGTACAAGTGCCCTTATTGTGGTGAACAGAAGGCCTGAGAATGGTTTTCCAGCCCTTTGCAGAAACAGGAATGCCCTGATAACTCCTGAGATATACTCACTTTACACATTCTGCTAGCCACACTATCTGTCCTCACTCCGTTTGTGTGTGTGTGTGTGTGTGTGTGTGTGTGTGTGTGTGTGTGTGTGTGTGTGTGTGTGTGTGTGTGTGTCGGTCGGTCGGTAGCTCTGTCAATAGCTAGGGGCTATGTGTTCTTATTGTAAGAGCTCTTATCTTAGCTTGTCAAATTTCACCTAAAACCTTTTGGAGTTTTCACTCTGTTTTGTAAAAGATGAGTATCCGTCAAGAGTTGTACAGTATTTCAGTAAAGTGCACCTTTGTCCTTGCTTTCTGTGCTGTAATTTCTTCAACAGGTGTAAAGCTTGGCTACATCACTGAGCCATATCCAGTCAGTGACAGGTCTGTGTTTTCTTACAAATCACAGCAGGCCCTCAGTGGTACACAGGAAAGCCTTGAATCACAATTTCACCAATTTGTTACTGATGTGCTACACAGTTAGACTCTCCATCCAGCTGGTTGATTGCCAGGGCTGGCTCTGTTGTTAATTTGCCTAAGCTGTTGGCACTCTAGATAATTAGTGATTTTGCTTATTTGTCCATGTAGCCACCACATTCTTTTATTAGCGCCGACCCAAACGGCTGCTTTCTGATACATGAAAGGAGTTTCAATCTACCTGATAGGTGGGGTTCACAAGAGCAAAATGTTAAAGCGTGTACAAACCGGCTATAGGTGGAGTTGTGTTATATCATTCAATGATGCAGCATAGCAGATTGTAACCTAAACGATTAGGAATGATTGATGCTAAATTGTCTTTTTCCACCCTGGCTCTGGTCTTTTTCCTGTACCCTCGTTGTACAGGGCTGCATGCTGCTACACACACACACACACACACACACCCCTCCTCACTTTCCTCCCCCTCTTTTTCCCCCATGGGGCTTTTTCTTAGCGTCTATGCCTTTGGTTTGATTTAATCCCGTTTTGAGAAGTTGCATAGCTCAGCTTTTAAAAAATTCTGTTTTCGTCCGCCCACCCCCTCTTACACACACTTTCTCTTTCTCTCCCTCTGCCCTCTCTCAGCATACATAATTAGATTTTTACTGTGACACTGCACAAGAGCTGTAGCTTTGTGCTTGTTTTAAAATCCAGTCCAAATTAAAATCTATTTATGTACTCACTGACCTTCCACAAAACCACCACTTTCTCATTTATAAGGAAAGGAAAGTGCAATTGTCTTTTCATTATGAGGTTACCCCTTTGCAATACACTGTAGATTAGTGGGCGTTATATGTTGCTCTCTGTATGAATTTGTGGCCTTTCATTCATCCTCTATCTCAATACACCATCTTCCTCTGTTGTGCCTCCCTCCATTCCTTGTCCTTGGCATTCTTTTTGGTTTCTAATCATTATTTGACCATGAGATATTGCGTCACAGAAGACACAACAATGCATTTTGGGAAAGATAAATCACTGCCTGTGTGAGCCAAGGGACAAACCTTTTCCATTCCTTTTCTGTTCCTGTTTCCCCCGTCCTCTCCCAGGTAACAGTCATGTGCTTGTTGTTCCGACGAGACAAATGGGACTTCTCACTTGAACACAGGTGTGGTAGGGATGCACAGACGGTGATGACACGTGACCTCTCACCTATGAGATCAAAGCAGGACATTACACTATACTCTTCTACACATGACCTCCTAACCTGACAGAGAGTGGGGGGCAATAAGGAGCGTGTGTGGAAAAGAGATGTTGTTTATCTGGCTGAGTGGATGTCAATATTCCTCTGTTGCTAAAATCAATATCAACATAGGAGGAAAAACTACAATCACAAGCATGTGTGTGGCAGAGTCATTTCAATGAGCTGAGGTCTGCATGGATGGAGTCTGTGTGCTTCAGCACTGTCTGCAGCAGCTCATGTTTTCTGCAGTATGTGTGTGAGATATGCCGACATTGCCAGGCTTGGCACTCTTAAGTAACTGATATTGGGAGATCCCATTCATTCCTAAAATATCGCACACTCCTGGCTTCAAACTGTGCCCCTCACCACATTCCCTACTGTGACCTCCCTCCTCCTCTTACCTCGCTGTTTACCTCCCTGTTTGTCCCCCTCTCACCCTTGGTCTTATTGTCTCTGCTCATGTCTTTCTCAGTCTTTCTATGTACTGTTCTAATGAATGCACCCGTTGCTTGACCATGTGCCTGGAGAGCGTTGCTGTCCTGCCACATTGTTGTTGAAGCTAAATCTGTCTTAAGTGGTCACAGACACTTATTAGATTACTGTCCTCTTTGCTTTCTCTATCTGTCTGCATGGTGGTCTGCCTCTGCTGTCAGTCTGCCCGTATATCTTTTTGCATATAGGTGTGTGTGTGTGTGTGTATGTGTGTGTGTACGTACCTACCTGGATACTCATCTGCCAGTGTGCCCAGTATGTCTTTTTAGCAAGTGGTAACATGGTGCCCCCCGAAGAAGAGCAGAGAACATGTGCTGGTGTAATAACTGTCTCCATATCTCTGTTTGTGTGTTCAATGAGCGAGAAAGGAATCACATTCATGCCTAATCTTGTACATCCACCATGGGCTTTAATGTTTGATGTGTGTGTGTGTGTGTGTGTGTGTGTGTGTGGGCCTCCAGGCTGTGAGTTTGAAGTGTAAATACCAAGGGCTCAGGACTGGTCACTGTTTGACTCCACTGATGTCTGAACACTCAATTACAGGCTAGAGAAAGAAGGGATGTTTGAGAATCCAAGGCTGCCTGCTGATTCCGTCACTAGGAATACAGGCCGTCCGTGATTGTGGTTGTGGGATAGGTCGGGTGCAAATGGCTTCCTTTACGTTGTGGAAAAATTTACTTTCGTTGACTCGAAAAGATGTTTGAAAAAGTTCGGTTTCATTTGTGATTTATTATACCCGGAACAGATGGTAGTTTTTACACTCCTTTAAACTCCTTTCCGTTTGTTTGGCATTGTCTGAACCTCCCAAATCTGTCCACCTTGTGCTACTTGAGCCATCTTTCCTCCCACACTCCTTAATTCCATGTGCTGCTTTCTCAAGATCGGTGTTTTGTTTCCTGCAGGAAATCTCACTAAGCGTCGTGCTTGTGTCTGTCGCTGGTTGGAAAGTGAGGGGGTTGTTTGTTAGCAAACACAGTATGTTTTGGGTTTTAAAAAGGTAAAGAGGTGAAGGTGGGGTTTTTGAAGGTGTGTGTGTGTGTGTGTGTGTGTGTGTGTGTGTGTGTGTGTGTGTCCTGTTTAGTGATAATTCATCTGGTTTCCACACAGATGAAACAAACTTATTTACCCTACCCTGCAAAACACACACACACAGGTAGGCAGGGAGGGTTATCTCTCGTTTACATGCTGCAGGACAGTGATTTCACCACTCAAACTTCAGCAGGTTTTTGGGTGGTGGAGGGGTCGTATTTGATTGTAACCCGACACACGTCTCTCAGTCCCTTTCTCGTTCATTCTCTCTCACTAAGACGACACAGTACTCCCCTTTGTCTCTCTCACCGAGGAGGCAGGTGGAGTATTGCTGCTCGCCAGCGGCTCACGAGTGTGACATTACATGCGTCATGATGTGCAATGACCAGTTGCAGGAATGTTAAGTGGTGGTGGTGGGGTGGGGGCTGAGGGTGAATGTATACAGTATCTAGCAGCCAGAATGAATGACGTGTGACAGGGAAGAAGAAGGAGGCAAAAGAAGAGAACGAGGAGATGAATGGGGGACAGTTGGAGCAACCCTCCACTGGTTGTTTGTTAGAAGGTGAGATGTGTGATGTTTTTGGGTATCTGTAGGAACCAGCATGACAGTGCAGTCTTAAGCATGCATTTGCAGAGTAACAATAACAAAAGGTGTCATCTTTTTGTACTTGTTTGTCTTATCTATGTTTCTAAGCTTTTTGCTTCAACACATGCTTTTCTGATGCTAATTTTAGTCTTATGTGAATGACATGACATTTACAGCAGCATGGACACATTTAGATATGACCATTCAAATACCAGTCATGTGTAGGTTGCATGCCAGGAGGTCAGGTTATTTACTGATAGACTGTATCAAATGTGCTGCACATGGGAACGAAAGTGATGTGACTCCATTCAACTGCATCAAACACATGTAGCCTTAGTTACAGAATCAGTTTTAGGTCTTACTACTTACTTCAAAAACACAGTTTTGCCTTTTTGACCTTTTAACTCTGCAAAAGTAGACCCTGAGGTGTCCAGGCTGTTCTTCAGACTAAAGGCCAGAAGAAGCCAACTGTTCATCATCAGGGTCTTGACAATGATGCCTGAGGAGCTGAGACCAGTTAACTCAGTGCAGTCTTGTAGAACTATTCTTAAAAAACTGATTAGGCACATCAAAGACAAAGAGAGTAGCATTTGATCCGTGGCAGAAAGAAATCTGTAGCTGTTCTCCAGAGTGGATTGTACTCGAGTGTACTTAAAGATTAAAGGGGCCTTTGCTTTGAAAGCAAATCTTACATGTTACACAATTAATTGAATTCTTTGTCTTTTCTATAGCTGACTAATTTGTTATTGAATGTATAATCTACACGTACATGGATATATTTGAAAACAGTGTTTTCCCCTCTTCCTGTCCACACAAACACTGTGGACACAAGTCTTCGTCCAAATGAAAATGCAAAACGCAACAAATACACGACAACACTGAAAACTTTAAGGAAATCTTCAACCTGGAACGAGTTTACCAAATGATCCGTTTTCAGTGACCCTGATATGCAGTTTGCATGACGAATGGCCAAAATGCGTAGAAAAAGCTATGTTTAAAAAAAAAAAAAAAAAAATGCCAGTGTAAGTGGCTTAAAAATCCCAACCACCTGATCACAACACTACTATACTTCCATTTTAGAAGTTCCAATTTGTAGCTGTTTAGTGTGTACTGTGTATCCTGCTCAAATTATTCCCTATGTTATGCACATTTACTTCATATCTTACAACGCTTCCTCCCTGTTTAATAGCCCCATGCAGTAATACAGCTATTAAGACTTGGCATTGGTGCTGACATTGAAGGTATTAGGATGAAATGTCAAACAGCTTAAATGGATTGAGTTCACAGGCACAAACAAAGCAATATGTATTCCTTTACCTAATCCAGAGCTTATATAAAAGTTGCCCTTCTGCAGAAATTCTCTCCAAGAAGATATTTTCAAACTGAGCAACATAGCTTTTGATACAATAAATTACACTTGTGACCGTGAAAATAGTTTAAATAGACTAGACAAGTTTTTTGAGGTGTAAAAACAATTCTATCAACATGTTTCCTGAAAACTGACACTTGCTTAAAACCTCCTTGATCAGGGCTTTAACACCGGCATTCTACGAGTGTTGATGTTGGACTCCACAGAAAGACTTAATGCCAGATTGTGTTCACAGAGGTCAGGTGTCAGTTTTAGTAATTTAGTAATTTTGACAGTTAATAGCTTGTGTGTGGGGACTTGTTGATGCACGCTTTGCCCTCAAATTGTTGTCCCTTTGTCTTACTCTCTGTCTGACAGCACTCAACTTTCCCAAAATGTTATCATTTCAAATAAGTTGCTACTGGCGTAGATTACAGGTGGTGTTGACACATCTATAGTTCCCTCAGTTTATTTTTCTGCTTAGAAGTATTACTGAAGTGGTTGGCAGCATGATAGACAGCCATGCTAGCAGTCTGATTTCTAAAGGTCCCATGACATTTAAATTAAACTTTTATAAGGTTTTTAAGATTGATATGAGTCACCCCAGCTGTAATTCTGCACCAAGACTGAATTTTGGGAAAGAGACTTCAGATATGGTATTAGGGGACCACTAAGGTCTAAATAAAAGCATCCAAAGAGGACCTTTAAAGCCTTTGATTATACACAGGGTTGTATTCCTACCTGAAGATGGTGTAGAACCAACCTCTCCTCACCAGGTAAATTGCTGTGTATTCTCCAGATTTTTAAGGTGAAAGTTATTTTATGCAGTGTGACTCCATCATTTTGGTCCTGAGAACTATTGGATGGATTGCCACGGAACTGATACACACATTTGTGTTCCTCTCAGGATGAATTGGAATGGTGATCCCCTGGCTTTTAATCATCAGGCCAAAATACAGATACAAGATGGATGTATCCAATACTTTGGTTTTTGACCAAATACCTGCAAAACTGATGACATTTTTGTCTGCCGTAGCTGTTACTTTGTCTTTAGTGCTAATTAGCAAATGTAGCATGACGGTAGCATTTAGCTCAGAGCACTGCTGTGCCTTAAAGCCACACAGAGCTGCTAGCATGGCTGTAGACTCGTAGTCGTTTTAGTTTTGCACAGCTTTTTATTTGCAGAATGGATGCTACTTGTTAACAACCCCCTCTTTATAAATCTTGATAATGATACCTGTACCAAACATGTATCAAGGCATGTACTGTATATGTACTTTGACTTGTGAATGTGTTGATCCCTGCAAGGATAAACATTTTTCCCTCTGTGGAGGTCAAGCACAGATGGATTGAATGTCTCGCTCAGAGGCTCTTTGTAGCCTGGATGTTTACTGTCATGGGGGGATTTGAACCCTGACTGAGAGGAACGTTTGGGAATACCCTTACAGCCTTTTTTTCACCAATGTGTCACTCACAACTGCTGTCATCCTGAGTATCACCTTACAACCTCATGACAGCTTCTGTTCGGCTCTGACGGCACCTTTCTCTTGTCAGCTGTAAGAGGACATATATGTGCATGCAGTATGCACTTGCATATGTATTAACACACACACACATATAAGAGCCCGCTGAGCATCACAAACAAAGCATACACCGCACCCTGGGTCACGCTTGGCTCCTACAGGCAGAGTGGTTTAGGCCTCTGTGATTATTTCAAAGGAAGAGACTTAGGCGTGCGGATTGAAGCTTTGTATGTTTTCTCCAACACCTCCAGGCCTCGTCTTTTAACAGAGAGGGAGAGACGGATACGTAGATGTAGACAGAGGGAGCTTCGAGGTGTATTAAGTTTGCGCTGCCTTTTGATAGGGTGTCAAGATGCTTCTTTGAACTGAGACATCCTCCTGTTACATTTTGTATGGGGTGACTCATACACATACACACACAAAACACTTCTATAACCTGGATATACAGTAAGCATGCATTTGCACTTGCACACACGGGTACAGCCGCCCTTCTATCCGTCACACATGATCCAGCTCACACACCAGCCGTGGACTTTGCAGCAGCGGACCTCTTCCCCTGGAGTGTTAAGGCCAAGTTTCACACAAAGATCCCTTCCACCTTTTATACGGCACACAAAAACTGTCTTATCCTCCCAAAATGTCTTAAGTTACCTGTGTATCAAACAGCTTTTTACAAAGTAACTTAAAAATGTGCCCTAAAGTTCCAAGTGAATGTTTTCTGGGACTTGTTGTCACATTAATAACAATTCTTTGCTTGACGGATATAACTGTGATTCCATATTTGTATTTTTAATAGTTTTTACTAGAGTTTGTGTGTGTGCTTGTGTGCATGCATGCATATGCAGAAGGGGATGGTGATGCTAACACTGGTTGAGCATATTGAGCTGATACCACGCTTACATAGACATTCAGGTGACACGTTACCAGTATATAAACATGTTTTTATTGCACATTATAATGTAGTCATATGCAGATATGAAGACATTTTAAGTGTTTATAAAATGTGCTATAATTTTAACATTTATAACATCTCATATGAAGACATGGTTTATAGAATTACGATTGTTATGTTGCATTGTCTTTCATTATATGATTAAATACCTTTAACATGTTGACTACATCAACAAACACTTAGGATGTCCTTATATCTGCTCAGAACTACATTATGGTGTATTATAAACCATTTATTAAATGTTTATGTGCTGCTTATAAATACGAAGGGGTTACAAAAAGGTTTAATTCAAAGAACTTGAAGTAACACCACAAACATAAGCGAAACAGCATGCTTCCCTGCCCACCCTTTTTTATACGTAAACACAAAGGTTTTTAAATGTCAAAGATTCAGATATTTTTGGTCGATATGAATCCAAATAATCCTGCCAGGCTCTCTTTTGTTTTACTAATAGTAATTCACTTAGCAAATGTGGCGCCTGCAGTCGGTATGGGCAAAGAAAAAGTGGAATCTTTTCTTATTTTCATCACTTTGAAAATGTTTCGCAACACTTTGACACTTGTGATATGGAGCAGAACCAGGACCCACAATGCCTCTCTCTGTCTCTGTCCATCCCATGAGATGTTTGTAAATTGCATACATGCGGCTGTCTACCTTCAGTAGCGCCTTATCAAATTACACCCTGGTTTACAGTTGGTCTGCATTAATTTGTGTGTGTGTGTGTGTGTGTGTGTGGATGCCCCGGGATCAAGTGAATGCCAAGGATTAGCTCCTACCCATTCCTGATGTCTCTTCAGTGATAAGAGGTGTAAGGAGGACACTTCCTGATTGGTACCTAAAAATGGACTAAAGATGCCACTGTGCTGCTTAAGCGAAACAGAACATCTGTAACCTCAGAGACTTCCACTTCACTTAACCTCTCTACCATCCTGTTTGGCTCCCTCCTATTCAAAGTGTCAATACTGATGTACTTCAAGAAGTGGGATGCCGTCCAATGTTACTTCTGTTGTACTAGTGTGTTAGTTACGCCAGTTGCCAGCCTCCAACCCTCTCTGAATGCTGATAGAGACTAATGACGGCGCTCACTGTCTGTCCACAGACTCTCCTGACAGCCCACTGACAGGCTGCTAAGCACTCAGGATCCTCTAAAATACTGCCCGGAATCCATTTCCATGTTGATTTAGCTTTGTCGATAATGTAGCCATCATTTCCGATTCTTTTTGCACTGCCTTTAATGCTTGTCGATGGACTGCTGATGCCATCCAATGCAAGACTGGCCAAAGTCATGTTTAACTCTCCTGTTGTCCTCGGGTCAAATTTGACCCCTTAAAAATGTCTATATCTGAAATATGGGTTTCTTTTTAACCAAATTACTACAAAACAATGGTTTAGATTCCATACAACGCTGTGTGCAAATATAATTGATCACTTTCACACCTGATGAAACTCATCTGTACGTTCCTCTGATCTTAACTATTAGTCAAAATAATTCATAATTTTTTTAACTCAAATATTAGGTATAAGGATATATAAATGAGGGTTATTGACCATGAATTCCAAAAAGTAGTGTAAAACTAGTGGTAGTAAGGTGGTGGTAGTGAAAACAAAAAAAAATCTGAAAATGTAAAATCTTTGTTCGTTAAGGAAGAGATGTGAAATGACTGGTCAGGTTTACTTATTTCTTAGCTATCAAGACAATTTATATTTCAGCCTCATAATGGAAAAGTAATATTCTATTTTCTCTTATGTCACTGTGGATTTAAATCATGAGGTAGGTATAAGACAAGCTGAGTCTGCTTTTAATGTCAGCTTTCTGTCAGGCTGAAAACTGACCTGATGATGCAGTGCAGGTTCTGGAGTCATGACTTCTAAATTATGGTCACTTCACCTTTGTGCCCCCCAGGTCACACAGACAAAGTATAGGGCTTTAGACTTCAGCAGCTGAGGGCTCGAGTGTGTTATCTGAGTAAACGTCCACTTACTGCAGGGTCATCTGGACTGTCAGTCTGTCTTTAACTTCTGTGTGTCAGATAATAATAATAATGTTTGTCTTTCTTGGAAAACATGGAAAGGGACAGAAGCCCTTTTTAGACATGGACTAAGTAACATTAATGGTTTCACATGTCTTTTAAAGTGATGGTTTTTCATCACACTCAGACAGGGCTGAGAAAACAAATACACACTTTGTCATGATGAAGATCCGACAAGGGTAGCCATTTATATATTGCAGCACACGTTGTTGTATGTGTGTGTGTGTGATCGATGGATTCAGAACTGTGTGTAGGGGGTGTGCTACCTTCCGCTAGTATTTGCCCAGTCATTTGTCATGGGATGTCTCCAGTTGTAATTGTTTACTGCACTGTTTATTTTGAAGAACTTGAAAGTCAGATACATAGTTATTATCATTCACTATTGCATGTGATGTGATAGATTACACATTTACATTCAAACCACAGAGGATCATTAATAATTAGACTAAAATAATACATGTCTGTGAATCATTATTTTAGTCTAACCATTAATTGGGTCTCAGGGAATGAGGAAATGCATTCCTGTAATAAATAGATACAGACTGAGAAAGAAAAAGCAGGTAGAGAATTCACATTTCAGTTTGAGGTGGCCGCGCCCAGAGTTCAGACACACAAAAGTTCACAGAGCTGACAGTTGAGAGGCAGGCCTTCATTTGCATTTTGTCTTCCAGTACACAATCCTCTTCTTCCTCTGTCTCTCTCTATATTAGAATACAGTATCCTTACCAAACTGATATGAGCTGCTTTAATATGGAAAGCACAAGTGAGGCGTAGGTTTAACATTTTGAGTGTGTGTGTGTGTGTGTGTGTGTGTGTGTGTGTGTCGTGTCTGTGTCTTCAAATGCTGATGGCCTTTCTACAGCCAGCTCTCTCCCAGCCAGCAGCTTTGTGTTGTATGTGTGAAGTGATTGTCTCAACGTGTGAACGGTCACACAGGTTATAATGGGCTCACAGGACGGGGCACTTCAATATGGACTAAAGAGTTTCTATGGGAACCTTTTCAATACAGGGATCAAAGTAGGGTTAAGTACTTTGTAAGCAAATTGTTTTTGGCCCAGAAGTGGTTTGTGACACTGAAAGTCTTAGTTTTTATCATTTATAGTCAGCTTTAAGATCTTTCCCCACATAGTTCTTGGTGTATTCAGTTGGATGACATGATTATATTGTGTGTTTTTTTATATATCAAACCTCTCAGCTTGTTTGTTGGTTTCAAGACGCCTTCAGTAAAGTCGGTGCTCTTGTGATGTGAGCTCTTGCTGCGGATGGTTTTCGCAGGATCAGCCGGCCTACATTTTTGGAGGCCCCTCGGTCATGTATGTGACTTGGATCCTGGGTTCTTCATGTTGTGCATTAGGCGGGGTTCTCAGGTATTCAAACGTTGGTGTTTTGAATCCTCTGCCAAGAGAAGGCCTCCAACCTAAAACATGGGTGTGATGTGAGGAATGAGTTGGTTCAGCTCTGGAGTTACTGAGGGCCCGGAGAAGACAGCTGGCTCTCCATGCCTGGCATACTGCTGCTCACTGCTGCTCTCCAACATATCCATTAATACATAGATGTCACATCTATACATGTACCCATTCCTCCAGTGCAGGAGAATAGCTGCCCACTGCTTTAGAACGGTAGTATTGATGAAATGGAAATGGACAAATTCTCATTCAACAGTTAAGTCCTTTTCAGCATAATGTTTCATACGATCCCATCGTATTTCAGTAGAAGTTTAAGAGCTTTGTAGCTGCAACTAATGTATCCATCTTTGACTTTGCGGATGAAGCTGCTGTTCACAAAATACGTTGCATACTGAAGGGACTTTGGCTGATCTGATTGGCCATTGACTGATTAAAATGTAGTTTTCTACATTAAGTAGCATAATAAGCAAGCCAAGTTTCCCTGATCAGCTTAACAGAAAATGAATAGATGTCCTTTGACTTGTTTTTGTTACGTGTAGTGAGACCACACTTAGCATTGCCTTCACTGCTTTGTTTCCCTTGTACACTCTTCCATACTTATTTTTACACACAAACAAACACACACTAGGACCATCTGTGTGTTTATGACATGTCTCTCCCATAAATTATGTACACTGTGTGTGCGTAGGACACACTGACATGAGTCAAGGCCCAGCAGACTTGTAAGACAGCATCCATAAAATGAGAGAGAGGGAACTGGGGTTAGTTGTGGTTTGGCTTCAGGGAAACATGGTTTACAGCTGAATGAGCTCCATTGCCACACACATTCATATGCACACGTATAAAGAGTCAGACTTGTATTCACATCCATACCTGCTTTCTGTAGTCACTCAGTCAGTGGGGGCTGAAAAGTGGAAATGGCCTATTATTACTAAAGCGATGACAGCAGCCGTGAGCAGGCATCACACACTGGCATACTTCTGGCATTGTGTAAGTGGAGCTGTTTGATATTGCACACATCTACTCTCTCCTTTTTTTCTCTTTGTATTCTCCATGTTTGCATTGCCATTGTGAGCGTCGTAGCATGCTGATATTCATTTAGCTCAAACTGTTTCTCGCTGACATGCACACACATACTGGCAAAGTATACAAGCCCAACCACACATACTTTTTTCTACAACTCTAAAAAGACTGTATCATTCCCTCTCTCTGAAAAAACTATAAACCTCCCACCTGAACTAAAGCCAATGTGGTTAACTGGAACAGATGCAGAATCAGTAGAGAACATACTTTTTCTCTCTGAACACACACACACACACACACACACATTTGTTTCTTACTAGAAGTCCCTTCTCTTCCTACTTAATAGTCTCTGCATTCCAGCCTTCACCGCAGGAATGATTTCACCTGCATGCAAAACCAAGAAACATCCTTATAATTCCACTGAGAGCTGCCTATAAATGTGTGCATGCTTGTGCACGTACATCCAGTGTGTGTTGACCTTCAAATACACACCGACACACACAATTTCGCTGTAGAAGTACAACATTTACATTCTCCCTCTTTTGTCACACACACACACACACACACACACACACACACACACACACACACACACACACACAGGTCCTTCTTATTATAGCAACCCTGCGCCTCCTTTCTTTCACACCTTTTTTGAAAGCTAAAACATGTCATAACTCAACCCCAAAACTTCAATAACAGAAATATTCTGTATTTGTGATTGACTGACTGACATAAAGTGCTGAGACAGTAATTCATACCATTAAAATTTGTCTCTTTGGGGGTTGACTAAATAGCTGTGTGACGTTGGGGCGTGTACGTACAGGTTGAGCTGAAGTCATAATTTACTGTTTCCCCGCCCTGATAAATCCCCTTTTATGAGAGGAGGGACAGGGCAAGAGAGTAGCAGGATGACAACAGGGAGAAAGAGTAATTTAAGTTGAGAATATCGTTGTCTCCCACAAAGCATCTTGTGCAAGCTGTAATTATGAAGAACACATGGTCAAGATGTAGTCGTTTTTTTTTTTTAAAGTGTCTTTGCCTTTAGGATAAATCAATGGACATACAGACTAGGGGTGGGGAAAATCGATCATCATTTGGGGACATCATTAGAAATTGGGAAAAAATTAGAAATCGGAAAAGGTTATAAATTGCAATATGTTTAAAATCGCAATAATATCATATTGTGGCGTAATTATCATGATGATATCGTGTTGGGAGGCGTCTTGTGATTCCCACCCCAAATACAGATGGATACTGTAGTAAAGAGACTGATAGCTTGTCAATTGTGTGTTAACATTATAAAGTTGATTAATAAAATGAGGAAGAAAGGAAAGTCTTTTATTGTGTGACTGAATCTGAAGATGTCCTTGTGTCCTGCTGCTTCACTTATAATTTGAAGCTCCTCTAATTAGCTACACTGTGTGTTGACAGTAATTGCTACCTTGATATCAGTAAGGAATGCTGTCAATTTGTCAACGTTGGTGAGAACTAGTGGGACCACCCATGTTAAAAATCTATGGTTGTGTAGTGTGAGTAGTGACAAATTCCTGTCACATTATGACAGTAAAGTTTTCCTGAATCTGATTTGGGACTGCTCGTTACTATAGTGTTTCTGCAGAGTAGCACTTAGGAATTAGATAGTAATAGGTACAAGCCCTGTGTTTGATGCAGGATAATGAACATGTTCAACTTAGGAGTAGCTCATTTAAACCAGCATGGGCAATAATAAGTTTTTAGGCAGAAGAAAAGATGGGGAGAGATTTTCACGGCATTGTAGTGTCTAGTGACTTATTTTTCTCTCTAATTTACTTAAAGGATGCTTCATTGCGCGATGTAGAAAACTGAAATGCACAGAGGCACGGAGATCCTCCAGAAATTACCTGGTTAGTTGACAGAACCTGATACATCTCACTGCCTCCCGTCTTTTTTCTTTCCTGAAGCTGACTCATTATCACACACCATTCTTGTCAGCCGTGTCACCGAGCACAATACATTGACATTTAACTGACCCTCTGAAGGAGAAGAGGAGGGGAGAAGGAAACAAGGAAAGAAGTAATCAGAAGAGAAGGAGGAGGAGGAACAAGATATATGGTGAGGGGATGGAAGTTCTGGCTGTGATAAGAGCTGAAGTCCGGGAGATAGATGAATCTTGAGGAGGGAAGAAAGGGAGAGGATAGAGGAAAGAGGTAGGGGGCATCTCCCCTTGTTTTACCCTCACATTCTCTCTTTTTCTGACTTCAAAGAATCTCCTGGTGAGAGGGAATTATTCCCCTCCGCTCAACCGTACCACTTTGTTACCCACTTGTCCTCTAACTTTGCAAGCCCCATCGTGGCCACATCTACTTATTGCTTCCAAAGAGAATAATCTTGTAAATGCGATGTTAAGGGCTCTATTCAAATAGTGGCGCTTTTAAGGCTGATGCTTTGACTGGTAGGTACTCTGCATGGCGGTTGCAGTTTATGAATGCAAATTCCCAGACTCCCCTTCACTTTTTCTTTGGGTTTCTGACTTAATTTCTCTCTCTCAATGTCAATCAAACCTCATGGAATGACCGGGTTCCCTGGAGATTAACATAATAAAGCCCCTGGTCGGTAAAACCCAGTATGGGCCCATTAAAACCCAGACACAAAAAAAAAACATGTGGCACAAAATACACCTGAGCTACTCTCCCTAATCTTTCTCGAATAGGAGAAAGAGAGAGAGTAAGGTGTTTTGGTTGTGGCTTGTCCAGGCTGAATCGGTGACGGCACAGGGCCAGGGGAGGATAAAAACATCAAGAGGTCAGCTGGCAGCCAACAGCTCCAGGTGGGCCGTGAGCCTGGCTGAGTCCAACCATCTGCGTCTGTATCAGCGCTGTTTCACTCTGCTGGCTGGTTTTGGTTGCTGACTAACCGACGGATGGACGGACGGACGGACTGAATGCATGAATGAATCGGGGAATCTGATTGCTTGACTGGCTGACTGATTTAATGACTGAATGGATTCATGAATGACTCATTTATTGAGCAAATGTTTGGCTGGTTGACCAACTGGTGATACCAACAGCTGATATACAACATGTGCTAACACTGCACGTCTGTCAGGGCAATTAGCCAAACATTTGGAGTGTAATCTCAGCTTCCCCAGAAACATAAAACAAACATATGCTTAGTTTTTTATATTATGTCTGTAAACTTGATGAGAGTTGTATACTGTGGCTTTTGAGAAGTAGTTAAAAGACTAGAACAGAATTGTTACCCGTGCATGTAAAGGCAATCTGAATCAAGTGTGAGAATGGTGGACCCTGCCACTACAATGACAACCACAACTGAGAGAGTGAATTGCAATATTGTAAATACATTGAATGCCAACCATTCATAGTGTTAAAAATGGGAATTTTTTTAAGATTATTTTTTGGAGCATTTTAAGGCCTTTATTTCCACAGGACAAGAAAAGACATGACATGAAAGGGGGGAATGGCATGCAGCACAGGGCCGCAGGTCAGATTCGAACCTGCAGCCGCTGCGTCAAGGAGTAAACCTCTATATATGTGCGCCTGCTCCACCAATTGAGCTAATCTGGCCACAAAAATGGGATTTTATTTAATAAAAATCTTAAGGCTTATAGCTTTAAGGACAGACAAACTTTTCAAATTAGCTCCATTAAAAAAGACATATTTGAATACAAACTGCAAATGTATAAATCTGGCTGCATTCATGACAGCATTTGCAGTGCTGTCTTCTGATAATTGTTAGCCTTCACTTGTCCTCTGACAGCCTGAAAGTTCCGGTTAATACATTAACAATTTATAGGGATTCTTTAGACTTCCTGCAGTTGACAGCAGGTCTGAAGAGCAAGCCTCCAGGCCTCAAATATTTGACAGGAGAACAGAGGGTGAGGTAGTTGGGGAGTTTTACCATAGCTAATTAGGAACGAAAAGTAACAATTATGGGGAGCCATCATTTGGAAAAGTCACTCTATTCTATGGTGTCTGTTTCATTTTTTCCTGCCTCGTGGGTTGACAGTAGACATAAAGGGAGAAATGGCAGGTATTCTTTTCATCCAGTGGCTAACCTTGTAGCAGACCTGCCACATGCTGGGAGGGTAGTTTTGATTTCCCTCAGAAGAGTAACATCAGTACTGTTGAAATAATGAATCCCAAGGGAATACATGCAGTCTGAGGGGCCATCCACGTGGAAACGCTTTTTGGTGCAAACACACGTTTTGCATCGTTTTAGCCGAATCCTATAAACACACTGCTTGAAGATGCACTTTTTTTAAACCTGGTCCCAGGGTGAAAAGATTAAAAACGGGGCCCTTGTGACTCTGCATACTTCTATGATGTCACTACCACACCCCTTGACCTGTAGCATTCAACCTCTTACCCTGCGACGACGTCTCATAACAACAGCAATGGCGGACTACATGCTTGTGTTCCTGCTGGAGAAGATATTGAGCCTATTAGGATTACTAGGGCAAAATATGTTTGAATACAGCGCGGCTCTTCTCCTTTTTTGGTGAATTTCTATAGCAGAAACAGCACTCCTGTAGGCCTGGAATATGAAGTAGCGCGTTGAGTCATTTACAAATGGATCCGTTTAGATGCAAATATTCTTGAAATGATGGGAAAAAAGATTGTTTTGGTACATGTGGACAACCTCAATTTAACTTATTTTCTTTGCCCAAAACATTTCAAATTCACTGCTGGGTCAAAGGCATATTTCCAATGCAACACAGTGCATTTATTTGATTATAAATACTTTAATTACACTAATGCTTCAATTAAGGTACTATTTAAAGTAATCATATAGAAGAGTAATGCAAAAGACTGATGAGTAATAACTTATTTAGGCAGAATCTTAACCACAAAGCCACTAAGATCTTTACTCTGGTTTAGAACCTACATTCATATTAATTATGTTTTATTCATATTTAACGGGACTTTAGACCTGGTTATAATATGACATTCTGAATGTTTTTTGCAGTACGTGCATTAATTGGATTAATTTTGTAAATAAATCAGACTGTTTGAGCTGAGGGATTTGAACAATTAAAGCCTCTACTCTATAAATACGTATTGTATGTAACTATCTTTTGAAAACACCAATAAACATTCATTAAACAACTTTATGGATGAGGATGTGCTGGTTTTCCTTGTTTTATCTTAAAATAAATTGCCTCACGTCTTGGAATATTGGTTGTAAAAAACATGCGTTTTAGGATTAGGCAGCAAGTATCCCTTTACCCTGGATGCCTGTGTCTCTAGGAGGTGGAGTTTGGCAGAGTGCCATTTTAATACCAGCAGGGGTGGAGGCTAGATGGGGGTATTCAGCGGACCTTCAGTAGGTGTTGATGGGATATTCAGGGTGTCGGAAGGGTCAGTGTCTCCCTAACTTTGTCCTCTGAAAAAAACGCCATGCACCCACAGTTGAACACACACACACAATCGTCTTGGAGATTTGCCCGGCTCTCTTTTTAAATTGACACAAGTCTCATGGTTTCCCAGGGCGACCTCCCCACACCACTCACCCCTCCTCTTTTTACCCTGCTTTGTTGAAAAGAGCCAATCGTGCGTTGGCTGGTAACTAGGCACCCTATTTATCAGTAACCAGCACCAACAATAACTGTAACCCGACACCTCCTCAGAGAGAAAAAAAATGGAGGAAAGTAGAAAGTTGGAATGAGACAGGGAAAGAAACAGAAAGAAAGTTAGGAAATATCAGAAAAAAAGTTTAAGCTTGTGTTTAAAATATTACTTTTATTATTCAATATATAAACATTTGTACTTGTATGGATTTCAAGTAGATTGATTGCTTTTGTAAACTGATTTGGCAATTAAAATATTTACAACACTAATGAAGTGTCTGTAATAGAACAGAATGAAAGAAGAAATACATATGTGTGAACGAGAGCGAGGGAAGAGAGCAGCTAACGACAGAGGCAGAGAGAGACAGGATCTAGTGTCCGTGTAATGGATACTTGGGTCCTATTAGGCCATTCATGGCTGGGTAGCTCTTAAGAGAGCGATGCAGGCCGACTTGTGAGGAGGCTTTTGATCCATGTGCACCCCCACCAAACCCACTATTTGTCCACTGTTAGCTTATCAAATGGGATCAATGCTAGAGAGAGTGACTTAATGCAGGAAAGGAGGAGCAGTGTGTGCATATGTGCATGTTGTCTAAGTGTATGATTAGCGTGTCTACATTTGTTTTTGTGTATACACATACACTTGTGTTTTGTTTGAATGTGCAGATGGTGATGTGAATGTTTGTGTCTGAGGATATTGTGTGTGTGCAGAGCTTGACCAACTGTTGACCAGGGAGCACTGCCTTTAGATTCTGTGTGTGTGTGTGCGCATTCGTGGTTATAGTTGAGTAATTCTCTACTACGAAACAGAGAATGGCCCGTTTGACTCTTCACCTTTTCTGTGATCCCTTTAATAAGATCTAATACTGCTAATAATGCTAATACTAATCAGCCGACCACACACACACTGAAAGGACTCACCATGGTGATATGTTAGAAGACACCAGCTTTCCTGCACAATGTGTCAAAAAAATCCTACAAACAAATAGGTGCACCTACTTTGACTCAATGTTATTCACATGATCTCATGTATCATTTAAAATTACAAACATGTAGAAGCAGGATAAAAAAGAGGCGTCTTTTGTTATGACTCACTCACTTTTGAACAAGAAAATAACACGGAAATTGCACCACTTTGTAATTGATCATGGAAAATCCATAAACTTGGGTAAATGTTTTCATATTTTTTCTTCAGTGACCAATTTAGATTTTGGATGATGAGATGTCGTTTTTAAATATTGCCAGCACAATGCTTTTTACTGAACAGATTTCTTTTCCCTACCCTTAAAAGTCCCCATTACGAGCACAATAATTTAGTAGTAGTTAAGCTTCTGCTTTGCTTTCACACCACAGATCCACTGCACTACTACTAGTACTTAGAAGTGGACTGATATCCATTTTTTCAGGCAGACTCGGTTCAACAAGCCAATAAATTAAGCACAAACAACAAAATGTACAAACCCAGCAAGGCTCGTTTGAAACCATCCAAACAGAAGCACACCCAGCTTGCTTTATTTCATCTCCCTGCTCTGACAGGTCATAATGACTACCTACTGGAGACATTGACAACACAGGAGTTGATCCCTTCCTCCACTTTATCCGTCTTTTTTTCAAAGTTTGAGAGACACGATACAAAATCTGACATTCACCTAAAAAACGGATCCAATGGCATGAAAACGTCACTTTATGAGGTTTTTTTTAACATTATTATGAGCTCCCCCAGTCTGCCTATGGTCCCCCAGGGGCTAGAAATGGGTATCCTGCTCTGCCTTTGAGAAAATGAAAGCTTAGGTGGGCTGATCTGGAATCTTGCTCCTTATGAGGTCATACGGGGCAAGGTTACCTCCCCTTGCTCCACTTTGCCTGCACAGAGAATTTGGCCCACCCATGAGAGGGAGACATCATGGCTCTTAAATGAGCAAAGTGGCAGTTGGTCAAGGCCACACCCCCAGCCTCCACCTTGCCCCCCTCAAAACCTACAGACTCAGAAATGGCACATACTAAGGGAAGCTCATTGTGGGACTGGTTCTATTGGCTGTAATTCTGCACCAAGGCTGAATTTTGGGAAAGAGACTTCAGATTTGGTATTAGGGGACCACTAAGGTCTATATAAAAGCACCCAAAGAGCACCATGTCATGGGACCTTTTAAACTACAAACAGCACTTAAAAATTGTAATCTCTTTTGAAGGAAAACAGGATGACACTTTTACTACTAGATCCTTAAAAGCTACGGAATGATTTATTCAACGTAATGTTTAAATAACATTTTGCAATTGAAGACTTCAATTAAACTGTCCCTCAGCTGTCAAACCAAGACAGAGAAAGAGTTCCTGGATCGTTTTTCTGTCTCGTTCAAACTGTGTGCCTGGCCCACATCTTTGCCTAAAGGCTAGGTGGTTTGTTTCTCTCTTTGTTTTTGACACCACACCATTATCCACTGAAAACAGAGCCGGGCAACACCTGGAAGCTGCGACCTTTTGAACCTCTAATAAGAAGAAGTGGAGGGCTTTAACTTGATTAGTCGGCTCAGGAGAGAGGCAAGGGGAGGGAGACTTGAGTGGAGCAGCTGAGTGGTTTTAACAGTGTTTTAAAATCGATTTAGAAAGCAGTTTTGCAGCGAGAGTGATTTTGTAGTGCCTTTGATGGCCTGCACATTCAGAGAGCTAATGGTGCTTTCTCCAGGCCTGGTGTTGTGCAGCACAACTGGTGTTATGCTCTGAAATGTTATAATTGAGTTTGAAGCTAAGCAAGCATCGCATGACACTCGCCTGATTTAGTGGACAAAGAATTTATTTCTCATTGATTTACACAGTTCCTCTCTCTATTTCACTTCCCAGTTCTACTTTTCTTGGTCCCGAGGGTGTCTTCTCAAACTTGTTAATAACAGAATGTGACGTTCCCTTCCAGCTGCTGATTCTCATAAACCTCATAAACAACAAGCCTGATGATGCCTTTTCTCCCTCTACTGCTTTCAATCTCATATTCCACATCTGCACTTTGCTGATCAAGGTCTCTCTCGTATCTTCATAATTAATTACCTTCTCAGGCAATAGTCAAACAGGCGATGAGCTAACACGTGCACTAATACCAAGTCAACCCTCAGGCACTAAAACAAACCAGGCGTTCATTTCGGCTCGTTTTGCATTGTCTGGCCTCCTCATCCTGACTCATTTAGTATTGTCTGAGGAGGAGAACAGTGCTGCTATTCTTTTCACCCCTCTCTCCCAGGGATCCTAAATGGGACATAGATATTCTACCCGGGTCGGTTCTTGGCCTGGCACTCGATGCCCCTGAGTGCTCTGCTTAAGTACAGCCACTAAGGGCACTTGTGGAGGGCTTGTGAAAGTCCATTCTGCTTAAAGGTGAAGGTGGAGGAGAAGTTGATACAGCGGTGCAGGCTTCTGAACTCCCTCGTTTGCCAAACCAAAGGTTTCACATTAAGAAGTGTGTGGATGGTTTCTAACCACTTACCTACAACTATGCATTGTCAGATGGAACAGATATACCTCAACTGTAATCCAATCAATTGTCAATACTGGGAGCACGACAGCTTGTGTCTCCACTCATCCTTTAACTGCGATACAAAGGATCTTTTTCGACTTCAATTTATTTTTGACTTAGTGCATAACTATATTGGTTATAACTGTGCAACGTTGCCAGGTAAACTTTGTTTGAAATGCAGCCTTCATGTTACTAAGTAATTTGCCAGGAATGTGCACTAGCATGTATTTGGTTGACCGAGTGCCTTGCAAGATTAATTGGCATTGAGTTTTGGCAAACGTTGAGCCAGATTCAACTTTGTTGCCGCCCCTGCATTGGCACCCCCCGCTAAGCCGATGCAGCTGTCTCCCATTCAAATTAACAAGAGGGGGGGCTATGTTTTTTTATGCGATACTATTGTCCTTTTGAACATTGTCTAAGGCAGAGTCCATGGTGGAGTCCACTCTTGCGCAGTGGGGATTTCCAGTAGTCCTTGCAACAAATCCTCAACTATGACACACTTGATATGGTTGAGCTTGTTGATTATGTTGTCCAATATATAATGAGTCTTGCCAAACCAGCTTTTATCTTGTGTACTGAGTTTTTGCTCAAGTGATTGAGCCCTGCCCCTGAAAGCTGAACCCTATCTGCAAACTATGGCGTATTGTTTTAGAAAAGTGTTTTGGGAATCCTTATTTTAATGAAAAACATATTTACTACATCTGTGGTCTGCAACTTGTGTGACCGAAATGATTCAGCCTCTGGTTCCAGTTTGACCAATGAGCTAGCTGCCTAACCACCTGTTCTCAGAGCTGTTTGATTGGCTCAATCACTGATCCTAGTTCAGTCAGTGTGTCTGTGTCTAATCCCACCTGTTCTCCGGGATGTTATCCTTCTGACAACCCCGGCGCACACACCCATCCACCCATCCACCCAACACCCAGACCTCACCCACACTCCCTACACTCCTCTACTACTCACTCCTGGAGTGAAAGGAGTCTTTTGTGTCGCTGCTATCACTTTTTTCCTCTATGAAGGCTCGAAAAAAGAATGAGAGAAAGAGAGAAAAGGTGAGAAAAGAAGTGAGGTTTTTGACCCCCTGAAGAGCTGCAGGTGTTGCAGGGAAAATTAGACTGCAACAGGTGTGTGTGTGTGTGTGTGTGTGTGGGCTTGATGATATATGGTCACACATGCACACACAATTTGCAACGCTGACACAGCAGTTAATCAGCCTCCTACATTACAAGACTAAAGTGAAATACAAACACACACTGCATAACCCTCATCTGTTCCCCCCCCTCCAGTTTTTTATTGCTGTTTTCATTCCCCTTATCTTACTCACACTGCATGCTAAATAACATTCAGTTTGACATTCCCATCCTCTCCCTACCTCTCACCATCCCTGTCCATAGTTTTCCTCCCTTTTCACCCCTACCTGTCCGCTCAGCGGTCTGCATGTCCGCCAAGTTTATCTGCATATGTCCGTGTGAGTGTTCAAAGCTTAGCCCCCTCTGTCCTAACAAACTCTTTAATCAAACGGACAGACGGCCCGGGCATACCCGAGGAAAACTCGCTTGCTTGCATTGCTTGCTTGTGCATGTGGAAGGAGATGAGAGGGTCTTTCGCTAAGTGCTTCCAGAGAAAGAGAACTCACACACACATTTCTGAGTGCCAGCAGATAGAAGCTCTACACTGTTGAGTGTAAGCTGACAGAGGTTGTAGAGTTGAGTCACAGCCCTGTCAATTGTTATGTAAAGCTGCGATTAAAGTGACAGCAAGGTGTTCCTAGCCGTAATTGTACTTGTGCAACAACCTAAACTTTTAGCTTTCTTATTTCTCAAGAAATCATATGGTCAGATTGCTAGAATTGTCCTCCTTTGATGTAAAACCGGTCATGAAATAAAATACAGCAGGAGTCTGGTCCTATCGATTTATTTCTGAGAACACGTGAATCTCTCTCTTTCCCTGGTCTGTACCCGTTAGCCTGCAGCAGGGGGCATTCCTGTGGTTAATCATCTACCCTCAGTTAGCCTTTGCTTTTATTTGAAATCACCACTGCATTGTATAACAAGCTAAATAATTAAAAAAAAGCATACATTATGATGGGAATATGTAAAACAGTGTTATAATAAATGCTATTATACCTCACAGTTTTCTTTTTTCTTATTCCTCCTGGGCAGTTTTCCTCCAGATTCTTTGTTGGATTCAACTATTGCTCCAGTTGCAAACTTGTGTGGTTTCAATCTTCTCATCCAACCCTCATCAAGAATGAGAAGAAACAACATTGATGATGCTCATAGTTACGCAGTTGTGGAGGCTTTACTGCGGACTAAAATACACCCGCCATGAACATAGTTCTATTATGTTTATTGGTACTATTATTGCCACTGTTTTTTGCCTCCAACATCTCCTTCCAGGCAGCTAACCTTGATCCTAAACATAACCATTGCCGCGCTACCTGGAAGGAGATGTTGGGGGCAAAAAACAGCAAACACATCATCACACCCCCAACCGGCACCCTCAGACACCGCCTACCAAGAGCCTGGGTCTATCCGATGTTTCCCCCTAAAAGGAAGTTTTTCCTCGCTACTGTCGCACTAGTTGCTTGCTCTTGGGGGAATTACTGGAATTGTTGGGTCTTATAGTGTAGTCTAGACCTACTCTATCTGTAAAGTGTCTCAAGGTAACGCTTGTTATGATTTGATACTATGAATAAAATTGAATTGTATTTAACCTGTACCTTCATAAAGGAAGCAGAACTAAATTATGATGATGTTTCATTACATCATGACACAACTGTAACCAGCGTGACATCATGTAAGTAGGTTTGACAGCGGCATCTGCCACAGCAGAAAGCAGCCAGGGTGCCACTTTAGGCTGTGTGGCCGCCATTTTTTCTTTGCTGTCTTTCTTGATGTTTTAAAGGAAGGATGATGAGAAAAATAGATCACTTCTAATCTGGTTCAGATTTACAATTGTTATTCTATTTTGTGTAATATGATAAAAGCAGAGAGAGAGATAAACTGAATCAATTCTGTGGCTGTATAGGTTTGTGGGATATGACATTTTGGATTGCAGTTACCCATACTCCAGTTTCTGAAACATTTCCTGCTCTCACTTATCTCTTTTTTTCCGTTCATTTTTTATTTATGTCAATCTGGCTTTGCGTCGTTTTGATGGCCGTTGCTTTGATTACGTTAACTTCAGTGCAATTTTTGCTGGGTGATTTCCATCTTCTTCCAGCATACAGGATGTCTGTCAGCGTGTCTGCAAGCTGCTGATATGTGATCTGATGTTGGCGCTTATTGCCATGACAGAGAAAAGAGAGAGAGGGAGATGACACTTGACATCTTGTTGGCCTCTGAACAGAACCGTTGGAATTACTATTGAGGGTAATGCTTCCCTTGAGGAAAACGTCAAATATTTTAATGGAGCATGGCCACACAAAGAGAGATATAGAGAAATCAGAGGATAAACAGAAGGACGAGGAAGAAAGTTTTTTTGTTGAACTCCGCTCTGAGCTAAGTTATTGTTTTGGGCAGTGTTTCCTATCCCTGTGATGTTTTACTGGAAACAAAAAAGAAAAGAGAAGGAGAAATGTGGCCAAAGTGTACAGAGAGAGAGAGAGAGAGAGAGCCTCTAAAGTCAAGCTTGGTATTTGTTTGCCCTTCCTGATAGGCTGGGGGTGTTCAGGTGTGTCCAATAAGGCGGAGTTGACAGTTGAGTTTTTGCCCAGCGATTGGCTGGAAGCCTCTCAGGTTACAGGCTTTGTATTGATTCAAATATTTGAAACCTTTTCTTCAGAAGTGAGTGAGGAACAGAGAGAGACAATGGGAGAAAGGTGTTCGCTGTGTTCGTAGGCATTTAAAAGTACCCAACAGCAGTTTTCATTGGCTCTGCTGTAAAACTTAACTGTGCAGTAAAAAAAGTATTGTAAGGTGAAAAAAAATGGCAGGGATTATTTTTTACGATGCCTTGTTGTACAGGCTTCCTGCCTTTTATAATGGCAGGCCTCCCTTGAGCTTGTAACATTTAAACTCTCAATTACCATTCTCTTTAGTCATGATAAATGTCAGCAGGATGGAAATAACTTAATCAGCTGAGAAAGCGCTAAAGGACGGGATAGTTCCAGGTCGGGTTTTTGCTGATATATTCTGTATAACATGAAAAAAAGCAATAAACAAAACAAGAAAAGACTGTAAATCTAGGTGAATGAAATGAAAGCAGTGCCCTATTATCGGAGATGAATGCGTGGCCTGGATTTTACCTTTCGGTGGGCTTTTAGGAGGGCAGGAATTGTGTGTGAAAGGGGTGAAGTGTGTCTCTCTGGTGGGCCTGTCACCTCGCTTAAACCTGTCACAGCTACAAATGTCTTGTCTTGTTTTCTGCAGTTTTACTGACCGTCCCTCTCACTAACTGACTAAACACCCTTGTTGATTTTTCACATTGGGGCAAGGGGGGTGACCACCAGAGTTGTCTCTCTGTCTGCAAGCCAATATCACACAACAAAAAGAAATGCCCAGACTTGAATACAAATTGTGACCATTGTGTTTTCAGAGATATGGATTATTGTATCTTTGATAATGTTATTTTTTAAGAACAGGACCTCAGACACGTAATGTTTGACAAAAGTGTTAGTATGTCAACCAATAGCCTTATTTGAAAATGAGTGAATTAATTGTACTGTATATGTGTGTCTGTGTTTGTGTGTTTGTGTAACTCCTAACAGCGACAGCTGGGCAGAATGTGTGTCATCAATTTAGGCTGGTTACGACGTGTGTGCGTGCATGTGTGTGTGTGTGGTCATGTTTGCGGCTTGCTTCATGGGCCATTAGCACCTCAGCAGCCCTTACCACCTACAATGCAGGACTTTAAATGTATGGCCTGCTGATTACATCTCCTTTTTGTTTTTTGTCAGTAGGTAAAAACCACCTACACCTCACTAAATACCAACTACAAAATAATTGATGCCAATCAATGTGTTTGATACATCATAATCATTAGATTCATATTTATAAGGCTGTAAAAGTGCAATAACCAAACCATAGTGCAAACACATTGCTGATCTTTACGAGGGCTATCCAGTGAGTGTTTGGACGCTTGTAAATATGCCAGATAGTCAAGATAAGGGGATGTGTACAGTTAATAAACAATTTGCCCATGATACTTCAAAAGTGTTGAGATTACTCAGCAGCTTTGATGCTTGTGTATACTCACAGCGTCATCTATTAAAAGACTAGCAATTTCTGTTAAACCTGTGTGTTTGTCTGTGCATGTCTGCTGGTGGGTGCCTATATGTGTGTCTTATGGCATGCTTACACACATAGAATGTTTTTTTCCATGGCGTCTATCCGACACACCCTTTCCACGGTTCAGCCCATCCTCTGCTTGTGTGTGATCACATGCTTGCAGCTGGTGGGCTCTATAAATAGTGTGGGGTTGGGATGCCCCAAAAGAGAAAGCAAACAAACAACTGGCAACAACTGAAATAAACTGTAAATTATTGGCATTGGTCAGAAAGTATTTTTAACTAAGAGATATTGCTTTTATGTAAAAATTGACATGTCACACTACTTGGGTTATAATTGGTGCCGCATGATTGCATAGCCCCCCCCCCCACCACCACCATCCTCTGCCAATAAGGCTGTCTCTACAGTACAAAGTCCTTCCCACTCTGAGAAGCTAATAATTCTTGAAGCGCTGACTATCGCAGTGCTAATCTGCTATAGTTTACTTAGTCACAAAATAGCTTGGCGTATGTGTAGAATAGGTGATGAAGTCCCTTGTCAATCATCGTGTAAAAACCTTACGCTGAGCATTGCTGTCAGTGTGTAGTTCATGTGTTTGTGTGGGAAACGAGATTAAATAAATGTGAATGAAATGGTGAGTGTGTGTGGTAACAGATTATGTCAGTACCTACTTGGTTACAGAATCATTTGATTTGACTTTGTACACCTGGTGTAATTTTTTGACTTGACATCAAGCGTTGTGTGTCTTTAATGTAAGAAAATACCCAGAGACTGAACAAAAGAACAGCATGAGCTGCAAAAGTAGTATCCTCTCTATCCCCCCTAAATTATGATTGCATCCACAAAATCGTGTCAGCTTGCATTTTCTTTCCCTCATTGAGTTTGTGTAAACTGTCAGTTGATGGATCTCTGGCGGCAAGTGGGATAACAGTGTTTTCCCCGACCCACAGGGAGAGACAGGTGCAGAGCACACACACTAGCACAACAGATCCTCAGCACTGGGTTGAATGAGCACCTCCATTGCAGCACCAGCAGCCCAATACACCTCAGCTGCTGCCTATTGTCACTGTCCTGCAGAGTGACTCGTTAATATGTCTGCATTTGTATGTGTGATTTTGTCACTCTGCTGCCACCCATGCACTTTATGTCCACTACAGACATGGACCTGTAGTAGATTGGCTGCACTGAACTACTTGACCCTCATGTTGCTTCCCATTGTGAGTTGTCCTAGTGCAGTTGGAGTCGACCTCCAGTCTTGTTAGCAGTTCGCCTGAGACTAGACTGATGAGCCGGCCTGTCCACACCCTGCTCTGATTGACTGTGTGTCTGGGTAACAAGAGTTTAGGGTCCTGAGAAATCCTCATCTTTACGTCTTAGATTGACAGGGCATCTGTGGCCGAACCTCAACATAATTCTTTCACCCCTAAACCCACACATACTTGAAACACATTTGACACTCATATGCTTGGTATGGCACAGCAAAGCTGTGCAATCCGACCCATCTCCTTGCCCCATTTCAGCAGTATTATCCCCCTGCAAATTTCATCTGGCCTCACCACCTGTTGTCAGCTGTATTTCACCCAGCCTATAGCTTTCTGTTTCCTTCCATAGGCACAAGAGCTTACAGTTGTGCCAGTAGGTATGAGACCAGACGTAACCCTCCCCAGGGGCAGAAATCCTACACTGATGCAATTACTCCCGGCTGGGACTTGAATCAGACCGAATCTACTCCGACTGGCAACTACTTAATTCAATCTAGCGGCAAAAGTGTTACAAAGTAGTACACAAGTCAAGCTGTTAAGCTGCAGCATAGAGAGGGCAGATGAGATAGGATTGGGTCCAACTAGTATTGGGTTGAAGCTGTACATAGCAAATATTTACAGCATAGATTAAGGTTCAAGCACCATTTAGCAGTTCTTTCCTGCTTTTCCTGAGATGTTTTATTTTGGCAAGAAAAAGTACATTTCTACTTCTGCATTGGGGCACCTTTTAGCCTCAATTTGTTTTGTTTTTATCATTACGCAGCACTGAATTAGAACAATATCATGTATATTTAAGACATTTTTGCAGGTTTCTCAATTTCCTACAAGTCAGCTGGAAACATTAAAAAGTTAAACATTAAATTTTTAACCAACTCATGGAGCTAATGCTACAGCTACTAAAATCTCCCAGCAACAAAACTAAAGTCCTTATTGGTAAAAATAATTACCATAAAATATTTGAGTGTTAAATCTGCCATTGTATGTTTTTATATTTTAATGTGAGCAAATGCAATGTAGTTTTGTCTTTCAGATACATTATTTAGACCACTGCGGGATACTTGAGAAACTGCCCACTGAAGAATAAACAAGCTGATGGTAGATATGAGTTGACATGAACATGAGTGGAGGAGACCGAGACAGTTGTCCAGAGACACAAAGAGGGAGCAGTTTGGCAGTAAATTAAGGGGCAGTGACATCTCTACATGTCTCAGTGTAACATGATATTTGTCAGGAAATAGGGTAGATAATTATATACAGGCAACTACTGTATAGGAAGTAAATCATGTCTGCTGTACTAGTAGTGGTAATGCAGGTCTACAATTAGTTGCTTTTATTTTGAAATAAACTTTGATTCTAAAAGACATTTCCCAACTACTTTGGCTTGTTGACATGCACTGTATCACAGAAAGCACTCACCTCGCTGAAACCTGGCCTCGTGTCTGAGGACACACTGGGCTTCATGTCTCTGTCACATTTTGCTTGTCTTTGCGCTTTTTCTTGAGGAAGGTTTTGATATTAACCTTGTTGAATCTGTTTTCTATCAACAAGCTATGTTAACCTTTACTGCCACTCAGAGCTGCCATTTTGCGAGTGTGTAAAAAAATATCTGCTCTCTCTTCTTTTCAGATGGTATCCATCGGGTTGTGGCCCTCTGCACGCTGCGTGTCACCGTCATCACGGATGACATGCTGACCAACAGCATCACGGTGCGTCTGGAGAACATGTCCCAGGAGCGCTTCCTCTCTCCCCTGCTCAGCCTCTTCCTGGAGGGTGTGGCGGCTGTGCTCTCCACCAAACGGGAGGCAGTGTTCGTGTTCAACATCCAAAATGACACCGACGTCCAGGGCTCCATCCTCAACGTAACCTTTTCGGCACTGCAGCCCGGAGGCGTCCCGGGAAAAGGGACGTTCTTCCCTTCTGAGGACCTGCAGGAGCAGATCTACCTCAACAGGACTCTGCTCAGGCTGATCTCCTCTCAAGAGGTAACACACACATATGTATACAGAAAATTTAAGTCTCTTCATAAACTAAACTAGCATTTTTAAAGAGATTTCTTTTTTCTCTCCAGGTGTTGCCATTTGACGACAACATCTGCCTGCGGGAGCCTTGTGAGAACTACATGAAGTGTGTGTCGGTGCTGAAGTTTGACAGCTCCCCACCCTTCATCGCCTCCGACACGGTTCTGTTTCGGCCCATCCACCCCATCAACGGGCTGCGCTGCCGCTGTCCGCTGGGTTTCACCGGCGACTACTGCGAGACCGAGATCGACCTCTGCTACTCAGGACCCTGCATGAACAACGGGAGATGCCGCAGCAGAGAGGGAGGGTACACCTGCGAGTGCCTGGAAGACTTCACAGGTAAATTGTCTACATGGGGAAAAAAGAAAACAAAATGTAAAAATCATTGCAATTCAGCTAATTTTTCTTTAAAAAAAAAACAAGTCAAAATAAATGATACTACTCAGACCCAATTACAGAATAAGTGACTTGTTATGATGATTTTTTTTTTTCAGTTTATGACATACATCCTGGTTGTATCTCTCTTTTGCACCAACACTAGCAGGATTTTCTGTGCAATTACAAAAATATTTGTATATTCAAGATAATCTTCCATTAAATCTACGTATAATGTTTGTGTCAACTTTTACAACCTTTTGACACAGATAGTCTGCTGGCATTTTTGTAGCTTGCATATCATTGGAGATATGTGGGAATACTATCAAAGTAAAAGAAATTGATTGTATTGTTTTAAAAGTTTTTTGATTATTGGGGAAAAAAATTAGCTTAACTAAACTATATGGTGCTTAATACAAATTACACCTATGTGATAATAGCCTTTGTGTATTAAAGCCATCACAGAAGAAAACCTCTGTCAATGTGCGAGGGCTCATATTCTTTCTGACAAAGGTTTTGTTGACTCGTACAAAATTGCCAAACCGCACTGGCAGGTTGTAAAAGCTCTCAGCACCTATTGTTGTAGCTTGAGGTCGACCCCAGTGTAGAAAGGGAAATAGGCTTTATAGTACAGTAGGTATAGCCACCTGCGCGCGCGTACACACACACACACACACACACACACACACACACACACACACACACACACACACACTAGATTTATTGCTGTATAGGTGTATGGAATGCTGACTACGCTGGTCAAACCAGATCTCAGACTAATTACTAAACCCATTCACTTAAACCACATTACCTTTGATAAAGTTTGTTTTAAAACTTAGAATTGTCTTAATATTGTGACATGTAAGCACTGTGTGAAGGCATTACACTACAAAGGGTAGATCTTCCTTTCTACACGGAAATCTGAAATTTGTCCCCCTATAATCCGCATTGTGTCTGTGCTACATCAAAGTATAACCCATGCCTAATGTTATTGTGTTCCTCTATCATTGATTTGAGAGAAAAACACAGAGAAACAGGTTTTTGGTATCAGTCAAGATTAATAGCAAGTAAACAAATTCTCAGTTCTCATAAATCAGTAAGCCAAAAATGGAGACACATTGTCAAAAATCAACAGATCAGAGGAAGAATGGAAGAAGAAGCTCACTAGCCAGCAAGCATGGATGTAAACAATGCAAGTATGAAAATATTCAAACTGATCAAAAACAGATTTAAATAAAAAAAGATAAAGAACCCTGAACTCTACTCTGCATAGAATTCACATGGTAGATGAGCCTCAGCAGCTTTCATCATTCCCATTGAAATCACTTTACAAAATATTTCCCCAATGTTACTGATCTTGCTCCCATACTTCCTTCTTGTACATCTGATAGCTGACTGTGTCTGCTTCTCTGTCTCTCCCTAATAGAGACCTCTAACAGCCGTCATCTATTCTCTCTTCTGTCCCTCCCAACACTCTACCTTCTCTTCCTCTATCTTATCTGATGTAATTACCTGATCATACCTGCCTTTGTCACTCACTGGCCCTCTCTCGCCTTCTCTCTCCCCGTCTCCATCTTCCCCACTCACCCATCACATTTTTCTTACCTACATCCCTCTTTGAAGGTCACAGTTCAACTCCAGATAGTTAGGGCCCATCAGGGGCCATTATGGGGCTGATGACAAGAGGGCCTGATCTGTCCTCCTTGGGTTTCCTACAATATAGGGAAACGGATCCTTATAATTCCCCCTCGGAATAAAGGATTATGCTGAGGAGAGAAGGGCCATTACCTGGTTCCAGGCTGTGGTGTTGGGGATTTGTGTGTGTCCTGGTTGGAGAGATCTTGTCTGGAAAGAAAGTGACACACAGCACTGCATGGGACACAAAGGCACCCATCATAAATAATATTTCCAGTCAGAAAGAGGACTGGTGTATTAGTGGAGGAATTTATATGATCAGAGCCAGGAAACTGAACTGGGGCTACATGGTCATTTAGGAGGAATTTCCCATGGCAAGACCCACTACAGCAATCAACTGGATTAGATCATGTAATATTATAAATGTGATTTCAACATGCAGCCTTTGAGTTATTTAGCAAAGGACAGACTTATGGCAACTCCCCATGCAAATAGCAGCTAGCACACAAGACCTTGTAGAGCCATTCCTCCACCCTAGCCTCCTTGTTAGCTTGTTGTTGTCCCCTGGAGGATTTGACCATATCATGACCAACTCCCAATAGGAAGCCAGGCAAAACTACATAAATCGATAAAGGCTGCAGGTGTTGCACGCCTCAACTGATGCCACTGGTCAGTCATTGGAAGGGCCTGTCTGCATCCTCCTAAGCATGCATGGTACACAATAAACCCTACTTTTGGTGAAAAAGCCCTCAGGGTACCTTAGTAGTCAAGTTATAGTATTGGCCCCACAGGAAAAAAGGTGTTATTTCTAGTCAAACTGTTTTGTACAATCTTTCAACAGTCATATTGGGAGAATTCCCTTCTAAAATATGGACAAAATGTCTCCACTGACATTAGGGTATGCAATGTGTTCAAAGCTGGGCGGCATGCGTGCATATTAATGTACTGATGATTGATAGTTAATGCCTATGTTACCTTAGTTACTGGACATTAAAGTAGTTGAAGAAGTGATTGAGGGAAAAGCAATGCATTCTGAAAGAATTTTAAAAATATTCATTAAAGAGTAAATGTTTTCTGTAACTTCCTAAAACCCAAGCTAGAGTGACGCTAAGAGGGATTTAGCTGGTTAAAGTATCAGCATGAGTTCAGCCATGGATTTGACTTCATGGAGGAATGTCTCATCCCTGTCTTAAAATGAGTCTTGTCACTCCCTTTCCATGCTCTATTACTCCTCTTTATCTCCCATCCGCTCTCTTCTCTCCAAATATGGCCAAATTACTTTGTGGCTCAGGACTGCGCTTACTGGAAAAAGGCCTATAAACAGGGCTTTGCTGGCATTGCTAATGTCAAAGGGGCCTTAACAACAACGTTAACTCTGTTGTATGAGTGTGCTCAACTTATCAAAGGCATCTTGTTAAAACAACTAGATTCCAAACAGATGATGCATCTGTATTTCAGTCAACTGTGGACAGCATGCTTCACAGAGAAGATAAAATGATGTCAATAAAATGATGAAATGATGCAATGCAAAGGCAATATGCAACTCAGACAACAGTGTTGTCTTAAGTACATACAGTGCCATTTACCTGTTCAAACCAAGGCAGCAGTGAAGGTGTCAATCCCAGTTAAAAACAGATCACAGCTTATGTTAAACTGAATTCCCCTTTCTTGTCATAGGCGAGCACTGTGAGCTGAATGCATCATCAGGCCGGTGTGTGCCCGGCGTATGTAAAAATGGCGGCAAGTGTGTCAACCGGCTTGCAGGTGGTTTCATGTGCCAGTGTTTACCGGGGGAGTTTGAGAAGCCGTACTGTGAGATGACCACCCGCAGCTTCCCCGGACAGTCCTTCATCACCTTTAGAGGCTTGCGGCAAAGGTTCCACTTCACCGTCTCCTTCACGTGAGTACTTGCCTTCCTTCTGCTGTTCCTTCTAACCTGTTTTTTCTTTTAATTGACCAATTAACACGTGTCATCCAATCCTTTGAAATACCTATCTATGTATGGATGAAATGGATGAAAGGTAACTGACTGTTTGATAAGCCTCATCCCCCTTACTGTTGATTTATCTGTCAAGCATTTAGTTCTCGCATGGCAAATATTTACAATGATAACTGTGACAGATTTACCACTTAAAATTGTTCCATGATTGTTATCATTTTTACCTCAAGTTTCTTCTCAAGTTAGCTAGAGACGGGTAAATTTAGCATATTCATTTAGCTAGCATTAGCTTACCAAATCTGCCAGCTACAGTTACAGCCTGTTGTTGTAACGCTAGCTATTTAAATAAGCTATCTTTAGCTGGCTCCAGCTAACTTTTAAACAATCTTATGATTTTAGCTTGTTTTAAAAAGGAGAATTTTGTAAAGAGGGCTCTTGAATATGCTACAATACAAATCGGTGCCATGCTAACAATTGAAACCTATGTTAGCTTTGTTGGCCTTAAACTGTGCAGTTTTTTTGCAGTTTAGCTCAATTTACCTTAACTGAACAGCTTAAACATCATTGGAAGGGTTATATGACTTTTTTCGAGTTGAATGATGGTGGTCTCGCTCCCCCTTGGCGCTTGTGAGCGAAATAACCACCTTCGCAACTTTTGGCTGGCGAGTCACCATCACAAAGGATCACATGATATCAGGTCGTCGATGTAACGATGGAGTTTTTCACATTATCGTCATGGCTGAGCCGGCAAAAAAGAAGCAGAAAGCTAGGAAAGCATTGTCTGAGGAACAGAGAAAGAGGAAACGGCTGACTGACCGAGCAAGGAGTCAGACACAAGTAAACATATCTATTCCGAAGCTGTAGGGGGAGTTCTGTGGAGAAACCTGCTCAGCACAGCAGTATGTGATACTTGTAGCAATGTGTGTAGTAAGCGATGATTTGGAGAGTGTGAGGAGCTGAACAAATGAACACAATTAAGTTCAGTGAGCTGAAGGGTTTCAACTTGGGTGTGTCCCTCTCAATATGCACTTGCACACACTAATAGGAGTAAAAAAAACAAAAACACACACACTATGTGAATGTGCAGTGTTATGTTGTGTGCTTGTGAAACTGCTGAAGGAAAATAACCCTCGCTCAGCGAGTTTGTAACAGTAAATATTATGTATAGAAACACCTTTTATCAAGTTTGGTTAACAGTATAAGGTAAAATGAGTTGGATAATGCGAGTTTGTCGGCACGGTGATGGTGAGAAAGGTTTGCAATAGGGTGAAAACAGGAAAGGCTTTGTGATGAGTTTCCCTTATCAGTGTTTGCCTACAGCCATCCTGACTTCCTGCCCTGCCGGACTCCCTGGCATCTGCCGGCTGACTCCTCTGCCCTCACCTTAAACTACTAACACATACACACAAACAGCTACACATGCAAATTTTGCACCCTCGTAGAGCACACTCATGAGTAGGTATTTAGTAGGCCCTTCCCCCTCTCTCACACGTGGACACAGTCATGCATCATCTAAGGCAGGGGAACTGTTTCCTCTCTGCGGCCCACTGGCTTTGCACATCCTGCCTTTCCTTTCCAAGTGTCTTTTCATCAAAAGTTCCTCTGCCCTTTCATCATAAAGCTTTCTGCAAGGTCTTCAAACGTTCAGTCCCGGTCTGTTTGAGTTGGATTGGTGCTTAGAAATGTGACAGGAAACATGAGCTAGAGCAGAGAAACGCAGTAGAAATCCACTCAACCCTTTGTGTGTGACAAATCTGAATATCCCTCGTTTTATTTCTTATTTTGTAGATTAGATTGGATAAATTAATCCTTTATACAGCAAAAGAAATGCTATTTTGTAGCTTTCAAATACTGTATTTCCATTTTTGGGTTGAGAAAGAACTTAAAATCCCATCTGTCTCCGCAGGTTTGCTACCAGAGAGAGAAATGCTCTGCTTCTTTACAACGGCAGATTTAATGAAAAACACGACTTCATCGCTCTGGAGATAATTGACGAGCAGATTCAGCTCACCTTCTCTGGAGGTTAGCCCACATAGTGTGTGTGCGTGCCTGCATGTGTGTTTAACCAGTTAACCCTTGTAATGTGTTTAAAAAGCCGCACACATTTTTTTGTGTCATTGGGTCGAATTTGACCTGTGATTTAACTTTATCATCTACAAAGCAACCCACAACCATCAATATTCTCTGCCGGGTCATATTTAACCCGTAACACCACATATGATACTTTTTTTAGTTACATTTTACTAACATTTTCAAACCAACTTTTGTTGTGTTATATTAGCCATGTCTGAGGATATTATGAAGCCTTGTTCCAATAAAAAGGTAAATGGTAGTTTTTACACATCTGAATCTGGCACATGAAAATGGGTCAAAAAGAACCCTAACACAATATAAGGGTTAAAGTAATTGTTGGTAATATCAGCTCCATTGTAAGTAGATTAACACAGGTTTATGTGCACTTAATCTTAAGTGATTTACAAAAGAGCAAGCTACATACAGTACCTCTTTATCAACATGCATTTTCTTTTGACAAGGCTCTGTGTTTATGTGTATGTTAGTGCGTGATGTGCATGATAATGTATCATTTTGTACCAGAATATGAACGTGTTCATTTGTGTGTGTGTGTGTATGTGTGTTTCTGTATGTGGAGGGAAGATAGATGGGTGTGTTTTACTGTTGTGAAAGCAGATCCTTTTTAGAGTGGGAGCTGCTAGACTAATTAATGATGGCACACACACTTAGTGGCCAAAAAACACACTTAACACACACACACATACACACACACACACACACACAGCGGGCTTGACACTGGTTTTCGTTCAAAATCTCTGGCCTATCCATTTTTAGTGTGAGGATGTTCTCCACTGTGTCTCTATCTAGAGCACTGATCTATCCCCTCATTCAATATACATGAGTTGCAAAAAAATATATTCATCAGAAGACAAAAAAGAAAGGAAGAAAAAAATGAACCTATAAATCTGTGATCCCAGATGTGTGTTTTACAAACAATGCAAGTTTTTAAAACGTGCATGCATACGTACAAATGTGCAAATACTCCGATATTTTACTTAAGAGGTAATACAATAGTGTAGAAACACTCTATTACAGGTGAAAGTCATGCATTCAAAATTCTACTCATTATGCAAGTTGGCTTAGGAACAATGTGTATTCTAATTTTCAATTATAATTATTTATGTTTCACTTCAGTGTTCAGTGCAGATTATAAAGGAGGGCATACTTTCCATTACTTTATACACTGATAGTTTATTTACCCCTTATCTTTTGTATTAGTAATTTAAATCTGCAAAGTAACTATTAACCTAAATTATCCGATAAATGCAGCGGAGTAAAAAGTAAAGTATTTACTTTTGAATTGTTGTAAAGTAGTTTATAGAAGCAAAAATGGAAATACCCAATTATACTTAAGTGAGTACTTTCCACCACTGAATCAAACACATACACAATCATTGTTCAAACTGGTAACAGTTGGATTGCAGATCAAACACATTCTTTTTTGCTGGAGACTGTTGTTTTCAGACTCGGTCCACTTTCCCATGGTACCATACAGGGAGGAATCCAGTTCAATGCGATTATGTTGGGTGAAGCCCGTTTGGGAGCTGAGCCAAGTCCTTGTGCCCCAAATCAAATCTGAAACATGACTAAATGTTGAATGCATGACTCATCAAATGAAATACTCAGAACTGTGACTCATGGTTAATGAGGGAAATGGGACAAAAGCCTTTGATTTGTTTGTGTTGTTTCTTAATCAATGTTTTCATATTGTATACTGTAGCAAACACATGGGCGAAGTAAGACATACAATCACTTACACATACAGTACGTTGTCCTTTTTCTGTTTCCCAAGTGCACAGCCAGAAAACAGAGACATCACTTATTAACCCACACAGACACACACATTACTTGTCAGTGTTGCCATACTGTTTACTGATTTCCAGAGCAGTAGATTCCTGCCCAGGCTGCTCCCACCCTTGATAAACAGAGTAAACCCCTGTAAATCTGGTGCCATTGTGCTGCACAATCCTCTCGCTAGAGTGATTGATAATGGCGGCTAATACTGGCTTTCCCAGTTGATTTATGATCATGGTGTTTGTGTGCATGGGTCCGTTTATGTAAAGTAAAGCCACAGTTTGCCTTTAAAGGTAACTTATCCATAACCTGTGGAATCTGAGTGAAGAAGAAGTTTCTTTGAGCATTTAGCAGCAGCTGTGCTTAACCATTTAAATTACATTATATCCATAATTCACTTTTGCCATTTTTCTCTCGCTCCTCTCCTTTTCCTCTTACTCTTCTTCCTCTTTTTTTTTTGATTTTCTTTCCTATCTTTACTCCATATTCCCTTACTCAATTGCTCTCCCCGACCCTACACTCCTCATCACTGTCACTGTTTTTGTCCGACCTCCCACCCACCACTCTCTTCCTTTTTCCTCTCTTCTTCCACCGTCATCCAGGTGAGACAAAGACCACAGTGTCTCCGTACATCCCAGGCGGGGTCAGCGACGGCCAGTGGCACTCTGTCCAGCTCCATTACTACAACAAGGTAAGGAGCCAAATCGCCCAACCGACCGCTGCTCCAGAAAATAAGTCTTTTTGTTGTGAGATGGAGATGAAGCATGAGATGCTGACCCTTCAGAGCTGGCTTTGGAGGGTGTGTCATATGGAAATACAGTATAATAATATAATAAGTTGAATATTGCATTGTTTCCTTAAAATTCACAGTCCAATGAGATCATAATCAGCCAGTGTTGAGGGTTGATAGGTTCAAGATTTGTATCGTGGGAGTAAAGTGTATGAAATGTGGCTTGCTTTGAGGCTACCAAGGCAGCTGACCTTGGCTGCTGATTTGGGAGATTATCTTAACAGTGCAGTTTTGACTAATGACGTTAACTGGGACAGGGGCTCTCCCCCTGTGCCGTAGCTTTCAACACTGAATTATAGTATAGCTGTTCTGAAAGAAGCGCAGGGGTCTGGCTTTGGCTTCAAGGGTCAAAAGTTCATCAACTGTGTTTTTGAGCTTGTGTGTGTTTTTGAGTCAAGAGTAGATTGTCTTCATGTGTAAGCTATGGATGCCTTTCATAATGGCACAATCTCAATTGAATCTTAATTGCTGACAAAAGAATTTCTGTCTTTTACCGCAAGACATCTTGGCGTTTCAACACGTTCCCACGATGGTCCTCTTGCTTCTTTATGAAGTCCAATCTCAAACAAGAGACGGCAATGTTTTTCACCACCTAGCTCATGTATCCACTTCAGTTGTAATTTTATATTAGAAGGGTTTACATTGCAGTCAATTGCTGGTGTTAATTTCCTACAAACTTCCAAAGCCTGTGGGCATTGTTCTTATAACACTAATCCATACAGGAAATAAGACAACATTGGCCTTCTGAGCATGTAGATCGCTATAGTTTGTGTCTGATTTTTACCTGTATAATTCTTTGTAAATTAAAAACACAAGTTTGTCAGCTGCATGTGGCATTTTCTTTCAAATTCACTTATAAATCCTGTCAGTGGTCTAATAGAAATGGTAATGTTACGTATGAAAACTGAGCGAATTGAAGAATGGCTTTGCTAATATTACGATTATCTTCATTCTCACTTGGCTAAAGATTAATTCGACCTATTTAAAATTGAAACGGCAATTAATTTGTCATCTTCCAGAAGTAAAGCCAATCACTTAGCCTCGTGGGCATATTACACACCATGCGTTGGCCTTATTTCATAACTTTTAAAGCTAATATGCTAACTGGTATGGAGGTGCTATGCTATGTTCTGACAAAAGACATCAGTCCTTTTTTAAATTCAATCTCTCTGCGGCTATTTCTTTCTGTAGTATCAGTAGCCTGACCCAAGACTTTTAGCATCGTTTTTCAGCAACACCTGTGTTTTGCAACTTGTTAAAGAAAGCCTCTTGCTTCTCGACTTAACGCTGGCATACAATGCACACCCTTCTCACATTACACAGGTTGTTCACTTTTTTCTTGTGACCAGCTATAGAGCCCATAGCATCTTTGGTAGCCTTGACATGGACCCTTTCATCAAAGGTGATGAATCAGGCTACCATACTGTACCATGTTAGCTGCAGGGTCACATCTGTATCTATTGTTTAAGGCTGCACGTCTGCTTGTTCAACAGCACTGCCTTTATGAAGCTAGAGACAAAAGCTTGAACCCTGTAGTGCTTTGTTAACATTACCGCAAGCCTCCCAACTACAGGTATTATTTGCAAAGTCTGTTGGCGCTGAAGACATCTTTGTTCTGTTTGTTGACTTATTTAGTATTTCAAGGGATGTCTCCATGGAAATGACAAATTAATTTCCACGTCCAAACAGATTTCCTGCTTTGTTCTGTGGAGTTTACTTTTCAGATTTATTTAGCTCTGCTGATCTTACAGGCTTTCTCTTTGCTTCTGCAACATGCACATAAAAGTAGTACACACACCAGTTTATGAGTGTGTCCAAGTGTTATTAGCATGTAAAGCAGGGGATGTGTGCGTTCCACCAATGTCAGTCTTAATAAAGACCAGTGATTTGTAAAGCAGGTGGCACATTCCGTAAAATTAGCCCAAGGCCGACTGTAGTGCCGACACGGGGTCAGCTTTTCTTCATGTGATGAATGATCAGAAGTCGGATTGCCTGGTGGTAATTTAATCCCACATCAGTTGCTGGAGGGCCTAGTGGAACTGTATAAGGCAGAACGCAGTAATGTTCTCACAATGTGTTGACATGTGAATGTATGGATGTGAATGAAGACACACATACTGTCTGTGGCCCATGCAAGAGCACTCACACACACATTTGTGTGTAGGTAGCATTGTTTGCATAGCACCGATAGAGACTACAAAGAAGATCAGGGCCCAATTCTCAAACTGTAATCCAGATTAATGTCTTGCAAACACACTTAAATAATGTTCCATATCCGTCCACATCTTCTGGGGGCCTTTCAGCGGCTTTAGCTGTGAAATATGGATTGATTGATTGATGATATATTGTTTGGAGAACAGAAGCCAGTTGCTCCAGTTAAATTCAAACGTATCCTAGTTTTAGGAGATAATTCTAAAATAAAAATAAATAATACTAATAAATACTGTTGCTCAGCTAACTGTGCTTACTGGCAAAGGTAATGTTAGCGTGCTAATAGAAGTTATGACTCATTTAGATTGATCACATCATGAAGATGAAAAATAGTAAGATTTTAAATTGTATTTCAGAACAATAACACAATATACCTCAACAAACAACAAAAGATTATTCCACTAACGTTAGCCCAAGTTAAACTTGGCCTACTTTTAATATATTAAAAAAGATTTATGCATCTGTAAATTAAAACCAGTTGCACCACACAAACTAGTTCTTACATAGAGTTGTTGTTGTTACTAGACATACTCAGTAAATATTTGCCAGTTGTAAATGCTGCATAGCTAATATGAACTTGCTAACTGACAATCTAGCGTTGCAACCAGTTTAGGCCGAAGAGTAAACAAGGAGATATGGAATATGATCGACACATCTGACCTATGTACACTAAGAAGATTTTAATCTGCATTGCATAAAAATGACACAATGGAAATTACAAAACATTATTCCTGTAACGTTAGCCTAAATGACCAAATGGTAGTAAGTAATTTCCTAAAATTGCTGTTTCCTGCAGTTATTACACAGCTTTTGATGCTTGTGACTTTCTTTTTACAGTTGTTTTCAATTTAAAAGCGGTACAGATGTTCACAAGACATCCAATTTAGACATTACTTTTTTTTGCCTTTTTAAAGGTAAAGACATTTTTCTGCTACCTAAATCAAAGTCAAAATATCTTTATTAGTCTCCCTGAGGAGAAATGTGTTTTGGAGACTGGGAAAAATTGATGCAAGAGTTTTTCCCATTCTCCTAGCACAGGGTTGAAACAGTTAAAAGAAAAATGTACAGTAAACATATGGGCTATATGCAGACTACTTCCATAAGCATCCATTCATTCAGTCATAAAAAAACCTTAATTTTTCCATTCATAAATATCCATACAGTCAGTTAAAAAAATTGCATTAATTTCCTTTTTCATTTTTAACGATCCCGATGCCACGCTCACACAATACACACACGCACGCACAGATGGGGATTTATTGGGTCATATGAAGAGGCGGTTGAGGTTGTTCAGGGTTGTATGGGTGCCCCCTTTTAAAGCCGCTGCTGCTGTCTTCAGAAGAGCCAGGGTGCCTCTGCTAACAAACAGAGGTCAAAGGTCAGGGGAAGGTTGGCATGACAACAGACATGGACTTGCCATTGTTGCAATAATCTGGGTCGGTTGGAAAAGCTGTCTATGCGTGTGTTTGCATCTGTGGGGGGCAGACAAATAGAGAGTGTGTGTGTGTGTGTGTGTGTGTGTGTGCGTGTGTGCGTGTGATTTTGAATGTGTGCAAATGGCCGTACTGCTATTAGAAATGTTACACAATGGAAGTGGAAGACATTTTTGAAATTCCATGGTGCAGAGTCTCAAGGACAGTTGAGTGTCAGCAAAGCAAATCTAAACAGGAAACACGCACGCACACACACACACACACACACACACACACACACACACACACACACACACACACACACACACACACACACACACACACACACACACACACACACAGAGCGTGTAGATGGGTATTCCTGGAGCAGCAGGAGGTTTTGTCTTGGGTTTTGATGTGTGCTAACTATGGGAAATGAAGTCTGTTTTTGCAGGAAATGATGTTATTTAGCTAAACCCTAGGCAGGATGTCAGTTGTATCATGATTTTATCTGCCAGGCCACCTGCATGGATTACATCAGGATAAAATGGATGTAGAATAGACGAGGGATTTATTTTATTACCATTGAACTTTACCTTAACCACAGCCATGATCTCATCAAATTTTGCAGTAAGGGCTTTGCCTTGAAGGAAACATTCTAAACGACCATGAACTTTCTTGACCTGAGGTGCAGTTGAAATCCCTGGAGAGAGCTTAAGGGAACTTGAGTTACACTTGTTTAAACAAAACTTTTAATAATTAATTTGCAGCATTTAGCACTGTAATCTAGGCCTGCACGATTAATTGTTATAAAATCGCGATCTCGATTCACCCTGTTCACGATTATTAAATTTTTTTAATGACTTTGCCGACAGCATCAAAAACACAGCTACTTTCTTCTGTGAGTTTTTAACAGATACTACGACTTTGCGTACCATATGATCCATTCCTATGAAACCGTTCCAGGTAGCGTTTGCTTTTTTTTATTGGTTGGTAGGATTTCACATGGGAAGCATGACAACGATAAACAAGAAGGAACTTGCAGGAATATCAATCATACCTGTTTCATCAGCTTTCTTCAAACAAGAAAAAGTATGAAAAACTCCTTATGAGTGAAGCACCAATTAACTGTAAACCACAGCTCTGAATAAACTATAATTAAATGTGATGTGATCCAAACTCAGTGAAGCATAGCATGACTGCAGACATAACATGCCTGTGTCTTTGCAGTACTTTTTTTATCATTTACGCTGCACTCAGACCTAATATTCGACAGGTTAATAGTGTTACACTGGCTACTATGCCAGGCTATGATATTTACAGCTAGGGTGTGTAGACAGCATTCCCAGACAGGCTTAGCTGGCTCTTATCAACAGCAAGTACCAAAAGTTCACTCTTTCTGTTTCTGCCGTTCCTTCCTGGCTCTCACTCTGTTGCAGTTTACATGGCAGGACTTTAACCATCAGAACATAAGTGCAAATTACTTCACAGCATAGCTTGAAGTTCTTTAAAATATGCTGTGTGTGTATTTTTGCATTTGACCACTGCTGGACTGAAACAGTTGATGTAACCAACCACTCAGCTCACAACATTTTTTTTTATATTAACAACATGACTAAGTGTATGGGAAAAGGATCAGTCTTAGTGATAAACCCACAGAAGATATAACAGGATTCTGCAGTTTCCCTCAGCTTGACGGAGCACTGTAGCACATTTCAGCTCATTGTTTTGATTTTATAACTGTATTGCCAAAATGTGTATCACAGTATTTTTAGTTTCTGTGGACCAGTAAGATGAGGTCAAAACCAAACTTATCTAAGGATATTCAGTCATTATAAATGTTTGTCAATAAGTCACAAATGTAGTTTTTCTCACTGGTCGTCAAGGGGGAGTGCGTTGAGCTGTTAACTAAATCTGTGATATATAATGAATAGCTCCTTCCCTCTTTTCTGTATGTATTCTGTCTCTTTGTTGATGTATCAGGGTTTATTAAGTTTCCAGGACAAGCTGACAATGCAATCAGACAAAAAAAACACACACACACACAGTGGTAATTACTCTTGAAGTACATACACTGCCTCTAAGTGGTTTTTGGACCATCCATCTCCTTGTGTTTATTGCTCATTGTCAAGGCCACACGGCTGTCCTGGGTGGCTATTTTCTGCATGCCTTATTAGGTGTGTGACTGTGTCTTGGTGACACACACACACACACACATCTCATCAGCTGTGCATTGGGATGTGTGTGCTATGATGAGGGACTGCGACATTGTGCATTTCTGCACAGACACGCGTACATGTTTGTGTATTTTCTCTGCTAAGTGCTTTTTAGACAGGTTAAGTAGTTTTTGTTAGGTGAAGCCTCAGACTCCACATTTCCTGACAGGGTATGTTTTTAAAGGAAGGGCTCATGTTATTCTTTGTCTTCTTGACGCAGGTTTCCCCCAGACCTCAAACAGTTAGGGTTATCTTCACAGATAAATACACACGTATTTATGTGTGACACGTTAAATCCCAGGAACTATCATGCGGCATCTGTGACTACTTAAACAAAGTAGACAGTAGGTTTAGTGCTTTTAATCAGTCATTATCATTATTCTAACACACAGTAATGTATTGCTGCAACATGTACAGTAAAAACATGCTTTTGTGTCAGGGTGGTGTAACTACCTATGTTGACATGTGAAAGCTGGTTCGGGGCTTTCACATGCTTGTTCCCTGTTTTTCCTGCTGTAAATTTCACCTGCTCTTTGCAGCAGAGCATAGAAGTTCACAGTGTGATACAAATATGCCGGAGACATCTTTGTCCAAAGGCGGCAGTGCATGAGTTGTGGCCTATTGTGTGAGGTGGCGGGAGAGGTGTTTTTGAAGTCTCTTTGGATAGGCTATGGTCTCGACCTGGGACCTGCTATGATAAACACGGCTTTAGACAACTGTTTCTGTCAGACTTTATGCCTTTTGTTCTTGGAGGACAAATGCAGAGACATAACAAATTCAGTTGTCTCCTACAAGGAGAAGACACTGAGGAAAGATACAGAAGTCATATACTCTGAGAGGCATTGGAGATCTTATGAATGAATAATATGAAAATCATTGGTTAAATGTAATTTTCCCATTACAGCAGTAAGGAACTATGGATAACTTTGGATTTTGTTATTGTTGGCATATTGGCTGGTAGCTTATCCAACCAGAGACACATTTCAGCATGCATGCCACTGTGCACAACTATCTGTCTTAAAGTGCTCATATTATGCTTTTTAGCTTTCTCCCTTTCCTTTATTGTGTTATATCTTTTTTGTGCAAGTTATAGGTTTACAAAGTGAAAAAGCCTAAAGCCATCCCAAAGGGACTTACCATCTTCCAAAGAAAACACAAACTGCTCCAAACAACATCCTTTGAACGTGCATCACTTTGTATCAAACATTATAATGCTCGCCTAGCTGCTGGCGTGGCACGCCCTCATGCTCTGCAACTGACAGTTGACAGTAGCAGTACTTTGCAGTACAGTTGTGTGACTCCCAACAAAGATGGAACAGAAGTGAGATGCCTCACTCTGTAGCTAAAACAGAGAGCTCAACACATAGGGTGAAAAGAAGAGCTGCAGCAATGTGCAGTACATCAAAATATATTGGGTTTTCTGAAAATTAAACCACATAAACCTACAACACATAAACCTGGTACAACCTCTTAATACAATTATGAACCTGAAAATCAGCATAATATGAGCACTTTAATATTTCTGCTGCCGTGCTGGAGAAACAAACTTGACTACAAAAACCTCCAAACATGCCTAAATACAACTAATAAAAAAATATATGCACAATCGTCCAACACACATATAGTGACGTGCCTTGGTTGTGGGCTGCAGGTCTAATGAGGTGTCTCTCTCTCACGGTGTCTCTCTCCCAGGACGGGGGGAGTCTGATGGACTCCAGTGGGGCTCTGCGGCTCCCGCTCTATACTGCCTGGCTGGAGCTCAATCAGAAGGAGGTAACCTCCGACCTCTAGCCTAGTCCCCCCTGGTGCTTTTTCCCCCTGGGTCTAATGTAGTCCCTGCTCTGCTTCTAGGACAGTCTACTGGACTAACTCCACTGTACATGTTTACCTCAGACATCTAGAGGTAGCATGGCCTCGATCACTAGGGTGTTAGCTCTAATTTAGTCTGGCTATGGTCTTGTCTGGACTATAGAAGAGGCTGTAGTAGATTGTGGTGTGGTTTTCTGGTTTGAGTTTGTCTTCAGAAGGTATGTGGACTTGCTTAGTAGTCCCTGTCACTGCCCAAGTTCAGATTTGAGTCGCGCATGCTCAGATTTAAACGGTTTACGGCATAACGTGTCATACTAAAATTTGTGAAATCCATGAAATAATAAACTTGACTCATTACAAACAATAACAGAAGATGGAAATCATTTCAAAAACATTTTAGCTATCTATGATTGTTTGATTGCTAACTTGTAGCTAAGCTAGCAGTCATTTTAAAAACATTTTAGCTATCTATGATTGTTTGATTGCTAACTTGTAGCTAAGCTAGCAGTCATTTTAAAAACATTTTAGCTATTTATGATTGATTGATTGTTAATTTTAGCTCTAAACGCCATTCAGCTGACAGCCTTTGTTGTGTTTGATTGCTAGCTTGCAGCCAGCAGTGAACAAACTTCATTAAGTAAGTCCATTTTTACTGGATTGACATTACATAAGTCTCTCATTAGCATCTTGTATGCTACTTGTTGCAAAGTGACACATGCGCGACTCAAATCTACACTCGAATCGGGCAGTGACAGTCCCAATGGGACTTCTGTCTCCTGTATTTCGACTTCTTGATGATGAAGTCAAAAACAAAACAGGGACCAATTGGTCAAACATTGCTCCATAGTGCTACTACTGGTTAAAAGAACTCCACAGGGTGCTTTCGTGAATGTACAAAACAATCATTTCTGCTTCAGGCTGGTGTTGCATGTTGTTGCTGTCACATTCTTCTCCTAAATTAAATGTCTAATGTTTCTCTAGAGCAGTCAGAGGTCACGATCTGTCTTCGTGAAGCAAACGTGAAACAATTTTGGGACAATTAGTGTGTGTGTATCAGTGTTGTGGACTTTCTGCTTTTCTCGGTTTATCCATCTACGGGAGTATCTAATAGCAAAAAAATAGAGCAGCGGTGTATAAGGAGAATTGACACAGTAACAGCCTTCTTGCTCTTCTGTCAGTTCTTATTGACGTCCCCCATTGAGGTTTGTTCAGGTGAAATAAACATGTCTGAGCATTGGCAGGCAGACCGGTAGGTAGACACAGTGAGCAGTGGTTGTGTTTTGCTTGTCAGCAGCGTGGCAGGCTGAAGCACCGATTCTGTCAGGGAGGATTAACAACGCTCCGAAATCGACAAAGATGGCTCTTAAAATGAGCATAGACAACAATTCACTTTAAGGGATTTCAATTTGAGATCTTATCCTTAATCTTCTGTTGTGTTACACTAAGATCCCGGCATGTCCGTAGTGGTTGGTAATAATTAGAGAATTAACTAAATAATAACAAGATATTAAGTTGAATAAAGCAAATGGCTACACCCATTTTCAGGCTACTGCACCTTTTGGCTAAGATACAATTTATCTGTGTGTGTGTGTGTGTGTGTGTGTGTGTGTGCGTGCGATATGTGTGCGTGCGTGAGGCAGGGTTAAAATGATTTAGTCGGATGAAATAAATATAAACAGTGAAATTAAATGATTATTAAGTATTTATGGCCAAGCATTGAAACCACTCCGTACAATTGGATATTAAAAATATTTTTATTATGTGTACATTAAATTGTGTTTTATAATTGAATAAAGCAAGTCAGTTTATAATATAAAAAAATGCAATGAAAAGAATATTTAGGGCGCCTAGCAATACTCAAAGTGAAAGATAATGGGTAGTATTGTGTCATTGAGGAATGGAGATAAATCTGTCGCTGTAGACCACCTATATACATGACTGCCTATCCCAATTACATCTCTTTTTCTCATGTCTATCTATTTCTCTTCACCTTCTCTCATTTTTACATTCCTTCCTTGCTTTCCTGTGTTGTGGGGGAGTGTGTGTGTCACTGAAAGGAGAACATTTCACACACCTCACCTAGCATGACCTAAACCTCTTATTAACGTTGGGAGAGAGACAGATAGACAGTGGAATTTGGGGGGGAAGAGAAAATTAGACATCCAAATGGTAAAGTGTAGGAATTAAGTTGGGTTTAGAGAACACATCTGTATAGTTTATAACCACTCTATACTCCCGGCACTAATGTGTCTTCCTCCTTCTCTTCTTGCATCTCTCTGTCTCTTCATCTCATCTCTTTCCACTAATGTAGATCTCTTATCGCTTATATGATCCCTATCAAGTTCAGTTTTATTGTGCCACTGCTTTTACTGCTAAACATTAGCATCCCTCGTAGTGATCCTTTAATTGCTTTATGTCGTGCTCTTTACAAGGCTGTTTAGATACTGTTTAGGTGGTCACGGTGTAGCAGCTGCTGCCTCTGAGGTCAGATTAAGATTCATGTTGTACTTTTAAAAATAGCTTACTCCAACAGAAGGGAATTTGGTTCTTCGACTGTCAGATCCATAATTCATATGAACCTTTGACACCGCCTGTAATTGCTTGCTATATTGATATTTTGGTAAAAAGGTTTATTCGTTTGTGAGATTGATTGGCTTTGAGGACTTGTGTTATCTAAAAAACAATGCTTCGTAATTGCTCAGGTCTTACACCCCTGTTGATTAGAGGAGGGAAATCCTGACGTGGTAACACAGCGTTGTGTCCGGGGTATGTCACTGGACACATCCAGATTCCAGATATCTGGCAGCTACAGGTCCCACTCCTGACAACATATCCTTTGGGCATATAGGGGCACACCACCCACGGGAGTACTACTAATATCCCGAGCCTCGCAGCCCTTCAGCAGCTGCTTCACCCTCCTCTGCCCGCTGCCTGTCTCTCTCTCTCTTTCTCGTCATCTGGAACGTTGCAGCTCACTACAGCTCAAATGAACAGCCTACAAATGGTCATCAAACTACAGCAACCTCATCCACATTGTTGAAATCATTTAAATATTGAGCCATTACATTGATCTTTAAGATAACAGGAGCCTATAATTTCTGTAGCCTACTACGTAACAACAGACTACCTGAACATCTTTTTGTTGTCTCGCGTTTCACTCTCCACACTGCTGTCTTAGGACAAAAACTCAAGTCCTGAAATTGATAATGTTGTCAGACAAGACAAGATTCAGTAAGAATCTGAGCCTGTCAGTACCAAAAGCAAAGCATTTTTATTGGACAAAAGCATGTGTGCGTTCACTTCAATTATTCCCACTTCTAGGTTTACATAGCCAGAGGACAGGTGAGGTAATGTGGACATGACAGTGTTACTGCCAGAGGCAAGGTCTGACTCACCAGCCTGTGCATGACACGGCCTAAAATCAAGCTACACACACACACACACACACACACACACACACACACACACACACACACACACACACACACACAGACACACAGGCATACAGACATAGGCATACAGACATACAGATTCTAAGAGAGATACTGATGTTGGTTTAATGCCCATCTTTATTTTGGCTCCAGTTTATGGATATTTTACGATAATAAAACAAACACACGCTAAAACAAACACACACACACATTTTAAAGCATCAGGAGATTACATTTTCAAATATCAAGTGTAATTTTTAACCAAGAGTCTGACAAACAATGGCATTTCCTCAGGCGAGTCCAAATAAAATAAAAGACTGTGTGTCCTTGTTCCTTTATTATCAAAATGAGCCGTGTGGCCGTCTGCAGCTCTACTAGCCACTTCCTGCCTCACACACACATACACAACACACACACACACACACAACTTGCCTTTAGCTCACTCAACACACACGCTCAAACACATTTTACAGACATCCTTCCCATAGTTCCTCAAACACAAGCACACATTATCACCACCGAGTCTTCCTTTTATCCCTCCCTCACACACACACACACACACACACACACACACACACACACACACACACACACACACACACACACACACACACACACACTTCCTGTCATTAGTTGCTCGTTTTGACAGTGTTTAAGGTGTTTTCTGACTATAAGCTGTCGAACCATGTAACTAAATCCGTGCAGCAAGGTTCTTTATCCCGGCCGCAGGGCTAGTTGAGTTATCATGTCGGCTTTGACAGGCAGCTCGATGGTAATAGAGGTGTCAGTGTGTGTTGGTGGGAGGAAGAGGGTGTGTGTGGGCTTGGGTAGCTCTATGTCCAAGATTTAGATGTGTATTTGGCGTATATTGAAGTTTGTGTGTGTGTGTGTGTCCTCTGCCCTCCTGGTTATTGTGGCTAGCTGTGGGGATCAAGTGCGTTACCATGGCGGCGGCAAGCCTATCGCCCCTGGAGACGACACCTTAGTGAGAGGGAATCTTCAACAGCCCAGAGTCGGGCAGAGGGTAAATGAGAGGCTCTCATGGGGCCCCTTAAAGTGAGGACCAAGCACACTTTAAAACCAGGGGTCAGAAGAAGCCTGAAACCATATACAGTTGTACTGGCCACGGTTAGACAGCTAACAGACACAGTCAGCTAACTGAGCGCCAATGTAACATTTAGAACATGGCATCCAGTGCAAAGATTTTAGAGTCTTTTATGAGGGAACTCATAAAGTTTTAAAGCAAAGATCAAGATTAGGGTTAAAGATTTGAAATAAATCAAGCAGAAAGGAAAGCATGTGCAAGTATAATTCCAATAATTGTGTACAGCTTTACTTCTGTTTTGCCTTGGGTACATTCTTTGGCATAACATCACTGTTGCTGTGTTCATTTTACAAGGGATTTTTGAATTGCGGACAATGTGGAAATGGTTTTAAATAAGAACTTTGTTACAGCTATAAAAAAAAAAGGGTGCACCCAGGCAGTAGTGCATCTCTATATTGTTTTGGCTCACAGGAAATATATATATATATATATATATATATATATATATATATATATATATATATATATATATATATATATATATATATATATATATATTAAAAAAAGAGTAAACTGATCTTCAAGTGTATAATCTGTGGAGTGATCCTTTTAAAAGATGCTCAGTAAATGTTTAGTAGTTTTGTCTGGTTACATTATCACGCTTCAGAAATACGGTTTTGATCAGAATTTCAGTCACACTTTTGGATACCGTTGCTTAATTGTGACTTGCATGGTCTGATTGACAGTATGCATTGGTGCATTCATCCATGCAGTAGGAGTTTGTGTGTAAATGTTGGAAGTGTATCAGCCTAAAGCAGTTATGTATTAACAGCTGCGTTAATGCTCCTTTATCCCCTACATATTACATACACATTACACACATACATGTAGCACTTACCCAGTGCGTAGATGCATGTCAGTCTATGAGTTATCAGTACATGTAACAGCTGCACCCGTTGAGACTTTTGGGTTGCGGGTCCATTATGTATGATATCTGGGTATCTCTCTCCCCCCTGTGTTTTGCTTCCTGTCTTTATCTCCTTCCTTATTCACTCGACTGAGCTCAAAAGAGATGATAGATTGTAATCACCATTACTACAGATTCCTCTGTTAGAAGAGCTGGAAGAGTTGGGGGTTTTCCTCAGTCGGACAAATTACCGTATGTTGCCCTTGAAAACCTTTCATACAGTCATCACACTTTCCCTCTCGTTTTCATTTCCCCACTGGTTTGAAAAGTCATTTGAGACATTGTTTGACCCCCATTTAGAAGATTAGGAAATAGATTTTGGAAAATACATTGATCAATATCTCAAGTTGTCACGAGTTTCTTTAAATTTCTACTTTAATATACTGCTCACTGGCTCATTGACAGTAGTTTAACGAGAGGTCAGTTCATTTAATCAAATTTGGCAACAAGCAAGATTTATAACACATTTAAATAAAATTTCCATGTATCAAATTGAAAAAAGGCAAACAGGAAAATTGTAAGAAGGAGAATATAAACACTAATGAGTTTTTTCCTGTTTGATCAGATTTTTAAAAGGAATTTGTTCCATCTTAGGAGCAGCTTTAATCACAATATAACATACTATATCATACTGACATAGCATTGACTGTGTTTTTTTCAACGTGTTTTTCTGCTGAGAATTTGGGCTTACAAAATCCGACTCTTCTGGCCCTCCTACTCTTCTGTCCTTCACCGCTGTTGAGCATCCTTGAGCACTTTGGTTATTTGTGTTTGGGTCTTCTTTGTTCTCCTGCTGCTGGCTGCACGGTGCCAACGTTCTTTACAGCTTCTGGTTGCAGGCTTTGCTGCTTTCCAAACAAAATCAGATCTTTTTTCTGTTTTGTTTTTTTGTTTTTCTTCTCACGCCTGGAGCAGGTCCCTTGATAACAGGCTGCCCACAATGGACATACATGCATACAGTATTTCACAGCGGAGTACTTTATTATTTGTTAATTCATCTGGCCACAATTCTGAATTATTTTTTTACACTGCCATGGCATTCTCTCACATGTGTGCGGCTTTGACGCAAATGTCCTGAAGTGCAGTGTTTGACCACAGGCTGCTGTCCTGTCACTTCAGGAGGTAGAATTAAACTAGAACTAGATTTGATTTATGTTACTTTAGCCAACTGTTGGAGACAAGAACGAGGTTACATACACCAGCTGCAATAGCGTATTTCTTTAATCACTATGCCGATGTTAGTAGGTAAGGCTGGAAGGGTTAACACAAGGAGACACCTGTGGATACATCACAGAGGGGAGGTTGGCCGGTTGCCAGTAACAGGGGTGCGGTTTCCTACTATCATGATTGCTATAGATGGCCCACATATACAAAATGATTATAATGTAGGTTACTGACACAGACAGACGCATGCAAAACAGTCTATGGATCAACAGAAAATAAATCAGCTCACATTTTAATAACTGTTCATTTAACTAAAATATTCCCTGCAGCTCCTCCAAAATGAGGATTTGCTACTTCTTCTTACTGCATATTATAATAAATTGAATATCTTTGGGCCTGTTGCCTGCACAAAACAAGGCATTTGATGAGTTCACCCTGTCATGAGCATTTCTCTAACAATTTCTCGGTGAAGAATCGGGGGGGAATTGATCAATGGGGCTGTAGCTAACTAGTTTGCTAGTTCACATAGTTTTACTTTTGCTAATTTTATATTTAACCATGAATCTTATTAGTATGAAGATGTGAATAACAAAATCCAAGTTCCAGTTAATTGTGTGTGTGTGTGTGTGTGTGTGTGTGTGTGTGTGTGTGTGTGTGTGTGTGTGTGTGTGTGTGTGTGTGTGTGTGTGTGTGTGTGTGTGTGTGTGTGTGTGAGTGTGTGACAGAGAGAGGGAAAAAGTATTCTGCCTATGATTAAGTAAAAATGAAAGAGAGATTAAAAGGAAAAAAAAGACAACAGCAGTGGCGTCCGATGTGTATTGCGGTTCAGGTGGCCTTCCTGTTCATCTTTGTGGAAAGTGTAGACCTGTTTTTGGAGGAATCAGTGGAAACAGGGCATGTAGAGGGGAGTGGCAGTGATAAACTCCCTGTGGGTTGGAAAATATGCCCGGACCGGAGCCCACCTGAGCCAAAATAGAAAACACTGCACCCCTCTGTTGCTCATTTTTTACCCGTCGGCCAGTTTCTCTTTGTTTCTCTTTGTTTCTATCTTTTAGGCTCTTATATCTGGCCAGTCCACTTCCCCTATTTTTGTCTGTTGCTCTTTCTTCCTATTTTTCGCCCTCTTTCCCCCCCCTCTTCCTTTGTTTGCAGAGTCTCTGCACCACCAGTATCTCATTACTCTAATCCTATTTATGAAGCAGACAAACACATGCACACACACACATTCTCTTTCTTTGCCTGGCTCTTTTTCTTTCTACGTCTCTTCTGTTTTTTGTTCTTCGTCAACATTTTTTCAAAATACATGCAAAGATGAAAATGCAACAAAATGAAATGAGCTGCTGTAAGCAATTTATTCATGACGGAAGGATTTGTCACCTTCATTTTGTCTATTATAGACGCGTCACCGTAGTGGTTTAAAGGTCTTTCTTGCTATCGCTTAAACTGTCAAAACCTCTAAACAGCCCGAGTGCCTTATGTAAACACTGCACTGTGATCAGGTCTGGGATCTGTAGTTCTATTGTTGTGTGTTGTTGTAGTCATGGGATTTAACAATTTTCCTAGGAGAGATAGCAGAGAGAGGTAACTAATCATGGTTGATCTATTGTAAGCCACTCAGTGAGGAAATGAAATGTAAACACTGTCATTGTACTGTAAATATGAAAGAGCAAATTTGTCATATCAACTTTTATTCATCTAAATAATGCATTGTTTTATGTCTCAAAATGGCTCATAGCTTTAGCAAAGGAAATAGGTGTAATTTAATTAGTGGAAACCAATTAAATAACACCTTTTTTCATCAATTCCTTCTGCTTCCTGTTCCAAGGCCTCTATTGTTAAGTAAAACGTTCCATTGAACTTTGGTCTCAGGTTAGATATTACAAAAACTAAACCGATTTTGGGGGCCTGATTTTCTAATCTGATCCACATTTTCTCAGATCTACATTTGTCGGCCACAAGCCTTGATGGAGGAATTAGCCTGCTTTGTAATCATTAGGTGCAAGCTTATGCACAATGGGCTTTTTGTCACCTTAAGCCAAGAGAGGTCTGTAGACTTCTACTCCAAGTTGGCTGAAGTCAGATAGACACTGTTTGTGTAGCTCTGACCTGATCGAGCACCAAAGCGCAGCCCAGTTTCTCAGATTGAATACAAAGAAATAAAAAAACGAAATTAGGTATTGCAAACTTCAGTGGAATTTTACCACAACAATACATAAAAAAAGATCATTGTTGAACTCGGGTAGGAAAAAGGATACAATAGATTTGATTCCATGTGGCGTAAAGCGGTGTTACCAACTTTTTTCATCAGCCCTGTCAGATGAACTTAAGTACCCCTTCATCGCCACCGCCCGTGTTGTTACACACATCTTTGTTTGAATTGATTTCAAACTGGATATTATTGAACTAAGATTACATTAAAGTGGATGTAATAGTTGATGTAACAGCATTTTTTTTTCATACAATTGAACTGTCAATGTTTTACTCTAGTTAGTTGCATTAACTACTGTCATTAAGAGAAGCTGGACTTTTTATCCAGTTATCTGTCTAACTTCAGTTTTCTATTTTGATAATATATCCATTGCGTTTGCTATTTTAACCATTTGCTGAATATTTCTACTTTTTATCCTTTATGTTTAGCTAGTTTAACTATGTATTCATTATATTGTAACTGTTACTAACTATTGTTGCTAACTATTTTAACCATTTTTTCATGTTTTTAGCTATCCATTGCAACCATGTATTTATTACATTTTAGCTTCATGTATAGTAGCCATTTATTCATTATTGAGCTTTTAGCAATCTGTTGTTGCCATTTATCTATCACCTTTAGCTCTTAGCTATCTCTTTCAACCATCCATCCATCCCTTTTAGTTTCTTTTTGCTTCTCTGCTTACTTGCATGCTTACTATATTTATGCATCTATTCCCAAATTGTGGTGGTCAGGTGTTATAGCTGAGTCAACGTTGACATTTCTTTTCTTTTTTTTTAAACAAATCAAAATGACCATTTTATCTCTTTACTTTAGCTGCTCCATAATCTTTTCAAAGTACCCCTTGCAAAAGTGGGATCTTATAAAGCAGGGCTCTTCAACAGGGGGTCCGCGACCCCTAGGGGGCCCTCAGAGTCGATGCAGGGGATCTTCCAAACTATTATAAAGTTTTTTTCAAAAGATTTAAAAAGTCTTAATATAAATTATTAATAACATATTATTAGCGCATATAAAACCCCACTGCTTACTGTCCTGTAGTCAAGGTAGTAACTTAGGCCATTTCCAGATGTGTGTCACATGAATGTTTTAACACTAAAACATGATTTATGAAATTATGCCAGCAATTGTTAGGCAATTATTGTAGGCCCTGTTTAATATGCAACTGCGTTTTATACAACATATGTAGTAGGGGGCCTCTGCTACATGTCTTTTTCAGTTAAGGGGTCCTTGGCTTAAAAAACGCCCAGACCCCTGATATGAAGAATCCTTGAAAACCTGGATCCTAAAGTATAACGTGAATGTTGTTTTGTTTTTATTTTTCAGCCGAACATTGGGCGTCTAGGTATCCCTCATGGACCTTCTGCAGAAAAGGTGGCCGTGGTTGCCGTAGACGACTGTGACATTTCCATGGCGATTCGGTTCGGAAAGCTAATCGGCAACTATTCCTGTGCCGCCCAAGGCACCCAGACAGGACAGAAGAAGTAAGCCGCAGTCTTTCTTTCTCTCTTTGGGTCTTTACACTCATTATCTCCAATCCATCCCACACACACACCGCACACAAGCCAGTCAGACTAATAGGTAAATAAGTTGTACCTTGGAGGCTAAATCACATTGCCTTCATTACAACAGATTACACAACTCTCATTCTGCCACCCTCTCTTCCTTTTGTTTCCTAATCTGAGTGTTCATCCTTGTGGCCGTTCGGCTGTAAGACACGTTCTTAGACTCCCAAAAGATCACCGCAACACAGGATTAATCAGACTTACTGTGTGTACCACACACTAATAAATTTATTTTATAGCGTGAGACTTTGTTTAATGAGTGGTATGGAGAGCTTGCATGCTGAGACACATACAGTTTGCGAAGGGTGGGGACAAAAAGAGAGAGGGAGGTTCAAAGAGGAATTAATGAGGTTACATTCCTTCAGGAACTTGTTGCACAGGTCACAGCAGCTGAGAGGCGTTTAGATACTTTAACTGTGTAGAGTTGGAACATACGAATATACATTATGATGGTGTGTAATGTGGTGACAACAAGCAAACGCCTGCAATTTTGTTTTGGAGAACTGGCGTGAGTTAGAGTGTGACTGAGGCACAGAGCACGTGGCTTTCACTATATTTTAAACCTTCTGTAAACAATACTAGCAACACTACAATGTGGTTTGTCCAATTTGACTATATTTACTGCCAAATGTACAGTATTGGAAGGTATTGACCTACAAGATGTTTAATTGTAGGTTTCAGGAGTACATCAATATATATGAACTAAAACACATTGTCCTCTACAACCCTTAAGAGGCAGAGCAAACCTGAGAAATGCCACTGAGACTGAAACAATCACTTAGCTTTTAGGACCAGAACAGAATCTTTAAAACTTTTGTTAGAGTCCATTCAGTTTGACCCATCACATGTATTAACTAGAAGGGCACTCAGAGGGCAGACCTCTGCCTAGGCTTGCAGTATCTCACAATAGTAATGCACTGAGACTCTTCATAGTGGGGAACTCCTTTTTCTTATTGTTCTGACATAACTTAAATGCAGCACAAACACCCTAATTTGTAATGTTAATGAAAGAAATCCAAAATTCTAATCAAACGTTCTTCCTTGGCCCATGTGAAGTACTAGTATTTTGCATAATCCTGCTGGCTGACAGACAAACAAATCAACAAACAAACGGACGAACCAAACCAAAAACATAACCTTCTTTGCTGACGTAACTATCTCTTGCACTGTACTTTTACACTGTTTTCAAGGCTCTGCTATTTTTATTACAGCTCTGTACAGGCTTCATACTGTATGTCTCTGCCCAAATGTCCTCAATGCATACAACACACTTGGAAATCAAGTAAACTTTCATTTATCATTCCCACAATTTCTCATCTGAATTCTTCTGATAGATTTTCATGTCGCCAAACTAGATATTTTATCATTTCAATTCTATAATTTCTATAGTAGACGCAAAAGATCTTAAATTTATAAATAGATGTACATAGAATGGAAATTCTCCGCCTTAAACTCAGAAACAATTATTGGTAGTAGTCATCCATAAGGTTGCATTTTCATACAAACAAAGTCTTAATGTTTGAACCAGTACAAACGTGCGTCTGTACAACTACTAAGTTAAGACATCTCTAAGGAACTGTTGCAGTTCATGTCTTTAAAACTACAACAGATTCCCATTTGCTTTATTACTTTCTTTAAATACTCTTTGAATATGTTTAACATGCTCCTGGCCATACAACAGTGTTTGTGCTGTACACTATGCACACTACATTAAAAGCTTTAGCATTACATTAAGTTCCTTTCAGCCCTTTTGTGTTTGTTGTTGAGGGTTTTGGAGGCTCGAGATGTATGCAGTTTCCTACATCACCTAGTATGTGGAACCTGACTTGGTCATGGGGGTGGTAGCAGTTAGCCCTGTGACAGCTTAAACCTTGGAAAACGTATTTCGAAAATGTCAGTCATGCTGTGGGCTGATGCCTTTCCTCAGTCACCCTTTTTTGGTGTAAACTCAGGGCATTGACGGGGCATTACTGATTTGTTTGTTACTGATTTACAAGCAAAAAGGGATCAAAATGAATAGTATTTTTAGTACTAATAGTAGTATTTTTAATGTGTCTTTATTCATTGTAGATGCAAAATCAGTGTGTTGCATCCACACCTAACTCTATTTTTGTGGTTGTTTGCAAAAGTATCAAATATTGACATATATTGAGTTATGAGTAAGTGTATGAGTGTACATTTTGGATTTTGCTCTGATCCATTTTCTGTCCGTGTCGTCTGCAGGTCATTGGACTTGACGGGGCCGCTGTTGCTAGGCGGAGTTCCCAACCTACCCGAGGACTTCCCGGTCAGGAACAGAGACTTTGTGGGCTGCATGAGAAACCTCAGCATTGACAGCAAACCCATCGACATGGCCAGCTACATCGCTAACAACGGCACTGCAGCAGGTTAGACATGCTGCATAGTAAACTAAAGGCCATGCTCACTCAGTAGAGTTACACTGCAGCAGTAAGAGACAATGATCTTGTCAAGTGCCCTGGTCATAAGACAGGAAAGGGAAAAGGGAAAGTTTGATGCCATTTTTTTTTTTGTTATGTGTACCATGAGCAGTTTTGCAGCCAATAAACACATGCATACATTGTAAGTACAGATATTGATTATTTTTTTATGTGTTTCGTGTCAAAGGTTGTCCAGCAAAGAAAAACTTTTGCACAAATGATGTGTGTCAGAATGGAGGAGTGTGTGTCAGCAAGTGGGGCACCTACAGCTGCGACTGCCCAACCGGCTACGGAGGCAAGAATTGTGAACAAGGTAAGAAGAGGAAGAATAATCTCTCTTTGTATAGTGTCTGTACATGTGTGTTTCTGCATTCACATATGCATTTATATACAGGTGGCCTCTGGCAAAATGTGCCTGTATCCACATGCTCTTCTGTGAGCTTACGCATACACATGCATGTGTTTACCTACAGTACTTGCAGTGTGTGTGTGTGTGTGTGTGTGTGTGTGTGTGTGTGTGTGTGTGTGTGTCAAAGTCAGCTTTATTTTCAATTTCTTCACATGTCAAGACATACAAAGAAATCGAAATTGCGTTTCCCTCTATCCCACAGTGGAGACAAGACATATTTTACACAGACAAATGGTGGAGACAAGACATATTTTACACAGACAAACATAATATTTAAGTAAACAATATAAAAAGTAAAAATAATAAGGCACATACAATGAAGAAAATAAGAGCAGCAAAATTTGAATTGAAGATGTGCAATTGTGCATACAGTGGACAGTCAATATAGTGCAAAAGTCAAAGTGTGCAAGTGTACAGTGGAGTAGTGCAAGGTGGCCATTGTGGGTCCAAAGTCCAGGATGTTATGTGACTGAGGGTGAAGGGGGGAGAGGGGGAAGAGTGTGTGTGTGTGTGTGTGTGTGTGTGTGTGTGTGTGTGTGTGTGTGTGTGTGTGTGTGTGTGTGTGTGTGTGTGTGTGTGTGTGTGTGTGTGTGTGTGTGTGTGTGTGTGTGTGTGTGTGTGTGTGTGTCGAGGACTTCCAGGAAGTTGTGTGTGCTTGGGAGATCAAATGGGATAAGGAGGACCTCCCCTGACTCACTCTGAGTCATACAGCAGCCACAATGGAGATTCACAGCGACGCTTCTACTGCTCGCTACTGTACAGACATTAAACTTAGATTAAACTCTGAATCACTTATCCAACCCAGATAAAACAAGGACGACAAAACAAAACACACAGACCGGATGGATGGATGGATGGATGGATGGATGGATGGATGGATGGATGGATGGATGGATGGATGGATGGATGGATGGATGGATGGATGGATGGATGGATGGATGGATGGATGGATGGATGGATGGATGGATGGATGGATGGATGGATGGATGGATGGATGGATGGATGGATGGATGGATGGATGGATGGATGGATGGATGGATGGATGGATGGATGGATGGATGGATGGATGGATGGATGGATGGATGGATGGATGGATGGATGGATGGATGGATGGATGGATGGATGGATGGATGGATGGATGGATGGATGGATGGATGGATGGATGGATGGATGGATGGATGGATGGCAGCTTTCCAATGTTGTTATTTACACTCCATAACCCGTCTCATGTTCTTCAATGGTAAGGAGAGAACTTTGAATTCCTGCTTCAGGGCAAGCTTCCAAACAATGTGTGAAGGTGTGAATACCTCTCCTCGCCCTTTTCGTCTATGAGGCAGCCGCCTAGCCAGTGCCAGGCCCCGGTATCCAGTATCTGAACTGGGCCAGGATCACAGCAAGCGGGGAAGAGGTTTTGGCTGCTTTGTTGCTTGTTGACACATTTGGTTTGAGGCTTCACACACCTAGCAGCCACATGAGAAACAAGAGATTTGTTATCGTGGAATTTTACACTGCCAAAATCACTCCGACTGGACAGACATGAAAAGACTGAATTCCACTGGAAGTCACCCATTTGGCCAGTCTGTTTTCCTTCTAATTCTATCAGATCCGATTTCAATTGTACAGACCAATTTTTTATTTTTTTTAAAGACAAGTAATGAGATTTGTCACACTAATTTAAAGCAGATTATAAGCCCAATATAGGCATACTGAAAAACATTTGGTGTCAAACAAGCTGTTGCAGTAATTTAAGATTTGTCTATAATCCACATATTGTACCTTGTTAATAAACCTAATAAAAAAATTTAAAAAAGTGTGAAAGTTAAGGTGAGACAATGATTCTCAGTTTGGATTGAAGTTGGACTTGGTTGCAGACTTGGCTGCAGACTAGTGTAGTAATGGTGTGAGCAGAGTGAAATCACGCTGTGTTGTAATCCAAGTCTTTCTGTTCTTTGTTTTGATTGCTGGTCTGACTGTGCATGCGTCTTTATGTACATGAGTGCCTTGTGAGTGTCTTGTGAGTCAATATGAGACGCTGAGGGCTGTGACAAAGCATCAGTATTTGACGAGTTGGGTGTTCTGTCCGCTCTGTGAAAACCTTGTGGAGGCCATCCCAGACCACTTTGTTTTCAGTATTTTGAATATTCATTAATCCTTTAAGGACTGAGACTAGGACTGCTAACCAGATTGTTAACTACTAAACATCAGAATGTTAGCATTTTCCCCTGTGAGCATGTTAGCAAACTGATGGAGCCTGCTAACCTGCTCACATTTGGCTTAAATGAAGCCACACCAAGCCACTAGCATGGCTGTAGACTTTCTTTCTTACTCTTAATAACGTAAATCAGAAATGAGGAGTGGCTTTTTCTTCTTCTTCTTTTTTAATTTATTTTTTTTACTTGATGTATGACCAAGCTTTGGTAAGTACTCAAGTGGTTTAGACTAAAGCCACTGTACTTTAGCTACCAGTTACTATGAACAAATATGTCCTTTATCTCATAATTACAGCTTGTGTATGTGTATATTTGTAAAAGCTTCTGTTAAAATATGTGCCCTGAGGAACCAAGAACATAGAGGGTTTATGCTGTAGCTCATACAGGAGGAAACGGGAGGAAAGATTGTGCTAAAATGTAGACCCTTGTGTGTGTGTGTGATCGGGTAGATTTGTTTTTGTGTGTGTTTGTGATGTCTCACTCAACAGCTACAGCAGCTTATTTACGGTAGTATGTGTCATGTCTGTAGGATTTTCTGTGGATGATATATCTCTAGACATTGAATGCTTGTCAAAGAAGTACTGTGTAGTAATCTTAAAACAAAGTAGTAATTATATCACATGAAAACACAAAGGATGGTGCCTCTTTAAATGGGGTCGGGTTTACCTTATGAGTGGACATTTTTTCGAGTCATGTACACGTCTTCCCATGTTGTAAAAACAAGCTCATGAGATCCATCTGAAGGCACCATGTAAGAAAGACAAAAATAAAAATAAAACTAATATGAAAACTGAAAGGTTTAACTTCAGAACCGCTCCTTTTTCCTGTTTTTGTGTGGTAGGTAATCCAGCAGATCTCTGATCTGAACTTCAGACGATTGTTTCTCAGCAGTGAGCCGATACGTTAATAAGAATTACACTAATGTTATAAATATGGCACAGTTTCATCCTTAAACACTATCACACATTAATGTTTTTCCCTTACTCTTTCTCCTGTCTTGTCCAGTGATGCCATCTCCTCAGTTTTTTGACGGCCAGGCACTGGTCTCCTTAAGCGAGACGGACATTACCGTCGCTGTTCCGTGGTACATGGGCCTCATGTTCCGCACCAGGCAGCCTGCTGGCACCCTGATGCAGGCCAATGCTGGGCCCTACTCCACCATCAACCTCATGGTGAGATTTAATATACAACACTATATATATTATTATCAACGAACATGGCATCATCGTCAGCATACAGTGCAAACTTTTAATCAGAAATAGGTTTGACTGAATTTCTTCGCAGTCGACTTAGAGTGCTTTCTGAATGCAAAATAAAGTAGAAGAACCGTCTTTTCCACTATTCAGGTGAGTGAGCAACAAGTCCGTATGGAGGTGTTGCTGAGGCAGCAGCTGGTGGCGTCACTGAGCTTCCCCCAAGTTCGGGTCAACGACGGGGAGTGGCACCACCTGCTGGTGGAGCTGAGAAGCGTCAAAGACGGCAAGGACATAAAATACATGGCTTCAGTGTCCCTGGACTACGGCATGTACCAGGTACAGGCAAATTACACTGCATATAGACAAGGGTGTACACATGGGTCTCAAAAAGTTATCAAGAAAAATATTTTTCAATTATGTGTTTTTGAGCAGAAATCAGTGCAGATCGGTAATGACCTCCCAGGATTGAAGCTGCAATCTCTTCATGTAGGAGGTTTGCCTGGAGATGGCAACCATGTCAGCAAAGGATTTGTTGGCTGCATACAGGTAAGTGTATCAAATTTCAAAAAAGAAACTTTTCCTCGACCACTTTTTCTTCTTCTATCCTGAATATTTTCCATGTTCATCAATGTGTGCCCTCCACCAGGGTGTGCGTATGGGTGAGACGTCCACCAATGTGGCCAATGTGAACATGGCTCAGGGCATGAAGATCCGCGTGGAGGACGGCTGCGACCTGGCGGACCCTTGCGACTCAAACATCTGCCCCGAGAACAGCCACTGCAGCGATGACTGGAGCATACACACCTGTGTCTGTGACCCAGGTAAAATAGACTTGTAAAAACACATACAGTCCAGTTAAAGTCTACACATCGCCCAGCAACTTTGGAGTGTCATTCCTCATTCTCCTGTGTCCTGCAGGTTATTTTGGTAAGGAGTGTGTAGATGCTTGCCAGCTCAACCCCTGTGAGCATGTTTCCACCTGCGTTCGCAAACCTAGTTCCTCACACGGCTACACCTGTGAATGTGGACAGAACCACTACGGCCAGTACTGTGAAAACAAGTAAGGTTCCTTTCTTACTGTGTGTGTCTTAAGTAAGCATTGTATGCCTAATGCTCCCTCCAAGACCCTCCTTTGTATCAAGATGTTAAAAATAAAGCAGACTAAAAATGGACTTTGCCTCCTACAGAGACAAAGCACACTAATCTCCCTAAGTTATGTTAGGCTTTTGCCCTTTTTGTTATGTTGCCAACGTCCTGAGTCTTTCAGAGCAGCTTTATTAGTCAGTAATCTGAGCTTGATAGTGATTATGTGCCTGTGTGTGAGGTAGAGATAGGAAAGATCAGACATCACAAATAAAAAAAAATAAACTATTAGTGAAATTGGAAAGATTCTGTATATGCACAGAAAGGGGTCGGTTTGTTCTGCATTGTCAGCATTGTCTTAGAGGGCACGTGAATTAGCCAGCCCCGATTGAGAAGCTGTAATTTCTCCCTGAACCCTGACCCCTATGACACGCATCACGTCCTGTCTTAAGCAGAATGTTGGATTCCCCCTCCATGCCTGACTGCTCCTTCATGGGTGTTTAGTTACCACTGCCCTCATACTGCTGCTCGTCCTTTCATCATCAGATCACATCGCTCAGTCCGGGATCTCATCTCACTCTAAGAGAAAGAGAGCCCGTTTGTTTGTATGAATGAGTCACACCTGATTCACTGACTTAAAAGTGTAGCGGAAGTTTATTCTAGATTCAGGGCAACAAAAAACATTTAGTTGGAAATAAACTTAAAAGGTATCAGATTTTGGTGTGTTTTGTTGGAGCAGATACCAAGTCAGTAAACGTTAAAACCTGATCACCCATCACTTTGCTCTGTATTTTTTATTTTTTTTTATTTCTCAAATAACTATAACTAAAATAGGTACAATGGCCCTACTGTATTTTGACCAAAAGACCCCAAAACAGTTTGGTTCACTCACTGTTTCAGGTTACAATTGTATCATAGAAATGACACACCACTGTCTTATTGTGTACCGGTAATTATAATGTAATTTCACTATTAGTTTGGTGAAGTCAAGAGAAAAGAAATCTAAAATTGCTTGAAAAATACAATTTTGAGGTTGCATGCAACGTTAAATGAAATGTTGTGCTAAACATAAGTTACTTATTTATGTTTTTTAAACAAAAGTTAATTTAGTTTTACAATGGAAGTGTGCTGAGCCTTAAACCTTCAATAACAATTTGTTTGGCCCCTTTCACATTTTCAAAGTCTCTGTTGAAACATTGTTATTATTAAAAATATTGATATTATAAAATATCAATATAGCCACTTTGATCAATGTTTTGTTGTCTTTGATGACAGAGTGGAGAAGCCATGTCCTCAGGGTTGGTGGGGCAGTCCCATGTGTGGACCCTGTAACTGTGATACTAACAGGGGATTTCATAAAGACTGCAACAAGACCACCGGAGAGTGTCGCTGCAAGGTAAAAACCTACATGACTTGACATTTCCCAGATTGATAACAGATATGAGTGTTTCTTTTCGCTCAGGGCAAGGTCATACTTTAGACTTATGCTAAAGCGCTAAAGTTTTCTGTGCAATGTTTAAAGTGAGATAGTGTGAATGAAAAAAGAAGAAATGTTCAGTAAAAATGACTTTGTGGGACTAATAAAGGATACCTTAATCTTAATCATAGACTTGCTTTACAGATGGCCTAAAAGAGGCACTAACACCCCGAAATATTGAAATTTTTTCCTAGCTAACTTTTGAAGATGTAAGTATAATATCAATAATATTAATCATCTATGATCTTGTCCTGTTCCTGCAGGAAAACCACTATCGGCCCGAAGGCGAGGACACATGCTACCCCTGCGAGTGTTTCTCTATCGGCTCTGAGTCTCGAACATGCAATGCCATCACTGGGCAGTGCCCCTGTAAAGGGGGAGTCATCGGCCGTCAGTGTAACCGTTGTGACAACCCCTTCGCTGAGGTCACTCCCATTGGATGCGAGGGTATGTGAGATCATACGTTCTGTAATTACATGTATTTTAAATATGATCTTGCCTGATTTCCTGGATGGTTTTTTAAGGGACAGACTGTCATTTTTTTAAGTAAAAGAAACCTTATTGATATCATTAATAAATTTGCCCTGCAAAAGAGCAAATTTTAACTTAAATAGACTAATTCATTGAAGCGATAAATTAATAATAGGGAATAGTGAAACCATAAATTAAGATAAACATGTGTTATTGAAAAAATGATTTGCTGTGTTCATGACAAGGACAGTGATTTAAAAAAATATATATTTTCATAAGTTTGGTGTATTGTTACTTTAAATGTTTGGGTTGACAAAGTCTCAGAGCCTGAATCAAAGAAGTGTCAAAAGAAGACAAATATTGTCGCTCACATCTGCTGGTGCTGCAGTTGAGCTAACTGCAAGTCTTTGTCGCAACCCAGTCAAGCAGAATAGGCAAGTCTGGCTAGTGAGCTGACTTGGCAGTGGGTCTCAGAAATACCCAACAGTCTCCACACACACAATACAGTAGAGATGAATGGAAGACAAAAAACACAAAGTCCCATGAACAGAAAATGAACGTCAATGTGCTTAGTGTTTGACCCAATGTGAAGCTCTTTAAAGTCTCAGGACGTGTTTGGACTGTTAATGGAAGGAGTTCTAAATGGCTAAATGGTTCCTTTGTTAATTTTTGACCATGTGGATTTAAGACGTTTCAGATCTAAAAGGTCAAATACATTCTAATACAAGGTGGGAGGGAGGGAGGGAGTGGAGATGGGAGACTGCAACAAGTGAGAGATTGGTCATGTCATGCGGGTCACTGAGATGTGACCATCCATGGCAGGCCTCATACCGATCTGTCAGCTCTGCTCCAAACACAGCGATTAATGTCACCACAGCCTCTAGCAATGACAGAATGTCTTGTGTATTAGTAGAAATGATACATAAAGAGTTAAAGGTCCCATGGCATGAAAGTTTTTTTTACATTAATATGCGTTCCCCCAGCCTGCCTATGGTCCCCCAGTGGCTTTTTCTATAAGGTCTATATAAAAGCAGCCAAAGAGCACCATGTCATTGGACCTTTAAGTATGATCTAAAAAAATGAAAATAGTAAGTACATAAAGACTAGAATGTGTAAATGATAAAATGACACTGTCAGTGTTTCAGTTTTACTGTTAAAAAGTGTTTAGATAATTAAAAAATGTATTCATTTAGAAGTGGGCTCGCTGCTAGTTAGCTAACGCTAGCTTCCGCTCTCAACTAAGGCAGCGCATCTATGGCGGTGACAATGGTGTAATGAATCAGATGGACTCCCAAGACAAGACGCTGCTCACCCAACTGGCCAATAAGAACGTGGCCCCGCCCATGACATTATTTTCACATTGAGAGAAAAATAATGAGACAAGAGCAAAAAATTGCATCGAGAGTTTAAAAAAAGTATTTTAAGAGAGACATTTTTTTTTCCCTCTTTTTTTTAGTCTGAAATATTATTTTTTGCTATTGGCATAAAAATGTTTTCTCTCAAATATATTTTTTTCTCTCATAAAATGCTTTTTTGCTATCAGTGTGATAACTTTTTCTCTCAAACATTTGTTTCTCTCAGATCATTTATTTTCTCGTATGTAATAAAGAAACAAATCTGGTTCCATACTACTACAGTAAGAAGAGCTACAAACAAGCCAACACGCCTGCAGGTCTCAGCTTGGTTTGTCAATTTGGTTGGCTTGGTTTGTTGATTTATCAAACCAGATATGCTAAAATGAGTAATGTATCACAGCTTGTGTAATAGCTTTATTTGGTCACGTTCACTGTGCTGGTCCATTTGTCTGTCTAAGAATATGGAGTGGATCTGCTAGGTGGCATCCTGAGGTAGAACCAAAGCAGGCGTTTACCTTTTCAAAGGGACATTTTTGTGGTAAAAGTTCAGGTCCAGTTCAGTTTATGATGCATTGTAAGTCATGCTGTCAAACTAATTTGAACCCATTTCTTTCTCTATGTGTAGGGAATTGTTTGTGTTTACACTGTCTCAGAATTAATGCCAGTTTCAGGTTTTAAACCATACTCTCATCTAAGTTTGTCCTTTCTTCCACAGTGGTGTACGAGGGCTGTCCCAAGGCATTTGATGCTGGTGTCTGGTGGCCCAAGACCAAATTTGGCCGGCCCGCCGCCATGAACTGTCCCAAAGGATCAATCGGTGAGTGCTTTTCAATCCCTCTGATGACAAAAGCAACATGTGGAGTAATTATTTAGTTGTGGATTGAGTCAAAACAGTGTGTGGTCCACTTTGAATGAATGGAGAGCAGACAAGTTGCAGGCCACTAATGGTAGTTTATATCCAGTTCAATGACTGGTCAATGACAATTTAAAGTTTTATATTAGTATGTCTAATTTCCGGGAAAATGTATGTGTTAAGTTCAACATTTTTTATTGCCATCAGACAGAGCCAGGCTAGCTGTTCTCATATTTTCCAGTTGTTATGATTAGCTAAACCACCACTGGTTTGTTTCATAGGCAGTTAAACAAAGTTTGTTTAGCTAAGTTACTCTTAGTTTAGCTAGCTAACAGCAGACCCCGGCCACAAGTGAAAGTTACAGGCTAATAGCATATGCTAAAACTTAGTGTGTACACTGACAAAAGTACAAAATATCCATAAAGTAATGGACTCAGTAATGTTACATTACAAAATCAACCTAAAGTTAGCTAACATTAGAAACCAAAAGCAATTGGCCATACCAGACCAAGAACGAGGTGGTGTCAAAACATCTGTTTTATTGCTTATGAATTTCTTTTTTCTAAAGTCACATATTCTTGCTTTAAAAAAAAACCTGCCTCTGGGCCAAAAATATTCAGTTATTGAGAAAGAGCGGATTAAGCTTAATGAGTGGCTGTGTATTTGTGAGGTAATGTATTTAAGGCATATAAGCACACTCTCTGTGAAGCTTAACACAGTGATATGGCTCCCTAATTGGTCTGTTAATCCAACAGAGCTTTCTTATCGGCCAATCCTGTACATGTTTGTCTTCAGAGATTCTTGGAAAAACACCATGTACACTAAGAGCGTTAAATCCCCTCCTTTTCCGTGTGTGTGTGTGTGTGTGTGTGTGTGTGTGTGTGTGAGTGTGACTTTCTTGGTTACACCCTCCCTCCCCTCCCTTAGTTACTGCTGTCACCATGGCGACCCCTTTGTTGTCTCCCCAGACTCATTGGGGAAATGACTCGCCAGTTGGAGCTAAGGGAAGGGGACAATCAAATGTTAGCAAATCATTGCTCGTCCCCTTCCCTTAGCTCCAACTGGCGAGTCCTTCAGCTTTAATTGTAACAAAAGCATTTGAAGAGACTTTTCATTTGGGTGAAGTCTTTTCTCCGACCGAATCAGACTGGAACAAGTCAGTGTGGTTTCAAATATTAAAACCACTAAGACAGAAAGTGTTTTTTTCAGCGTACAGTATATCACATATTCAAGTTTTTGATTGAAGTGTTGCTTTTTGGGAAATAAAAATATAGATTGAATTCTTTTTTTTTTTTAACCCCAAAAATAAAGTTGCCAGTTCTTTTCTTTTAAGCCATGAATAGTGTCTGTAGGTATTCTATTCTGGTTGCATATAGCCCCAACAACCCTTCACCGGTGACGCAAGGCAGCTGAGAGGAAAAGGAAAACATTTTTAAATAGTCTTCTAATATCAGTTCAAAACAAGTGCTTTTTAATTTTATTATGTTTGACTTGGCTGCCTAATGTATTTCTGTGAAACATAATTCAATTTCATTTCTGTTATTTGTATGTTCACAGGTACTGCCATTCGCCACTGCAGCGATGAGAAGGGCTGGTTGACGCCTGAGCTCTTCAACTGCACCACCATCACCTTTTCCCATTTGAAGAAACTGGTGAGCACTTGACAAAATAAAACATTTATACTTTCATTTTCATTTTGCTGAAAATCTTGTTTTTTATGGATTAACTGAAATTGAAGGAGTAAATGTGTGCTGAGATAATCCTACCCTTTGGTCTATGAAAAATGAATTATTTCTAAACTAAAGCTTTCTTTGTTTAAAAACTTGAAAGTTTTCATCACACGGTAATGCCTCTGTACACTGCACTAGTTAAGAATAATCATGATGATTACTGGCAGTTATTAAAAAAACAGAAAAACATGCATTGCAAGGGAACAGATGTGTCTTTAACAAAGTGTAATGAAGTCTATGGGAGATTTAAACCAAGTATTGCACCTTTTGTGTTTGAACCTGAATCTAATACTTGAGGCGTGAACTTCTCAAAGCCCCACTAATCCCGGGATTGACCAATTTCTATTATGTTTCATCGCACCCACTCAGCTTGCTTTGACCTGCTCGTTCTCGTTCACTTTCCATCCTTCAACCCTCCTTTTTTTCTCACAGAATGAGGACCTGCGGCGCAACAATTCAAGGATGGACAGTGAGCGCTCCAAGACTATTGTGCGTTTGCTTCAGAGCGCCACCAACAACACCCAGCGTTACTACGGCAACGACGTGAAGACGGCTGCCCAGCTGCTGAATCACGTGCTGCAGTACGAGAGCCAGCAGGCAGGGTTTGACCTCACCGCCATGAGGCATGCAGAGTTCAATGAGGTAGAGAAGAAAATGCACAGATCAACTTTTACAAAATGTTTGGGTGATTATTTACTAGAGGCTCTCCTGGATGGATTCCAACTTCAATAAGTTATAGGCAAAGATCCTAAAGCTTTAATGTAGTGAAACCCAGTTTGTAGCACTGGGAGCACTGGTGGCACACTGCCCTCCACTGGTTGATTCTTACTGGGAGAGCCACTTGAATTAACACTGTGGTCATCTAATACTTCCACCATTGCTTCATTACTAGTCTATTTGATATTTAGATGATGCATTTTCCTTCAATACTAATAATAACTAGTAATAAATGCTTCATTCATGGAATTTGCTTAACTTTGGATTTTTCCCAGAACTTGGTGCGAGCAGGTAGCGCCATACTGGATCCTGACACCAAGGAGCACTGGGAACAGATCCAGAAGACTGAAGGTGGCACCGCCCATCTGCTCCGCAACTTCGAGGACTACGCCAACACACTGGCACAAAACGTCAGGAAAACCTACCTGAAACCCTTCACCATCGTCACTGACAACATGAGTGAGTGGAGAAGCTGTGATCACACCGTGTATAACCGGGACCGGGGCCTGAAATTAACACCCAACCACCTGCCAAATGCGGGTGAATTTTGCAACTGGCGGGTAACACTGTCAATTTACCTGCCACATTGGCGCGTAACTATCGGTAAGCAGGTTACGCAGTTGTTTACGGGCCCGGACCAATCAGGGGCCGCATCACTGGAAGACATTGATTAACAGCCGGGGCCCCCTATTGCATTTTCATTACCCGCGACAATCCCAGCAGTCCCACGTGCAGCCACTGACCAAGCGGGAGTGATAAGAGGTCAAATTAATTTCCTTGTTTCTGATATGAATAAGAGACGTGTGTGACTCAAACATCTCACCAACAAAACGTACAGCGAAAGACTATGCAAAACATTTCAGACCGTCCTACCAACATGTAAACATTTTAACATCAAGATGTAATGTTTTTTCACTATGAAGTTGCTGAAAGTTGCTGCTGTTTCAATCCTGTCGGCTCGCTGCAGCGGGCGGGGCTGCTGCTCCGTTCCCCCCGTGACTGACACACGCACACACATATAAACACACACAATCACACACATTGGATGCAGGAAAAACCCAGATGAGATATACAGGACAACCTAAATTGAGGACCGCTACATTATTGTAGGTGTAATGATAAGTTCAAGTTCAATAAGTACTTTATCATACTGAATAGGAAATTAGGCCTTTATGCTGGATAATCACCCCCACACCACACCACACACACACACCATACAGCATGTGATGACGGCGCAATGTCTACGAGTAGGCTACCATGAATAGGACAGGATAGGATATAGGATCATAGAGACACAGCTGGGAGACATACTCACATCTGAGATATCGTCCTCATTATTTTCCTCTGTCTCCTCTTCTTCCTGCCACTTATCTAGTTCTAACCGTGGACTACCTGGATGTGTCCGACCCGGAGAGGGCAACATTGCCTCGGTTCCAGGACATCCAGGAGGCTTACTCCAAAGAGCTTGGATCGTCCGTCCACTTCCCCCAGTTCAACCTCCGCACTCAGGGCCACAGAGGTAGGAGTGCTGGCCAAATAACACCATTTGTTCCTTTTATGCTTTAAAATGTGTGAAATCTATCAATCTATCTCTTGCTTCCCAGCGGAGCCCACCCCGGCCCTTCCAACTCAGACCGATCCCCCACAGGAGGCGGAGCACACAGTGTCAGATAGGAGACGCCGCCATCTTGAGCCAGCTGCCCCTCTGCCGGTTGCCGTGGTGATCGTGTACAAATCACTAGGGAAGCTCCTCCCAGAAAGATACGACCCTGACCGCAGGAGTCTGAGGTTAGACTACTGACAGTTAAAGTTTAGGCCTTCTAACGACAACACCGTCAAAAACCTTCCCACGCAGACATTATTTGTTGACATGTGTACACTGAACACGAGGGAGTGCAGACCAACTTTCTCACGCACTTTGCTGGGGTTAAATTTTGAAGTGTAATCCAGTCAAATTGTTTCAAACATGGCTTAAAGAATGTAAAAAGAGAGCCCACACAATCTGAAATCTAAAAGCTCTCTACTGTACTCACCAGTGTATATAAAAAGAATCACATTCTGTCAACATTTAAAGACTCTATAAAAATGTTGAATCTTTAATGTTAATACATGTCATAATATTTAGTGTAAGTGTGTTTGAAGGAACCACAGACACAGTGCCTGCCTATAAAATTCTGTGTAGTTATTCAGTGTTAAACCAAACACGAAGTTAGCGAAGACCACACTATGTGTTATTGAAGGGTGTGGAAAGAGAAAAAAGTTGCTAAGATTATGTCATAGAATAATGTCATGAATAAGAAGTTAACAAAAGGATAACGGAGAATATGGGCAAATGTAAACAAGATTTCAGTCTGTTATGATTTGATCTGTGATTGTGTGAGTGAGTGAGTGAGTGTGAGTGAGATAAAGCCATAACAACAAATGAAAAACTTTAAATTTTAGGTCATTCTTAATTGTGTTTTTTCATGTCTTTCCAGGCTTCCTAACCGTCCAGTAATCAACACAGCTATAGTTAGCGCCACGGTGCACAGTGAGGGTCCGCCTCTTCTTCCCATCCTGGAACCCCCCATCACCTTGGAGTACACCATGCTTGAGACAGAAGAGAGAACCAAACCAGTGTGTGTCTTCTGGAACCACTCCATTGCGTGAGTGATTTTTTTGCAGATAAAACAGCATTAATAATAATGTTTTATATTTCTTTGCATTCTGCTGTAAATTTCTTTCATGTGTTGTGTGTGCTTGTGTGTTTAGGATCGGAGGTACAGGCGGCTGGTCTGCTAAAGGCTGTGAGGTGCTAAACAGAAATAACAGCCACATTAGCTGTCAGTGTAACCACATGACCAGCTTTGCCGTGCTCATGGACATTTCCAAGAGAGAGGTATTGCCAGATAGATATCAAACATCCAATTAAGCCTGCTATATTTTACCTTTTGCCTTGTTATTGACTCTTGACATGATGTCTTTGAACTGCTCTCCATAGCATGGTGATGTTCTCCCGCTGAAGATTGTCACCTACACCACAGTGTCTGTCTCCATGTTCCTCCTCCTCATCACCTTCATCTTGTTGTGCCTCTTGCGCCGGATCCGCTCCAACCTTCACGCCATCCACAGGAACCTGGTAGCAGCGCTCTTCTTCTCTGAGCTCGTCTTCCTGCTCGGCATCAATCAGACTGACAACCGGGTGAGTGTATTTTTTATTCCACAGAGAATGGAGACACTTTGCTGTAAATCAACAGTGTATTCTCATTCATTGTGATGGTTAGTGGTTCCTAATGTAGCCCCGCAGCCCTGTCAGATGAACCCAAGCACCCCTTCAAAGACACCACTAGTAATGTTACAAATGTGTTCATTTGGTTTGATTTTAAACTGGATAATATTCAAAGCTGTTAACTATATCAAAGTGGATATTGTTACAATAATGTTTTTAAATAAGTGAACTGTCTGCTTACGTGGTTTTCTCAAACACTACTACAATTTGGAGTGGCAGAAGCTGGATGTTTCAACCATTTATCCATCACTATTTCATTTTTTTTTTTACCATTACGTTATTAGCTATTTTATCATTCACCCATTACTTTTAGATAATAATGTTTACTGCTTTCAGCTGACTAAAGAAACTGTTTCCTTTTAGCTGACTTTTTGAACTGTTCATCAGTTACTTTTAGCTAACAATGTTTACTGCTTTCAGCTGACTAATGAAACAGTTTCCTTTTAGCTAACTTTTTTAACTGTTCATCAGTTACTTTTAGCTAACAATGTGTACTGCTTTCAGCTAACTAAAGAAACCGTTTCCTTTTAGCTAACTTTTTAAACTGTTTATCAGTTACTTTTAGCTAACAATGTGTACTGCTTTCAGCTGACTAAAGAAAGATTCCTTTTGGCTAACGTTTTTAACTGTTTGTTCGTTACTTTTAGCTAACTAATTAAACAGTTGATTCATTACTTTTAGCTAACTATTTCAACTTTTTATCCATTACTTTTAGCTAGCTAACAGTTTACATTTAATGAACTGTTTGACTTGCTCGCTTGCTTGCTAACAAGTTTTCATGAGCGTGTTCAATGTTTTTAGTTAACTTAGTTTTACAGTGGCGAAAAATGCAGTTTGGTGATGTTAAACAGTCTTTTCTAGCTTGCTCTGCTTGTGAGATTTGGACAGGTCACCCTTGCCAAGGAGTTCTTTACATTACAGAATTTATTTTCAGTCTCTATTCAAGTGGGGATGTGCTGCATTTTACATAAATCAAGAGAAGAGGGTTAGGGTGATATCCTAGGCATTGAAATGGAAAACGGATGCATATGATAAAGGGACACAGCGGTTATTACTTTTGCTTGTGGCATGGTGGAACTTAATGCAGGATAATGATGTCTGGTGTTTGTTGTATTGAAAACTGCCAGGCATCCAACAATAAAAGTTTTGCCTGCGGGCAGCCATTCTAAAGTGGCGTTGACAGGGGCTTTTCCAGACTTAATGGGCCAAGGCTTACCTGACACTGTCTTTATTTGATAGATTGTGTTTTGGTGCTCTGCTAATAACTGTAATAGTAAGGAATGTGCTGGTTGCCAAAGCCCTCTTCAAATATCACCTCCTATAAGTTGACTTGATTGAAATGACAGCCCCAGCTTGATGCAACTTTGTTACTGTAAAGTTCTCTAATTAAAAATGTGTAATAAATAGCATGGTATAGTATAGTGTCTGTAGTCAGAAATCTAATGAGCTAATTATGTTAAGTTCATAATCTTGTTTGGAGTTCACAGAAGTCACAGTTATGGCCCTGCGTGTGCACACACATGCACAGTAAAGGATCAAAAGTTGTGGGAACTCTGAAGTCCGCTGACACAGACATTTACACGCACGCACGCACGTACGCACGTACGCACGCTTTTCAGTACCAGAGACATGCTGTGACTGGTATCTGTCTCCAGAAGCAGGCCTCAGGGCAGTAGACACCAGCAAAGATTTCCCAAAACAACTTCTTAGTTTTCACTTGATAAATGTCTCATAGGCCTGTGGTACATAAAACATCATTAATCTGTTAATTGATGGGTAATCCAGCTATTTCTAATTTAGAAGACGTGAGGTTTGGAAAGCTGGGATACTTCGTAGGCCTTGGGGAGATACAAGGATAGATTTAAACAGTGGACAAAACACGTACAGTGATTCTTGCACATTTTAGGATATTCCCGTGGTTGAAAGCAGTTATTTTAAGTCACTTTGGATTAAAGCATCAGCTACATTTATGTAATGTGATGTAGTTCTATATTTTAGAATTTAGACTATCTGACAAGCAGCTTTCTAAATGGGGTAGTGACATAAATGGCATATTAATTCAAAGAACATCATTTATTTTATCATCCATTATTATCTGTCTAATTCATCAGATTTTCTTATTTGCAAGCACTTTGTTTGATGCAGACTGATGCATCCTTAGCCTTCCTTAGCTATCTGTCCAGGTTCAAGCCTTCAAAATTAAACATTTTTATTGCAATACTGTGTAACTATGCTAAAACATAATGTAACAGTAGCAATTTATCAAGGCAGCTATAGTACAGTACTGGTCATAACCACTACCAGGATCAAGTAGCAGCAACACTCCTGAGTGTATTGAATTAAGCAACAGTGTGTTTCATTGCCCAAGTTTAACTTTTAATTTGCAAGAAGACATATAAAAGGTTTTCAAAATGAATGTGTCAGTTCTGACAAGTCTGGCTGAACCAGATGTCTACAGTCTTAACACACAACGTGACGAGATCATCAGGGTCGACTGTCATTCCCGTAACACTGCGGATTGTAGTGCCTGCCAACCACCAGCAATCAACCATATCTACATTTTGGCCCTGATGGAAAGAAATCCATAGAATTGAGAGAACTTGAACTTAAACCAAGTCATGCACCCAAAAACAACTAATAATTCCGCATCCCCTTTTGAATTTGGATAAACCAGAAGTCCTCATAACTAAAATATTTCCAAATATGAAAGCAAAGGGGCCCTGTAACCAACTCAGACTAACAAAACAGGATAAAAGATTAGGTGCATGTACGTTGACAGGTTCCAGATGAGTTGTCTTATTTTTTTTTTTCTGTCTTCAAAAAATGTTCTGACTCAGTGTTTTGACTGGGATGAGGAGGACTCAAGCACTGACTAACAACATGCTGTGTTATATAGAAAGAGTTTAAAATGTTGTTTTTTTCCATCTTTCTAAATTTACAAGTGCATGTTTGTGTGTGTGCATGTACTCTTAGTAAATTTGTGGTGCGTGCGTGTATGTGTGTGTGTGTGTGTGTGTGTGTGTGTGTGCGTACCTCAACTGTGGAATGCTGTCAGTGTGTGCCCAGGGCCATCTGCAGGATGATTTATATCCCTGTCAAAGTAGTTTCTCTCTCTTGCTCTCTGATCTCCACAGCAATACGCAACATTACTAAAATACAGTGTCTTAACTGCTTTGACATTCCCTGACACACTGCATTTTTACAATACAGCAACAGGCAAGGTAATAGGAAGGTAAGGAGAATAAACAATTTTGGGGACAGGTTGAATCATTACTGTCTTGCATAAATTGCTAAAGTTTGTCTTTTAAAACAGATGGATGATGGACATTGGTTAGATGCATAAACTGGATGTTCATTTGATCGACTTAAAAGCAGTAAAACAGCGTTGACAAAAGTTGTGGGGACAAACCAAAGCTGCTTTTTGTGGGTTGCTTATCTGGATTCCCTTAAAATGTAGACTTAAAGTTTGTTTCTCTTCTTCCTCCTCCTCCCTCCTTTCTCGCTCTCTCTTTGATCTCCCTCCAGTTTGTGTGTACGGTGATAGCCATCCTCCTCCACTACTTCTACATGTGCACCTTTGCCTGGATGTTCGTGGAGGGGCTGCATATCTACCGCATGCTGACAGAGCTGCGGAACATCAACCACGGCCACATGAGGTTCTACTACGCCATGGGTTGGGGAATACCGGCTATTATCACCGGTGAGAGACACACACATGCGTGCACACACACACACACACACACACAAGCTCAGGAACAGAGCAGTGGAAGATGGCAGACTGTCATGGTGCTTTCATGCTATGTCTCATAGCTTCTGAACAGGCTCTGATCCTTGTGGGAAAATTATTGAACAAGAGACAGAGGAGGAAAGAGAGGAGAAGAAACGCATAATAAGGGACAGCCGTTAATTGGATGTCCACAGTAAAAAATGTCACTTTAAAAAAAATATCCAATTGCAGTAGAGAAGCGCATGTGTGTTGCTGGGAATTTTATCTGGACGTGCCGAAAACTCATACATTTGTCTAGTTGTTTTTAATATCCCATTATTATTATTATTTATCTCTCTTGCTATAACTGCAACATACAGTTTCAATAGTCTACTAATCTCCAATTAGTACCACATTTTCAATTAGTACCATGTTTTCAAGCCTGTAATTTACTGCATATTTTAATTTATAACCGTTTCATATACAAAAAAGTTACAGTCATATATTAAATGCTTTGCGTTGAGCTGACATGTTTTGGCACTATTGGATGCCAGCCAAGCTTACCTGATTGGAATTTGGATTGAGACATAGTGTGAAAGACATATGCAGTTACAGAGTAAGAAATACAGAGATAAAAAAGAGAAACAGACAAAATGACAGTAATGAGTGAAATACAGGAGGAAGGACATTTTGGGCATCTGCTTGCACTGGGGAGGGAAGAAGAAGGGATGAAGATGAGAGAAGATTTAAAAAGAAGAAGGGGAAGTAGTAAGGAGGGAATGAAAGAAACAAGGCATTGAAACTGTTTTAAAACTCGTAACTCATATTTTCTGTGTGTGTGTGTGTGTGTGTGTGTTTGTGTGTTTGTGCATGCGTGCGTGTAGGTTTGGCAGTAGGTCTTGACCCCCAGGGTTATGGGAACCCAGATTTCTGCTGGCTTTCTGTCCATGACACACTCATCTGGAGCTTCGCAGGACCCATCTTTGTAGTCGTCCTGGTATGTGCATATGGATAAAAATAGTCCAGGAGAGCTGGTTCTTGTTTTCTATCTAGACCTTGAATGTATAGAGTTGTAGATTGAATAACATAAGTTGAACAAGCTTTTCCATCATTATAAATTATCTAAATGATGTGGAATATTACCTCCCAAATACTCCGGTTAAATGTCAAAAATAGACAAGAGAGAATTAAGTGTTCTGATCAAAAACCCCTTTCCTCCCTCTAAAGGTGAACATAGTGATTTTTATTCTGGCTGCGAAGGCTTCATGTGGTCGCAGGCAGAAGGCTGTGGAGAAATCAGGAGCTATGTAAGTCACGCACATAGTTCAATATATAGCACACTATGCAAAAGGTAACACTGGAAGCTGATCTGTGCACATTTTCCCTCCTCAGACCTGCACTTCGAATGGCCTTCGTCCTACTGCTACTCATCGGTGCTACCTGGATGCTTGGTTTGATGGCTGTTAACAGCGACGTTATGATCTTCCACTACCTGTTCGCTGTCTTCAGCTGTCTGCAGGTAACACGACATTTAACCTCGGTGGCCACTGATTAGATGGTCACAGACCCTTATTTTATAGTCATCATCAACACTTTCTTACTCTCCTGTTTATAATATTTTTGGCTTTCTTCCCAGGGAGTCTTCATCTTCTTCTTCCATGTGATCTTCAACAACGAGGTGAGGAAGTACCTCAAGAACGTCTTCACAGGAAAGAAGAATGTACCAGACGAATCCAGCACCACAAGGGCCTCTTTGCTCACAGTGAGTGGACAGACTAATATATTATCTTACATTTGTTAGGTTTTTGATTTTGTTTTTTTTGGGGGGGGACTTTTTAATGTCAATTTAAGTTTAATCTTTCATTGTCATAGCATTTCTATTGTCACTGTTTGCTCAGAAAGCCTGGAATTATCAGACAAAGCAAAGTCATATTTTAATTTTTTTGTCCTCCCCTTCCTCCATCCTCTCATCCCTCCATCCTCAGCGCTCTCTCAACTGCAACAACACGTACACAGAAGACGGCGCTCTGTACCGCTCGGGCATCGGCGAGTCCACCGTCTCCCTGGACAGCACGCTCAGGTCAGCCAAGAGCCGCAGCAGCTACCTGGCTTACACACTCAGGTACAACACGCTCACTGACTGCATGGCTGCTTCTACTACACTGCTGCATGACGAGTGTGTTTATGTCTACGCATGGATGTCTGTTTATCGACTTCACTTTCTTTATGTTGTCTTTGTCCTCCCTACATGTCTGCTGATGCATCAACAGTCTCACATATACTAACACCCCAAGCCCCTAATTTAATTTTCATATATATAGACACACACACACACGCAAACACACACTCACCCTGTTCTCTGCCTTATCCAAAGCAAGGATAAGTTGAGTTTCTGAGTCTCTCTACATTTTGAGGGTATTTCTTTCTTTTTCTTTGCACATGCATGCTCCCACAGAATGGCACCTGCATTGTAAAGTAATTCAGCTTGCATGAAAGATCATACTCAGGTTTACCAGTGCATGGCGCACAGCTTTGTTGCCAAACCCAACACACACACACACACACACACACACACACACACACACACACACACACACACACACACACACACACACACACACACACACACACACTCTGTACACATGAAAAAAACTCTTGTTAATATGCACCAAGGTAAAAACACCTACTGTAAATCCATTCTCACTCTCCATACATACTGTTATGTTGTTTTATGTTGTATGTATTAGCCAATAAAACTGTTCAACTTTATTGGACGTAATAACATCGTTCCGTGGAACTGTATGCTTTTAAGATGTAAGGAAGGAAATGTGTGCAATCGAGTACAGAGAAACGTGAATACATTTTGATTAATTTAATGTTAATATAGATAAAGACATGCATGCTAGGTAGGACTACAGTTGAAAATTAGCTGATTGGCTAACACTGGCGCATTTACAGAAATGTTGATTAATGTGCATTGTCCTAATCAAATAAATAAATCTACAAATATGATATTGCTTCAAATCAAATATAACCAAAAAAGCTAGGTGTACCATATAAACTGGCTGTCTGTAAGTGTATTAAGTCTTGCAAAGTCAAAGAAATGTTTATTTGTTGCAAATTAGATATTTTGAGGTGTATTTCTTCTAGGATATAACATTTCACTCTAATATCACCTGCCTGTCTTGTAATGCTATGTGTTTGCGTGTATCACAGACATGTTTTCATCGCAGCGGAGGGGTGTTACATATACCTGGTGTTTTTAGAAAGGTTTTACAGAATCGAGGTTAGGTGTGACTGTACGCCTTGGCTCGTAAAGCTGTCGTCTGGGTAACGCGAGCTGACACTGAGGTCAATGAGAGCAAAAATGCCAGAAGGGGGAAGCGGGATGGCGTGCTGCCTGTGCGAGAGGCAAAGGGAAAGTGGGAGAGATAGAAAGAGAGGGGAAGAAGACAGAGACAGAAAATGGTTAAAAAGTTGGGCAGAAGACTTTGGAAATAAGGCAGATGGGACCGTACCTGTTTAAGTGGGAATATAATACTGACACACACACTTCTTCCCTGTGGCGGTTGGCATGTCTTCAGTTGCTTCCAGAAGTTTCTCTCAGATCAGCCACCAGACCGATCAGAGTCTCCAGTAGCATTTTTACCCTCCAGCCAACATCTCAACCCAACCTGGAATAAACAGCTACAGGTGGAGGGGAGAGGAGTTTAACGCAGGTTTAGCAGTGAGCACTAAGTCTTGAATTACCTTCCATCCGTGGTATCCATACGTCGTAGCTGTTTTTTTCTGTCCATGATCAAGCAGCCTGTTTATTGGCTTTGACCTGAGGCAAGCACACCTGAACCACAATTTAATGTTTGTTTTAGTCTTTGTTGAAGCCATCAACAGAGGCAAATATTTTGTAATAAGAGATGTCTGGTGTTTCAGCGGTTTGAGGCAACATTAGTTTGGGCTTGAATTAATGGAGAATTCGGTCCATTTCGAAACATAGCTCTGTTTTTTTAAATTTGTAGTGCTGTCAGTAGCAAGACAAATGAAAACAATCGGTGCTGCCTACGCCGTGTTATCCTCCTGCTAGAGTTAGCACCCAACAGGCTTAAACAGGGCAAGTTTTAGTTTTAACGTGTTTTTAGCCTCTAAACATGCTCAAAATGTCATTGCCAGTGCCTACCCATGTGCAGTTATTCCTTCCAAGTGAACACTGTGAATTTGACAGTAGTGGATGTGACAGAAAGGCAACAAAGCTAGTTAATTGAGCTAATGAACATACCTCTGTTTATTTCCTGTTTTCCGGTGAAGTCCACACTAGTCGATTGTCACAACTTTTATGTCTTTCTGTCACATCTACTGCAGTCACATTCGCTGTGTTCACTTGGAAGGAATAACAGCACATGAGTAGGCACTTGTAATGACATTTTGAGCAACAAAAAAACACGTTTAAAACTTGCCCCGTTTAAGCCTGTTTGGTGCTAACGCTAGCAGGAGGATAACTCTGTGTAGATTGCACCGATTGTTTTCATTTGTCTTGCTACTGACAGCACTATAAATTTAATAAAAATAGAGCTGCATGTTGAAATTGACCAGAATTCTCCTTTAACTTCCAGCAACGCAGTACTTTCCCTCTCTGCCTCCTCTTAATCATCACCTCTTCTTTTCCACTCCCATTTCTCTCTCTCCCTTCCTTGTCCTTCTCTCCCTTCCTGGATCTGTCTTCATCTCCCTAGGGAGGAGTCTGGTCAGAAGCCCAGTGTCTCTTCAGGTACAGCTAAAGGACACACAGATCTGGATGGACCTCTGTTCCACAGGAACGGCACCAAAGGAGATGGTGGGTTTTTTCATATCTTGTTATTTAGTTACAGAAAGAAGCAAAACCTCGTAATCATTTGCATGCATAAAAAAATGAATACCTATGAATGAAATAAATGTGCATTTTATTAATGGGGGTTCATCTGTCTACCTGTCTCTTTCCCTCCTTTCCCCCGCCAGACTCTGACTCAGACAGCGAGCTGTCAGTCGACGAACACAGCTCCTCCTACGCCTCCTCCCACTCCTCCGACAGCGAGGACGAAGACATTGCTGTCAAGCCGAAGTGGAACAACGAGAGGCAGCCCGTTCACAGCACCCCTAAAGGTATATGGGTATCCCGTTGAGCCTAAACACAAGGTATAATCAGTAGTAGAAAGAGAATTTACTCAAGCACTGTATTAGCAAATTTGAGGCACTTGTACTTAAGTACAAGGGGAAATATTATCCTTTTTATGCCACTACATTTATTTGACTTTTCAGATTTTATGTACAAAATATATGATGAATTTACGAAATAAGATGTATAAATGAGATGTATTATAATAGATTAAGTTAAGCTATAATAGGTTAAGGTCCCAATAGTACTACTACATACATTTAAAACAGAAGATTTAGCACATTAAAGATATGAGGAAACCTGCAACTCAAATTTTGAGGCTGACTGGAATTTAGTTTTAACATCGCTGCTTCCAAAATGTCTCCTTTTCACCTATTAGTGGATTCAGTGTCCAATCACGTGAAGCCTTACTGGCCAACAGAGGCCACCAGCGACAGCGAGGATCCCGGTGGGGCAGAGAGGCTGAGGGTGGAGACCAAGGTGAACGTGGAAATGCATACGGAAAATAAGCTCAACCACACTGGCGAAAGAGAGAGGGAGCCTCCCCCGGAGAGAGACAAACAAACGCCTTGTAATGCTCGCGACACAGCGCCAGCGAGCCAACCACAAAGCAACAGCAACCACCAGCCAGAGCAGAGAAAGGGTAAGAGAAGAGATTTTATTTTTATTTTTTCCCAATGAGATTTAATTAATTGATTGGTCTGATTTACCTCGGACTAAAATCCTTATCCATCTCAGGTATTTTAAAGAACAAGATCAGCTACCCCCCTCCACTGACCGACAAGAACATGAAGAACCGCCTGAGGGAGAAGCTGAGCGACTACAACCCCCCCACCATCACCTCCCCTCCTCCCAACAACAACAACGCCTCCTCCCCGCCTCTCCCCTCCGTCAACATCATGGCCCCTTCGGCCCGGCCACCCTCGCTGGCCTCTAACGACGGAGGTCGCCCTGGGAACCACGAAAACAGCTCCCTCATCAAGCCCCCAATCGCCCCGCGGCCGCAGATCCCTGCCGGGGCCCCGCCAGCGGGCCTCTACCGGGAGACCAACGGGGGAGTGGCAATGCACTTGAAATCAGGAACGGTCAACGGAGGCAACGAGTCTGACTCCGAGTAAGTAGTTTCCTAGAGTGTCGGCATGTAACAATGACAAGTTTTTATTTTTTTGCATCATTCGTTGTGCTAATAAAGATATCCACAATAATGAAGTTAATGAATGAATGCTGATTCAAAGATGAGTCCTTGTCATTTTCATGTCATAAGCAGTCAACATGTATTGGTTGACCATGATGTCAGCTGATGCAATAATGCATGTAATATTAATAGGATCCATACTTAAAGGAATAGGTTAACATTTTGGGAAGAGACGCTTATTTGCTTCTTTACATGAGAAGATTGATACCACACTATAATGAGCTACAGCCAGCAGCTTGTTAGCTTAGCTTAGCTCAAAAACTGGGCTCAGAGGGAAGCTGTTAGCCTGGCAGTGCCACTTTTACACTTAACTGTTTTTGCACAGATTAAACCAAATAATTTGGACTAAACAAATGAGATATCACATGTTAATTAGTGAGCTTTAGAGGTGCTGGTAGGAGGATGGTAGATGCTTCTCCTCTTTTCAGTCTTTATGCTAAGCAAAGGTAACAGGCTGCTGCCGACAGCTTCATCTTTAGCATACAGGCTTTGCAGTGGTATTGATGTTCTAATCTAAGTCTCAGCAAGAAATCAAGTAATCCCAAAATGTCAAACTATATCTTAAACTATAGCATGAATAATATGACCATCCTGCTTAAATGCTGCATGATGACTTCCTGCATCCCTGCATTCATTTTTACCTTGCACGTTCTTCCTTTCCTTCTCCTTGCACCCTTCCTCCCTGCATCCTCCCGTCCAGTGGCAGTAACGAGACTTCGATCTGACCTGTTAGGAAAACCCAGACCAGCCTGCCCTTGTGAGGGGCGGAGCGTAGAACCTGCCGGGGGAGGAGAGCCAAGAGGATTGGAATAAAAGAAAAGAAAATTGAAGACGGACGGGTGCTGCAGATTGAGTGAATGGGAGATGAAGTGTTCTCCACGCCTGATCTGTCCGTCCATCCCTCCTCTCATGTTCCCTCTATCTGGAGAGCAGTATTAATTGCAGACTTTAAGACTGCCCGAGACAAGAAAATAATCAGAGGTAATGAAAAGATGAGAGAAATATTAAAGGGAATGCTGGTATTGGATGAAATGGAGCCACGTGTGCCAAAACCGCTGTAGGAAATGGGGGAAGCAGAATCAGAAGATGAAGAACTCCCCCAGGATGCATTGCAAGCCCCGAAATGATGTTCCTCCATGGTGGTTACATGTATGTCGCCCTAGCACTGGGTAAAGTTAGGAAAGCTGGAAAAGGCAGATGAATAATCATTGTGCATGAACACAGAATCAAATACATGCTGGTACATTTGTAGTCCTAAAGGATTTCAAGGACTACAAACACGTCAGACATAAAACTGACACAACCTGTTCTCACTGACTATTAGACACCCCTGACTCTCATACCGGACGGCGCTTTGAAAAAAACTATATAAATAAAAATCTTTTTACCTAAAGAAAGGCTTCCCCAGCCTCTCGATGCAGTGCATTTAGAGTGTAATTAACATGTAGATATTGTTAAAGGTGAAGAAGAAATGATCTATTTTGTAATTCAGCTAGAGCGAGGACCAGTTTCTTAACTAAAAATCATCTGCCTGTGTTTAACTGGGAGAGCTTTCCAGTTGTGAATTCACTTGATATGCTGTTTTAATCAACTGGGAACAATCCTGAATTGAGGCCTTACAAAAACAAACACATACTGTATTAGCCTGTAGTAGGCTTTCAGGGGATGTACCATGCTCTCTGGCAGCATATTCTGACACACACACACACACACACATACATACATACATACATACATACATACATACATACATACATACATACACACACACATGCATGCACGCACGCATGGATGGAAGATTGCCATGTCTGTGTGTGTGTAAGTGACCTAGAATGTCTCAAGCACGTGCTCACAGTCAACAGTGGGCCTGTATGAACATTAATTATGTGGAATGGAGAGGGATTCCCTCTCCTATTGAAAACTGTTTTTCAGTTCGAGCACTATGAACCTGAAGCCTTCTTTTCCAGTGTCCATCCTGCCGGTTTGTCCAATGACAACACACTCCTGGTTACCAAAGTCATGAACTACAGTAAATGTGCACATAAAGGTTGGAGTCTTATCACTTTGAACTCACTATTATTCCAAAATAGGTGAATAAAAAGATATTCGTTGGTCTTTGGTGGCATAAAAATACAGCACAGGATTAGAAGTTATGTTAAGATCTATCCTTCTTAAGCCCTCGTTGATGGATTTAATGTTTTTTACATTTTTTTTTTAATCTAAAATTGACAAAGACAAAGCCTTCAGTATAAATGTAAGTATGTTTTTATTGCTGAATTTCTGAATCTGAGTTCAAAGTGAAAATGATGCCAACTCTAACGCATTTTGCAGCTAATATCAGGCAACTTTAAAGTCTTGTATACCGCTCACTGAATGCCTTTGTACCATACGTACAACCCCAGTGTTTTTCCTTTCTCTAATCAGTGCTGTTGATAAATGTCCTTGTGTTTTTTTTTTATTATTGATCCGAGACACTGGAAATGTTTTGTAACATAATGTATATTTATTTTTTATGGTTTAAGACACTGGAAAGAAAAGATGATTGTGACTGTAAAATTAAAGACAAGATGACTTTTTAACTGGCTTGTGCAGCCTCTTACATGTCTGCGTGGAAGGAAGTGTGGCTCGTCGATACATGTACACTACTCGAGGGAAATTAGGTAACATCAACTTTTTAGGATCAAACAAATGATGAGTAACAGAAAGTGTTGCTCACTAATTTCACGGTTTCCCTCTGGAGGAAGTGATGATCACTTGTGAGTAAATTATCAAAGCGAGAGCTCAGGTATGTATTTTTGTCTTAAAATGCTGAATATCCCGTTGTGTCCATTTTACACCGTCAGCCTCTTACCATGAATGATGAGGTCAAATATTACACAATTTAATTTATGTTTTGGTTATTTCACAGGAGTGATTTCAGCATTTTTATTTTTGCCTGTGGCCATCTCTCTGGTCTGAAGTGGACAGGGCTCAATTGGAAAAATATGATTTTTATTGATAAATTCACTGATGCTTATTTAGTCATACATATTTATTTTGTTAGTTTTTAGTGAATGTAATACTTCCAGTAGTCCTATTTTCATATCACAGAAAGAATATGAATTAATATTGTGGATAAGGGAAAAAAAAGAATGGAGGGAACAGATGAAGAGACAAACATTTGGAATGAATCCAACCGAGGCAACAGATTTCAAACAGAGGTGCACTCTGACGTGTATGCTATGGAGATGTTGTCCATAAAAGGGAAAGTATGGGGAGAGCAGTCTTACTGTCTCAAACTGGCCTGTGCCCAGTGATTAGAGCCCCACTGGCTATCAGTAAACAGAATAAATTTACTGCGGGTTTGGGAGAGGAAGTAAGGGTAAAGGCTGACTGCGCTACAGTGGAATTGAACCCTAAACACAAGATGTGTGTGTGTGTGTGTGTGTGTGTGTGTGTGTGTGTGTGTGTGTGTGTCTCAAAGTGGGTGGGTGGTTAGAGGTATGGCAGTATCTTTCTGAGTGACTGTTAATCCTCATAGAACAATGGTGGCATGGTCTTAATAAATCCCCTCACTTTGATCCAACCCTTGGCAGAGCATGCACGTGCACACAGTAACTATTTTTAGTGTGGGCTTTGTGCCCAGCCAGGTGTCCGTAAAACACATTTGGTACCTCCCACGCAACATGAGATTATGTTTGTGTTCATGTATGAGATGACTATTTGTATAGTTGTACAACTTTTTATGTGTAAAGACTGTTTCAATCAAACTCAATCTTACTACTACTACTACTACCTCTTGATGTATAAAATTTGACAATTCAATACTACTGTAGATCAAAATGCAAAGATTTCACATAATGGTGAAAATCTTAAACTGCATTTAATTAAGAGTTTTTGGCATGACAGGTGTCTAATTTAAAGCAATTGTTTGACATTTTAGGACATGCACTTATTCTCTTCCTTAGCTATCTTAGTTTAGAAATACTTTGAACAGAGGTAGACAGAAACAGACAACCTGAGGAGACCCCAAGAAGTGACTGCTCCCGGCCAAGATATATCACACATGACCCCCCTTAGAAAATGGCGAGTTGTTGTTTTACACTTTTCCCCACATGTCAAAATACTGAAGAAGTTGCATATTAGACAGAAACAATTTCTAAATTGTGCTACACAAGCTGTTCTTAAACTGGCCACTGAAGGTACTTTGTTGTTCTTAATAATTGTCCGTCACTGCAAAGTCCTGCACTGAACTTTTCCCCCTGCATTATTTGCATTTTTTCCCCCCACAGCAGCCCAGTTTAAGACCCAGCACTTTGCTCTGGCATTCCAAGGTAAGCCTGTGAGACACAGCCCTTCACTTTAATGTTTGTCTGTAGGAACTTGTCTTTAGCCATATGTACCAGATTACTGGAGATGCACTTAGGTAGCAGTGGATCAAAGAACAGGGGAGAGTGCTCCTTTTGCTTTTTTTTGGGGGGGGATTACATCACTACAAGGTATCTTGTCTCTCCATGTCTTAGTATAGATAAGATAGGTGTACTCATGTCATTGATGTAATGGGTGAGAAGCCATATCAGGGCCTGGATGTCCATCACACAAACACGCACACATAAAGCCTGCTTCCTCTGTGTATTGCCGAGTCATTTATTGTAGGCATGCAGAGTGAAAGGTTAGATGGGAGGGTCAGGTTTCATAAGACGCAAGGGCGGTTAGTTGTTATGGCAACTGAAGCCAGTCCTCTCCTCAGGTAACATAAGGTACAAAGATGAAGTAAGGAGTTGGAACAGAGGTGAGAATGTCAAAATATAACTGGCGGTGGGATTAGTCATCACAATCATGACACATGGACATTGTAAGTTTACAGTATACACTCTGTCTGATCCATATCTTCTCTATTACATTACATTAACCTCCGTACTCATAATAAGTCTGTCAAAACAGGTGTAATTTGTCACATGGCCTGTATTTCAATTTGGAATAAAACCTTTGACTTAAAACTTAAGTAGTAGGCACAAGTATAGTCTCATTGGTATATCTGAGCAACCCTTTGCCCTCCTCTTTATCTCTGGTCCATCACAGCCAGGCAAACTAAATAATTCAGACTCTTGAGAGCCACAGTTGGCATCCTAAAGAATCTACTGTGCTGATCATGGTCAGGCAGGAGGGAAGAGGAGGCCTGATGCAAGTGTGCCATCTACTGGTAAAGAAATGCAAAGCCACATGTATCAGAATCTGAATCTTTATTTGCCAGGTATGAGGACACCTACGAGGAATTTTGCTTTGGATTATACTGCACATTGCTCACAGTGTACTTATTCATACAAAGCAAACAATATATACACACTACATAATAGTATGTATATAGGCAAACAATATAGGCAGGTTGAGACAATAGTGCAATGAAGAATGCAAAGTATGCAGGAGGGAATTATTTTTATGGTAAATTATTATTTTAATTATGGAGCATAGTGCAAAGGATGCTGGGACAAGTTAGTATTATGTTATTATTATATTTTATTACAATATGAACAATAGTAAACCTACTGTAGAGTGTGTTCTTGTGAGGGCAGTAATTGAAAGGGGTCTTCAACGTTTTTTAGGACCCCTTAGCTGAAAGAGAACCGGAGTAGCCACCGCCTACTGCAAATATTGTATACAATTGAGTTTGATATTAATATATTATTTAAAAATCATATTGTAACGTTAAACAGACATGTGGAACAGTGACTCCTTAAGCTTAACTGTATGGCCACCATAGTGGCTACCTTGCCTATAGTAGTAATAGTATAGCTTATCTTCAATGTGTCATTTAAATCTTTAGTTTTTTTTTCACAAATAGGCAATTTGCTATTAATGTGTTGGATTCATATTAATGTATATTTGCAGAAATTTTAACAACTTTTTGACGTATCTTGGTGGCCTGCCTGCTTTAACTCTGAGGACCCCCCCCCAGGGGTCACAGACCCCCTGTTAAAGATCTCTGGAAAGGATCAGAGAAATCCCTTAAAGTGAGACTATGCGAGTTAACGTTAAATATTAATGACTAAATAGGCGATTAACAAAGTCAAAGTTTGATTGACAGTGACCTGGCATTTTGATTTGAATGTTGGTAAACTGTGATCGGTGTGCAGAAATACTGTACTGTACACCTTTCTTTAAAAAGCAAAGGCAGGTGTCAGGATGCAAAATTACCGAAATTGTTCTACAAACATGTACATGTAACTTTTGATGGAAAATGCTGTGTTCAGTTTGGAAACCCATCGCTCATATGAAGGAGTTTAGTTTGGAGTAGCTCTTTGTTTTAAAAGCAAGTGCCTTCAAAAATTAGGCTTTAATAGAAAAAAGTCTGCACAAAACCCTTAATTGTGTAGCTGCAAAGATGCTATCCTGTATGGTTATGTTTGGAATAAATGTACAAAAATAACTTATTTATATAATGTATTTGCTAGCTCACTGTCATTCTGTATGGGTTGACAGACACTGAACAGTGGCCACACCCTAAATCTGTGATGCTGAGAAGTACTTTGCCTTGCAAAGTGTAAAATGCATTAGAAAAGAATTGCCCCCTTGAAACTTGATATACGTTATCCAATTAAAAATGTATGTATCATAGATGGCTAAAACCAAGTTTTCTATGATTACAATGGGGCTTTGGTTAGGGTGAGGATTAAACTTTAGCCTTGTATAGGGTTAGGGCATAGATTTGGAGTGAAAATTATAGTTGGGATTAGCTAAAAGAAGAAGCAGGGTTGACATAATGCTGCATACACACGTGGCCCAGGTATTAGCACTGCCAAATATAGAATGTGGTCAAAGGAAGGTCCTCGGAAATATAGCAATCCAAACACTATTTCAAGTTATAGCAATACAAATTTTTACAATTTATACATGTTGAAACAGGTCATTATAAAAAAATATCTCTATTACAATACATTGAAAATCATTCTGAATTCATAGCTAATTGTTTGCTGAAATGACAATATATTAGTAGTATTTAATCAACCATCTTCATCAAATGTGTTTTGCATTAGCGGCCTCATTATCCATCCTCCTCTTCCTCCCAACTGTTCTATAATTGACTCTGGATGCACAGGCCAGTTGCATAAGACACACGTGGTTGTGGAACCCTCTAGAAAATACTGATTTGGGATTAAGAGGTTTATTACGGGTTTTTTAATGAGCACAGAGGGAGGATTTGGGAAATTTCAACAGCAGTACTCTTGCTAGGAGACATTTGCTGAAGAGGATCACGAACCAGAAATACATTGTGTGTGAGGATGTGGAAGTGTGTGTTAAGCGTCAATCAGGGGAATCCCATCTTAAAGCATTAGTCCTCTTGTTTGCTGCACAATCTCTGATGACTACGCAAACCCTGAGTGGTATCTAATTTAAGCTCGTAGTGTTTACAGGTTGACAGCCAATGATACAACATGTGCTACTAAAATAACCTGCAAGAGATATGATGTCTAAAGCTTAGAGATTGACAAAAAGACACACGAAAACACCTGCAATTACTGATTTTCTGGCCACTTGGAGGCAGCAAAACAAGTTGTAAACACAAGAATGGCAAATTATCCAAGTTGCCATGGAAAGGTTAGCAGTAAGTAACCTTTTAATACACGCAGCAGATTATTAGCAACATTAGCATTTATTTGGAGTCATGTTTCTGGCCACCTGACAAATGTGAGTTTAGTATTCTATCTCCTTTTAGCTCTGTTTTTAGTCTCCGCCAACTGCTGAAAAAAATACCTGGCTGTTTTATGCTCCCCAATGTTTACTAGCTAGCTGCTGTTCTCGCATTGCCAGACCTATCTCCACAGTGTTGGGTCAGTGTCAGTGCCGGAGTAGCTTGGTGCTAAGTTTTTCTGGCTTTTTTTTTTTTTATTTAAGGTCCCATGACATGGTGCTCTTTGGATGCTTTTATATAAACCTTAGTGGTCCCCTAATACTGTCTCTTTCCCAAAATTCAGCCTTGGTGCAGAATTACAGCCACTAGAGCCAGTCCCACAAGGAGCTTTCCTTAATATGTACCATTTCTGAGTCTGTAGCTTTTGAGGAGGAGAGGTGGATGGGGTGGGGGGGGTGGCCTTGACCAACTGCCACTTTGCTTGTTTGAAAGCCATGATGTCTCTCTCTCATGGGTGGGCCAAATTCTCTGGGCGGGCAAAGCAGAGAAAGGGGAGGTAACCTGGCTCCTTATGACCTCATAAGGAACAAGATTCCAAATCGACCCATCTGAGCTTTCATTTTCTCAAAAGAAGAGCAAAATACCCAGGGCTCGGTTTACACCTATCGCCACTGGGGGACCATAGGCAAGCTGGGGGAATGCATATTAATGTAAAAAAAAAAACTCATGCCATGGGACCTTTAAAACAGAAAACCATGCTTAGTAAAGTACTACCCAGCAGTTCTTCAGATAGTACACAAAGTATTCTAATGTGTGGTAACAATGAATTGCCTATATTACATTCTGGAGCCACGCTCTTCACAGTTTTCCTTCTGCTTTTCATATCATCTGATCAGTAATGCAAAGTAATGTCCTATTGGACATTTCTCTCTTCTTAAGGTCTGTAGAAAGTACTCATGAACTGGACATGGAAGGTCCTCTCTGTCAGTGCCTCAGACATTTGCCTAAACAAATGTGAAGGCAAGCTAAATGTGCACTGTCTCTCTTTATCAGCTGTTTAGTCTTTAGTAGCAGCTAAAGCCACACAAACATGGACTTCTCGTCAACAGAAGTTGTACCTCAGAGACGGTAAGACAGCTTTGACTTTTTCTAACTGTTTGACCAATCTAATGATGGGATAAAATGATGAAAGTCTGATCCACTTTTCACAACATGTTGAATTCTTATGTAGGCTGCTCACAGACCGTATGTCTGTGGTGAGGAGGAGGTGGCAGCACCACGGCAGCCGCAGGACAATCAGGCCGAAGCTCTAGTGAGGACAAGACTACACTGATCCTCATCGGCCTCATTGGTAGTCTGACTGCAGATATAGAAAGTACATGTGATTACTTCCCCGAAATCTATGGTCTCATCTCAGGGGTCAGGAGTCAGTTGACTCCTATTTCTCTCCCTTACGTTATACCCATCACACTCTTCGGCCCTTCAAACCCCTCTCCGTCTTTGTCCATTTTAATCACAAATTAATTCGCACTGTCCAAGTGCAGCAACAGGAGATTGTCAGAGGTATCTGTTAACTCAAGTTCGCTTCATCACTCAGAAACATGATTGCTGAAACAGAGGGATAACTGCAGAAGGCAAGAAGAATCTCACAGACGGACAAAACAAACATGCAAAGGTTAGCGCTTCATATTGTTTTTGGTTCTGAATTTTATTTTCAGGATTTGTGGAATACTTTTTTTGCAGGAGCAATGATGCTCAAGTGTCCATTTATCTATTCAGCCTACTTGAACTCATTGACTTATTTTAGACATCAACCATCAGTAGGCTTTACAAGACGTCGAACACAGAGCAACCTCAGATGGTAAAAGAAGCCACCTTTAAACTGAACAAATACATTATATCCATGTATTTAGACTAACACACTTTGTTATTTATGGTTGCATTAGAGTCAAGTCATAGGTTGTGAGGTCATATTAAGTAGTAAATCAAGGATTGATCTTGTAAAAGAGAAATAATCTGGTACAAAAATGAACCTAATAACTAGGCTAAGTACTACTAGGCTACTGTATACAGTACATTCTAGTAAACTGCTATTCAAACAGGTCTGTCAGAGACAGGGCCAGAACTACCAGGACAATGAGGTCCTCCCTCAGTATTTTCTTCCGGCAATTTGGGGGGTTTAGCATCCTACCTTGGGCTTAAAAACTAATTTCAGTATTTTTCCACCAGAATTTGTTTCCTGTGTGTGTAAAGCGCTTTGAGACAGTGTAGACCTTGTCATTACAGTATTTTACTGGTCTGTAATCCCCTTATTTGTTATAATTTCTTAATTTTGGAAGATTCATGCGAATAGACTAACTATTAATTTGATAGTAAAAACAAACAAAGGTTTAGTCATTTTTTCCTTGAATAGAGGAGATGGAGGCAAAACTCACTGCGCAACAAAGTCAGAAGGAATGCTACAGTAGCCTAACATTAGTATTCGTCTTTTTGTTTAATTAAAAGATAAAATAACAATGCTTAACGACATTGTAATCAGGCCATTGTTTAAATAATGTTTCATTATTTAAGAATGCGTGATAGTGGCAGCCACAGGGCGGTGGTAAGAGGCAGAGGTGACAGTGTTTCCGTCCAGCCTCTGAAGCATCGTTTACCGCTAACGGCCCCTTTAAGGAAGCAGCGCCGAACACTGACGAAATGTCCTCGGCCCGCTCCCTGCCCGTTTCTGCGAAATCAACAAGACGAAGGCAAGCTTAGCTAACGTTAGTATCTGCAAGCTCCGGGCGAACGGTGCTGGTCAGGGCAGCTTTCTCCAGTCCAGTCGGGAGGGAGACGCAACTGGTATCTGTTTCTCAGTGTGTGCCTGTCTAACCGCTCAACACTCAGCAGTCGGTGGACAGACAAGCGGATATTGTTGGGATGGATGGACCAAGTGAGCAGTTTTCGCCGTCGTGAGACTGGCGCTAATTTGGACGTCCTGAGCAGCAGGTGTAGCCTACTGAAGGATAAAGCAGACTAAAGGCAATCTCAGTGTTCATGAAACTTTGCTACGATTTACGTGCTGGGTAAGAATACTTAAGCTATCTTTATACCGTTCTTCAAATATTTGCTAGAAAACATTGAAGGGTATTGTTATATGCCAACCGCCTGTTTTACTGTTTCGTCGGGGTCAGCCAAAATGCGGATTAACTGTTACAGTATTTCTCATGTTGTGTAACGTTATGTTGTTACTGACATGAGAAAATGTCCGACCGTTTTCAGGGTTTATTGTGACAGTTAACTCGAGGCCTAATGTTAGCTAACCAAATTAAAACTCCAGCGTTTATTTATAGTCGCTGACTCAACTGCTAGTTAGAATATATAACGGAATCATTTGAATTCAACAGTGCAGTGTGGCCTAGCTAACAGAAAACTGTTAGGTTACCATCAACGTCTAACGGTCGTCCGCTGCCTTCAAACACCCGTAATTACAATATCACTGAAAAATGTTACAGCTTCTTTGTAGCCTATTTATATTTCTTCTTCTTTTTTTTAACAATGAATTATGGGTCAATTTTTCATTCATGTTTGGACATTATGCAAATTAACTTGCAGACTTGAAACTTGACCGTTGACGTTACGTTTTTGTCAAAGATAATGTACCGTACCTTTTTTTTTTTTATTCAAAGAACACAAGAACATTGTTCACACAATAACTGCCCCTACCAGAGGTACAATAATATACATAACGTTATATAATGTAAAAAAAAAACGTGATACATATTCAAATCAATGTATCGTCGGTCTATGAGAAATTTATCAAACACAAAATTAGTCTTTTTAAATTAACTTATAGCGTTGCCATATTGATGCACTTCTTAATATAAATGGTTTTGGACATAATTTCTTCTTGTGACTGTGGAATTTTCCTAATAATACAATTAACTGTATCTTCTAAACCCATAAGAATGTCGTTTTACTGAAATGTAATTGTTTGCAGCCAGTTTTCCTTCTTACAAAATGTTGAACATCAATATTGGGCTACACAGTGATAAACCAGATGACACATTCTTTCTGAAACTGCATAATGATTCGAAAATTACTGGTGTGATATGTTCACTTCCAGTAGGAAACTCTGACATCTAACTGTTCTAAAAGGTGCTGTCAAACCAAAATAAAATTTCCCATTCTTATCATTGGCAAAGTGGGGACAAGCATTCAATTTCTGCAATGAATTGATCCCGTCTTGTTCACCTCGCACAGAGTACAATTTAGGGACACTTTGTCCCCATTGTCCATCTAATTTGAGAGAGAGAGGGCAGATTGACATGTTGTTAAGGAAGTATTGATGGTTTATGTCCTTGTTTATATAACTGCATGGTAAAATAATAGCAGTAGAGTAGGAGGGACACAGCATGGAATGCAGTGAGTGCCAGGGCAGGGTTATCAGAGGGTAACGACAAAGTATTTTAAGGCTGTCTGTGGAAGCTATGGCAGCCCACTGAATTTTAAATCATCCTTGTCAAAAACTCATGCTAAGTAATATCAGTCTTCCGATAGCTGTTCTGCGGGGGACTCTAAATCTATAATAGCTGTCATGTACTCAACATTTTTCAAGAAGAGCACAGGAAATTGGTTATGAACTATTTATTTTATGCCTCAGAATCAAAATGAAAATGCTGAAAAAGGGACAAATCATCATTTGCATATCTGTGGTGTTTTATAACACAAACCAACAATACTAAAGCTGCACTGGAAAAAAATAACCTGGACATGATGTTGGCTTTGAAATGCATGACATAACTGACTTTTATTTGTGTTCAGCCAACTAGTACATGTTGCCCGTAGGGCTGCACTAGTGAGCTAGATAAAAGCTAGTGCATTCTTCTCATTCCTACCGTATCTTAATTGTTCTTGTTTCCAAATTTGTTGACTGGGACTCTACTGAGACACCTGTTTAGCCTCCATCTACAAACAGAGCAAAATGTGTCTAATAGTTCTGATTAAAGTTCACCATATCTGCACTCTCCCCACTCCATCCCCATGGTTGACATCAAATAGAAATAAGAGGCCCGATGAAAACATTTACGAGAACAATGTGTATTCAGATTGAGACTTTGTTTCAACTTAATAAAAATGTGGATACCCAGTAGCTACTTCTATTGGGTAGATTGATACAATAGTTGCTTGTAGGCCTGTTAGTAAGAATGGGACCTGGCAACATACTTTGTTTCGTTACAGACAGTTATTATTCATCACGGCAGTAGCCTGATGTTTTTTTCTTCTGACCATCTGTTGCCTGTCTCTTAACTATGAATCCAGGAAAGTCATAAACAAAAGCTGAATGAACTCCTTGGAACATTTCTATGTAATTCTGGCAATGAAATGATATATCCAAAGGTCGTGATAAAATCTCTCTCTGTCTCACAGTGTCTTATGAAACTTGTAGAAGATTAGTTCTACAGGTGAGCCTCCTGAATACCTCAATGTCGATACCGCAATGATATTGTAATGTTGACTATTGGTGGTTTCACAAAATATTTACACAATGAGATTTTTGATAAATAATCATCAGTAATGTGGCTATAATGACTAAGTGTGTAAAGGCAAATAATAGAACAGTTACAACAGTCTGGTAAGTTCAGAAAATGTCAACTTTATTGTAATGCAGCCTTTAAAACCAACACCAACAATTATGCCATATTACAATATCCAAAATCTAAGACAATATATAGTCTCATATAATATGGATATATTGCCCAGCTCTAGCCTCCTGCTATACTGAGCCTTATTTCTGGGTCAATGACAAAGTGTTGGCAAGATGAGAAAATTGAAAAGATTTGAAAAAGCTTTTTCAACGGCATCCTTGAATGTATATTTTGTGTAATTGTACATTTTTATTTCATTTGAAATAGGATTTGCATCATTTTTTTTTTTTTAAGAAAAGTAGGACCAAATTGACCTAAAATGTCAACTAGTGTAACCACAAAGGAATGATAAATATTTAAAATTTAATTTACTACATTGTTTGTGAGTGCACTCATAACTCCTATTTCAAAATTTCACCCAATAATAGATTTTATAAGGATTACTTCTAAAAGTTATTGCAATGTCAAGTGTTAGATGTGCTGGAAAAAACTTGTTTTCTAAATAATCTTGGACACGTGTAAGAGTGTAGAGTATTACTTTTTATTACATGGCTTGGATGAATTCCAAGGCATTCTATATGGTCTGTTATTTTCTTGATAACAGACCGTTGCTAGGTACAGTGGTGTGAAAAAGTGTTTGCCCCTTCCTCATTTCCTGTTCCTTTGCATGTTTGTCACACTTAAGTGTTTCGGAACATCAAACCAATTTAAACAATAGTCAAGGACAACACAAGTAAACACAAAATGCAATTTGTAAATGAAGGTGTTTATTATTAAAGGTGAAAAAAAATCCAAACCATCATGGCCCTGTGTGAAAAAGTGATTGCCCCCTAAACCTAATAACTGGTTGGGCCACCCTTAGCAGCAACAACTGCAACCAAGCGTTTGCGATAATGTGCAATGAGGCTTTTACAGCGTCCTGGAGGAATTTTGGCCCACTCATCTTTGCAGAATTGTCCTAATTCAGTTACATTAGAGGGTTTTCGAGCATGAACGGCCTTTTTAAGGTCATACCACAACATCTCAATAGGATTCAGGTCAGGACTTTGGCTAGGCCACTCCAAAGTCTTCATTTTGTTTTTCTTCAGCCATTCGGTGGTGGACTTGCTGGTGTGTTTAGGATCATTGTCCTGCTGCAGAACCCAAGTTCGTTTCAGCTTGAGTACACGAACAGATGGTCGGACATTCTCCTTCAGGATCTCTTGGTAGACAGCAGAATTCATAGTTCCTTTTATCACGGCAAGTCTTCCAGGTCCTGAAGCAGCAAAACAGCCCCAGACCATCACACTACCACCACCATATTTTACTGTTGGTATAATGTTCTTTTTATGAAATGCAGTGTTCCTTCTACGCCAGATATACTTGGACACACACCTTCCAAAGAGTTCCACTTTTGTCTCATCGGTCCACAGAATGTTGTCCCAAAAGTCTTGGGGATCATCAAGATGTGTTGTGGAGAAATTGAGACGAGCTTTGATGTTCTTTTTGCTCAGCAGTGGTTTTCTCCTTGGAACTCTGCCATGCAGGCCATTTTTGCCCAGTCTTTTCCTGATGGTGGAGGCATGAACGCTGACCTTAACTGAGGCAAGTGAGGCCTGCAGTTCTTTGGACGTTGTTGTGGGGTCTTTGTGACCTCTTGGATGAGTCGTCGCTGCGCTCTTGGGGTAATTTTGGGCGGCCGGCCACTCCTGGGAAGGTTCACCACTGTTCCATGTCTTCGCCATTTGTGGATAATGGCTCTCACTGTGGTTCGCTGGATTCCCAAAGCTTTGGAAATGGCTTTATAACCCTTTCCAGACTGATAGATCTCAATTACTTTCTTTCTCAATTGTTCCTGAATTTCTTTGGGTCTCGGCATGATGTGTAGCTTTTAAGGATCTTCTGGTGGACCTTACTGTGTCAAGCAGCTCCTATTTAAGTGATGCCTTGATTGTGAACAGGTGTGGCAATAATCAGGCCTGGGTGTGGCTAGAGAAATTGAACTCAGGTGTGGACAACCACAGTTATAGTATGTTTTAACAAGGGGGGCAATCACTTTTTCACACAGGGCCATGATGGTTTGGATTTTTTTTCACCTTTAATAATAAACACCTTCATTTACAAATTGCATTTTGTGTTTACTTGTGTTGTCCTTGACTATTGTTTAAATTGGTTTGATGTTCCAAACACTTAAGTGTGACAAACATGCAAAGGAACAGGAAATGAGGAAGGGGGCAAACACTTTTTCACACCACTGTATGACACACCATTGCCATGCATAGCAGAGCGTTGCCATGGACACTGTTCTGTTCACTCCTGAGGACAGCCGCTATCAATCCGCTGGAAGAAGTCCGGATAATTTATAAGCTGTGGCAAAAAATGAGGAAACGTTGATCAACTTCTGTCCTCCAAGCCATGACAGCAGATCCGGTTAGCGCCTGTCGCTAGCCTACATCTTAATATACGGTCTATGATCGCTATGCAGTAACTTCAGCCGTACGGACAACAACGCTAATTATTTAGCTTACATTGTTGCAACATGTTTAACATTACAGGTGTGTCAACAGTGTGTCGGCTGTCGCAGTGGGGTCCTGATCACCCTGTCGGGGTTGTATTTGCTATAACAACCGCCTCGCTCTACATTATCCCTTACTTATCAAGCATTGATTTACCTGCATATGATCATATTTTCAAGAAGAATACTGCTTACCCCATTTGACACAAGCCAGTTGCAAAACCTGACGTGATGCGTCTATAATCAAAAACCTTCTGACGCTACAAAGCATTGCAATCAAAGTAGTTTATAGAGCTTGGTAACAATTTACTATATTAGTGGTTAGAGCTCATTAGATTACATTAAACAACTTACACCTTAACAAAGTTTGTGTGTTTGTGTGTGAGATAGAGGTAAATAGATGGGTAAAAGAGAGACGGAGAAGCAAGTCTGTTTAGGGTTGTGCATGCCCTTTAACATATTTACAGTTAACTTACTCTGGTGCATTTGTCTGAATTATATTTGATCAACTTTAAACAGCATTTGTAATATTTAAGTAACATTTAATACTAAAATTAAATAACCCTTAAATGTAGGGTTAGGCATTGTTTGAATTTGAACAATTCTGATTCCGATTCTTCCTTTCAATTCCGGTTTTTATTGATTCTGATTCCTTGAGGGGTGGAGTTGAAACGGGTCACATTCTTATTTCCAAAATAAGAGGAAGGTTTTATTTTGATTCAGTGGTGGGTTGCAGTTTTACAGGGCCTGTTCAATGGAAAATAATGCCACACTAGAGCGCCACTTACTCCATGGCTGCCACCCAAGGATGGATGTGATTCCATTAAAGAAACGACTCTACTGGAATCATAATGTTTGAAACGATTCCAAGTAGGAATCAGTTCTCGATGCCAAACCCTACTTAAATGTTTTAGATGTTTTAAAGCTGTTTTTCAATGTTAGTTTGCCCTTTTTAAGCAATCTAACATTTTTGGTACAAAGTTTTGAAGGTTACACCACTTACACATTTTTTCCATTATCCTCCAGTTATTCTCTTAAGATTGATTAAAGCCAAACTCTTTCAAATATGGCCTTTAGAAAAAATGTATTGAAGTAATTTAATTTTAATGTATTTAAATTTAATTTAACCTTATAGATACAAAACAAATTGCAGTCATGTCATTGACCGTTCTACAGAAACCAAGCACCATGGATGATGATAGGATGGCCTTGCATGGTTGGATGCAGCATATTCGAGGTAGAGCACCTGTAAAAGGAAACAAGGTTTTCAGAAGTCCCCAAAGCGGAAACACTCCAGCTAACAAGCACTTATTATCAAACTTTATCAACCTGACAGTCTAATGTCCCAGATAATACACAATGTGGCCTACTTGTTTGAGTGCTTTTTAAGATTTCACCATGGGCGCTGGGAACTTGTGATTAAGTTATTGGTTGATATTATCTCTCTCTCTCTCAATTCAATTTTTTTGAATTCAATTTGATTTATTGGCAAGAACAAAGCAGTTTACAAAAAATGCATACATCCATACATAGGGACACAAGGTAAAAAATGTTTCATCATTTTAGGTAGTTTTTGTAACTTCAATTTTTGTTCAAGTGTTTGGTTTGGCTTTTAATAGTTTTTTTTGTTGAGATGCCCCGATCATGTTTTTTGAGCAGACTTGGATACTGCGGCTCCACCGCCCGATAACTCTTGCAACAAAATTGATTTAAACAAAATGACTTTACATCTTGTAACTTGAATATCATTGACCAACAATGTTTCTTTAATGCTAGTTTTGAATTGCGTTTTAATTGTGAAAAATAAGGCATACCAACAGTCCAAAACCAAAATATAGTCAATTTACAGTGATATATAAAACATAATATAAATCCTCACGTTGTTTTTGTCATTTTAACGTTAATATAATGACTTATATGACAAAACTGATTATCAAAATAGATAATTGAACTTCTGTCAATTGATTTTAGCTCTAGTAGAAACTGCAGTATTTTTGTAGATTATGTTACATGATTGCCTACTGTTATAAAATTGAGAAACACTAGTCTGTAGGGCAACAGGCATTAGACTGGCTCTTAGCGCCTAATATCCATGAATGACCGTGATTGGCTGTTGCTTTGAGCATGACCAAGAGTAACCTCAAGCTACTATGGGTTATGAGGAGAAGATTACTCAGACAGACACACACACACAAACACACACACACACACACACACACACACACACACACTCGGAAAGAGTTGACAGTAGGCCTATACTGTAGGCTTGTACAGCAGACACACCAGGCTTGTTAATCTACTCACCCTTAACTAATGCAGTGTTTCCCATACATTGGTTTATTCATGGCACCTGCCACAATATAAATGTTGACTGCCACATATTGATTTGCTATTTTTTCAACCTTTTTAATAATTGGTAAAATCTTATTTAATTTTAGAGCTGCGCATAGCGTATTGATACGCTCAGTCCTTCCTCTCTCTCCCGCTCAGTTTCAATTGAAATTGCTTTCAAATTGCTTTGTTGGCATAAATGTCAGAATTAACAATATTGCCAAAGCATCAAGGATAATTATTAATAATAAATCTCTCTCTTTCTTTGTCTCTGGGAAACACTATAATGTAGGCACTAATAATCAAACACCGTGTGTGTGTGTGTGTGTGTGTGTGTGTGTGTGTGTGTGTGTGTGTGTGTGTGTGTGTGTGTGTGTGTTGCTACATTGTCATTTTGTTTTATGTGCATCTGTGTGTGTGCATATCTTTGCCTATATGTTGTGATATTGTATGACTGCACCAGCCTCTCCCCAGGCTGGTGTGTTAGCAATGACTTATGATTAGGTAAAGGTGGATGGAGGTGTCCTTGTGTTTGTACATTACTGAACAAAAGTATTATGAGGCCTGTTTGTGTGTATTCCCACAGTCACATTCACATAGTGATCAGACCTTGAGCTAAAGCCCCTTCCTCCTCCTCCACCTCCTCTTCCTGGCTTTTCTTTTCATCCTCCTATTTAAGATGACGTTGTGGTTGAAACTGCCTCTGGACTAGAAAAATAAATAAAGGAAGATGAAAGAAAATAAATAAAGAAAAGATAGCCTGAAGAACACTGCAGTTAAAGGATGTGAGGATTTGCGTAGAAACGAGTAATGTTCTGACAAATAAGAGATTATAGTTTATAGGGGTGGGGAAAAAAAATCGATTCTTAGATGCATGACGATTCTCTCTAGAACGATTCAATGCTTGATCTATTTTTTCTTTTTTTTTTTTTAAATGTGTTAATTTTTATTTAAAAATTACTGTCTCCAGACATGTACAAATCAGAAAACATAGTGACTGAAAGAGGATGCGATAATGGACAACTACAACAAAAACATGACTGAGCCTCTGACATGGAAGATTGCTGTGAGAGAAGGTGACTCAGCATGTTTAAAACTTAAGCATGGAATGACTACACAATTGAAACCCCAGTAGACAAAACATTTCATGAAAACGTGTGTGACAAATACTGTATATATCAAAATCTAACAAACTCAGATTTATATGTATATTTTTGTAAATTACACATGGAAATGTACATAAAATATTTGTTGCATCAATAATCAGTTTAGAATTGAATCATTGGCCTCAGAATCGAATTGTGAGGTGTCCAGAGATTCCCACCCCTAATAGTTTTATATAGATTATGGCTGTTTCATAAATATTAGCATTTCCTTACAGACTGAATGGAGTGCAATTTGTTAATTTCATTTTTAATTGAAATCTGAATAAAATGTCAATTAGGGTGAATTGGTCTTTCACTTTCATTAGTCACTATTGTTATGGCTTGGTTTTGTGCTAGGTAAGTGTGGGTCGTTTGAGCTGACCAGTGGCTTACTCAGCTGTAGCACCGAGTAGGCTGGGATTGTGAGAACAGATTTCATTGTGACACGCGTCTGGACAGAAGAGAAGGGAAGTGTTTATTAAGCTGCCAGTTTCCAACAAGGGGGAAAGCCTCTCCTCTCTAAGTGAAGCTCCCTATGGTGATGCTACCAAGCCATCACCCTACCTTAGCATTCCATTGACTGCCATTCATTTTGGTGCCACTTTGACAGATAATAACTTTACATCTAAAGCATTTAAAGACTCTATCTGTCTGTTGTTTATTTCTAAAAAAACACGAGAATGTATAAAGGCTCTATTACATTGTAGCTGACATATGGGTCTATAGCAGACGTTTTTGTAAAAATAGGCTAACGATTGTGTCATAACCACGCAACTTACTGTTGCACAGTAGAGGAATCACCGTATAGTACAGGCTAAGCTTGCAGACAATTTGGACGTACATTAGCTGTTTAAGTTTAATTACTAATGTTAACTAGCATTTTAGTTATCAATAATTAACTTGCCTATGTTATCTCCTAACATACATACGCGCTACGAGATTTCTCTTGGCACAGCTACCGGAAGACTTACAACTTTCAGACAGGTTGCTCACGTAACAGCTACGTTGTCAAGCTCAGTTGGAGGCTGCACAGTAACGCTCAGCCATCACTGGAAAAGTGCTTCTAATATCCTTCACCGGTCTCCATCCAGAACAACGGGATCTGTTGGTCCACTTCTTTAACTGTCTATGTAACTGTCCACTCACCAGTCACCTCTGCAATTTCCACTTGTATGTTGCCATGTGGGGGGGGTTGTCTACATGGAAACAAAATATTTTTATTTGCCTTTTTCCTTGTGTTCTTAGTCCCTCCAATACAGATACCAGGAAGTTGAGGGGCAGAATAAGAGCATTGGAGCGTCCTTTGAGGATTGATCTATTAAGGGATTTGGGATGTACCCTTTGACTATATTTACATAACATGAAAGTAATTGGGTTAATTACTCTTCATTCATTCAGCCTAAATACCAGGTTAATGTGTAGTCACTGAAAAAAAGGTGGCAAGTCAACACTCGTCTGAGTTTTTAGAAATGTGAGTAAGTAAGTTAATTATTCACAAAAACAGTTCAGCAGTTTATCAGTCAGGCAACCATCTTTGTAGTCTTGAAAGCTAGTCTTCCTGTCAATGTGCTTCCAGTCAAGCAAATTAAATATCTTTGGGGATTACATCAAGAAGAGTAAAACTTAATCCCCTCCCAAATGACAAACTACTGCAGTCAAAAATCACTCATTCATGTTGAGTTCACATTCTGTGGCTTTGTGTTTAGCATTCCAAAATGAAACACCAAAGAGATAGCACCTAGTAGCATTTCATTAAAAAATTATTGGTGTCATCACAGTAAAAGTCACTGTGCGCATGCTAGTGTTAGTATTTAGCTCAAAGAACCTCATGTCTAAGTACACCTTCACAGAGCTGCTAGCATGGCTGTAGACTCATGTTTGTCTAAAACCCCAAGATACTGCTGGGGATATTCAAAAGAGATTGTATTTTTGTTGTAGACAATCTTTAATCTAACCTAAATGTTCTGTTTTTGGTCCTGGAGACCTGGGCCCTCCTTTTAAAGTTCAAAAACATACTTAACATTGTTATATCATCTTGATATTCTTGATATTTTGAACATGATTGACACAGAGGCCCCAGCTGTAAAACATGGATTTCCATATGTTCTATATCTGTGATTGGTATTGACAATAGGGCTGGGCGATATGGAAAAAATCTAATATCACAATATTTTTGACCAAATACCTTGATGTTGATACTGCAACAATATTGTAGTGTTGACTATTGGTGCTTTCCCAAAATATTTACACAATAAATTTTTCAGAGTGACAGTGGATAGACGAGAAAGGTGGGAGAGAGATGGGGAATGACACGCAGCACCGGGCCGCTGCAAAGGCCTCAGTCTACATGGGGCGCACGCTCTTACTGAGTGAGCTAGAGGCCGCCCCTGCCTTGACAATACTTTTAACACAACATTACCCTTCCAAAATCCATTATAATATCTGTTAACATGTTATAAATTATTTTGCTGTTGATAAATTACTTTTTAACAAAGGAGAGAAATATGTATGATATATATAAACCATGGAATATAACCTTTTTTGGGTGAAATTACAATACTTTATGTTCATTTCCGTATTTTGTCACCTTCATCAAATCCATCATCAAATCGTCCAGTTTATAACAAATGGAAGGATTAACACTTCGATACATTTCATCAAATCTTCCAGTTTATAGCAAATGGAAGGATTACCACTTCAATACATTTATATATTAAAAATGTATATTATATATTAATAATTTTCAAAGGAAGCTGTTTATTACATAGCCATACCAACAGTAGCCCCTACATTTTGTATCCCTACAGGGTTGCCGTCAGCCATGTTAAGGTAAAGCCCAGGTGCGCGGTGTTGACCATGCTAAAGCGCCTGGACAAAATCCGCTTCCGAGGCCCCAGGACGAGAGACGACTTCACGGATCTGGCCGAGTCGCCGCCTGCCTCCGACAACGAATGTTGCGACGACATGCAGCTGAAGCCCAGAACAGCTCTGCGAGACACAGAGGAGCTCCTGCGAGACCCTGTGAGTGAGATTATGTCTTTTCAGCCTTGATTGGCTTGGACCAACACACATGGCAGGGTTTTATTTTTTTGTAAGTACTCATGAATTATACCGTCTGAAAAGGACACTTTGACCTGAGTGTGATTTTAGCATCATTTCCAGAACAACATAAAAATCATAGCGAGGGAGATATTCCGTAGCCGCTGTTTAACTTTTTTGTTGTTGTTTTAGCATCCTATCCTATAGCTATCTTAATACATGTGTAGGACTAAAAACAACACTGTTGTTTTGCTTAATCCCTGTTTAGGTTTTGGTTACTCCGTAGAGAAAAGGAGAATGATGGAGGGTGGGGTTGTCATGATGAAAAAAATGGAAGAAAGGACAGTGATACATATTTTTCTATGGGGGACATTGAATAGAGATGGCAATCAACAGCAGACAAGAACAGAAATAGTGAAAGCAGGAGTGAGATGAAGAGATATTGGATCACAGGAAGGGAATGGAAAATGAAAGAAGAGAAAAGATTAAAGCAGGGAAAGTAAAAAAAGAGAGAAGAGGACAGGAATTGAGCCTCAGAAGATTGGACTCTGGGATGTCTAGAGGGGAGGAGATGGACAGGATGAAGAGGAAATGGTGAGAAAAGAGAAACTTACCAGCCTTGACCAAAGAAATCCAGATCATGTTTTCTGATATTTCTACCTCCCACGCTAGATACTGTTCATATTTCATGATATCTGCAAATCTGTCTATCATACTTGTGGATGACTGCATTGGCAGTACCGTCGTCATCATTGTTAACATGCTCTGATTTGAAGATTTAAGATTAAAAACACCGGATTAGTCGCTTGATTGTATCATTTCCTGAATGAAGTCCCCAGGGATCTCTGTCATTCTTTTACTTACTCTCTGTGATTCTCCTGAAATAGACAGCTGACAGGACTGTTACATAGGATTGTTACTGTGGGTTTTTCCTGCATCCCATTGAAAGTCCTGGTGGTAAATGAGTGGTACTTGGTGACAAAACACCTCATCAGACCATAACCGTTGGTTGTAGAGCAATATTTCTTTTAATCAGTAATGTAACTGACTATGGCCCATTTCTTATTCTGTGGGCATGTGCAACATGTGTATTTGCATGGATGCACATGTCTCTTTTCTGTGTGTACAATGTGTCTGTGAGCTGCTGTTGTTTATCTAAATGTGTACGGGTGTTTGCCTGCTTCAATACCAGCCCACTGGGAGTGCATCGCCCACATCACTGCACTGATGTCACACTCAGTAACCCCAAAATAGATCAAGCTAGCCCCCTTCCCTGCTAGGACACACACACACACACACACACACACACACACACACACACACACACACACACACACACGGTCTCTCCCACACGAAACATGATGTTGCATTCAATGTCTAAAAGCTGCCCCTGCTTGGTTGAAATCTCATCCTCCCTGCATATGCCCTTCATAGGTCCCTACTGGCCAATTGGAGCCCACCAGACAAACTCCTGGACCAGATCACATGACCTGCCTCGAATTACCTCATATGTTAAAACGAAGACAGAGTGTGCCCTTGGGCTACATGCACTGAAACTTTATGACAAACCAGCCTGTGTCATCCATACTAAATAGGCAGAATGTCACTGGGCAGATGGTGTACAGAGGACTGCATGCAACCTCACTGGCCTTGTCTTACCTTTTCTGCTAGTGCAGGTGGCTTCCTCACTGCATTTGTTATACTTTGTGTCATCTTATTCGTTATCTATAGTAGTGATAGGCCGATTTTAGCCGATACGCAGCTGCTTCGTTTTCCCGGCATTATCTACAGACACGCGTCCACAGGCAGCTCTGTGTTGCTGGAGACGCTGCAGTTCACATGCAGACCATGCACTGCCGCTACACCACTAGCACCATGGCTAAAATTAAATTACAAATCAAGCACTTTATTTCAAAGGCTGCTTTTTAGGTTTATTGTTTTCTTAAATTATTCAAAGGAACACGCCGACTTTTTGGGACTTTAGCTTATTCACCGTATCCCCCAGAGTTAGACAAGTCGATACATACCCTTTTCACCTCCATGCGTGCTGTAACTATGTCTGACGCCCTCAGCATTAGCTTAGCAAAGATCCTGCCGGTAACTGGTTCCAACTAGCTACTGCTCCCAATAAGTGACAAAATAACGCCAACATGTTCCTATTTACATGTTGTGATTTGTATAGTCACAGGGTGTACAAATAAACAGGTCACATGAGACACAGCCATATTCTAACCGCATACTAACTGGGAACTATATTCTCAGAAAGGCGAAGCACTGCTACTTGGACGGAGGGATCACATAGACAGTTAAAGAAATAGTGATTAACGCAACACCGGAAAGCACAGTCACTTCCGTCAACAAAACCAATGTGAATAGCTAGCTAGTAGCGAACAACGCTGGTGATCATGGCTGACTTTGAGGAATTGTCAGCGGATTTTTACTTGGTATCAAACCAAGATCCAGAACCATATCTTTTTGAGCCAGAATACAAAGATAAGGAGTTACAAATTTTGGAAGCTGATAGACAAAATGCCGAACAGACTGAGATCGAGGGAAGAATCAGAACTAACACAGACTGGTGGTGTTTATGTGGAATCCAATTCATTAGCAAGGTAAAGGCTACAATCATGAGCATTAGCTCTAGCACCGCTCATTTTTATTCTGGGGTGAAAAAGCGCATTTGTGAGCTAGTTGGCAAAAGCCCGAGAACAACCACAATAATAGTGACCACCCTATTCATGTAATAGTGTTACTAACATTACCATTGTTACAGTAGTAAGTCCTCTGTAAACATAACAGAACACTTACCGTAGCTGCAGGGGATCCACTTTGTCCGGTCTGTACTATCGATGGGATGGCCGTATCCTTCAGAACACGTTTCACGGTCTGTGTGGCTAATTCCATTTTGTCATAATAATAATCCTCAGTGAAATGTTCTGAGCAAACACAATGGTTCTTAAAGGTGGCTACAGGTGTATTTGGATCCATATCCAGGGCAAGTATAGCCATGGATTCAGCGGTCAACGTTTTTGGTTGGAATTCTATGAAACATCATGGCATTACCTGATCTCCCCTGTTAATTGTCGCAGCGAATACCTATGATTGTAAACTATGCTTTTAGTATCTAGTAATTGTTGACTCTATTACTCCAACTCTGAACAAATTCCAGGTGAACGCTCTGCTCTGTGACCTGGGCTTCTCAGGTGCTGCAAGCAAATCACTCCGCCCAAGTAGCAGAAGTAGCAGTGCTTTGCCTTTCTGAGAATATAGTTCCCAGTTAGTATGCGGTTAGAATATGGGTGTGTCTCATGTGACCTGTTTATTTGTACACCCTGTGACTATATAAATCACAACATCTAAACAGGAACATGTTGGCGTTATTTTGTCACTTATTGGGAGCAGTAGCTAGTTGGAACCAGTTACATGCAGGATCTTTGCTAGGCTAACAAATATCTTTTTGAAAAAAATAATTTCTTTTTTGATTAAAAGTCTCTCAAAGCTCCAGTGTCATGTAGCCTATTTAAAATTATGATTAGAAGCCACTTGACTAACCGTCAGTACTGAACACCTCTTAAATTTGCTGCTCCGTGCAGAAGTCAGTACTCTCAGTAGTGGGTTATGAATGCTTGAGCCTGTAATCATATGCTCAGGATTTATAACCAAATCTCTTATGTCTTTCAGTATTATTTTGAGGGTCAATAATCAACTCTATAATGGCAAAAATAAATCAATCCAAATATAGTCTGCCATTCTGAATTGTAGTCTCTCCATTTAAATATGTAGTTAAAGTCAAACTGCAAGTTGTTTTTTTTATATTTTTGACTTGTATCCACCCCATGATAAATCAAATGTGTTTTCTTTTCTAGCTGTATGAGTGGCTGTGGATTGCACCTCTGCAATGCTGCTGTGGAGGATTGCGGTTGTCTTTACTAAGAAGACTGTTGCCTAAATCACTTGGGTAGTTTGAATCTTTGTTCTGTGGTAGGACGTGCACGTCTGGTCTGAGCTGAAATGTTTTGTTTTTTTAAAGCGTTTTATTTGTATTTAAAGTGACAATATTTGAGTGTGCAAATTTTGCAGAATTACACACTATTTTATTACACAGTATTTCTCAGACAGTGTGCACCATTTTAAAATAATCTGAAAATGAAAGAGTTAACAGGAAATCAGGTTGGGTAGGGAGGAGGGTGTATGATTTCTCAGAAAAAAAGTGAAAGTAGAACAGGAAGTTCAGACGACAATGTCTGAAGAGGATAACCACGAAATCCCTTACACTGTCACACATTTTTTTGTTTTTTAAAGATTATTTTTTGGGCATTTTCAGCCTTTATTTTTGATATGACAGCAGAATACATGAAAGGGGAGTGAGAGAGGGAATAACATGCAGCAAAGGGCCGCAGGTTGGAGTCAAACCTCGGGCCCGCTGTGTCGAGGAGTAAACCACTAAATACTATGGGCGCCCGCTCTACCAACTGAGCTATCCAGGCGCCCCTGTCAGCATTTTCTGCCACCAGCAGAGGATTTATAATTTGTTTTGCTAGAACATTTCATATTATTTACTCAATTAACCTGTTAATGTTGACAGCATAGTAATGTAGCATGATGTGCCGTAAACACTTGATATTCACAGATTAAAGTTTTTTAACTTTGTGGCCTCAGCGGATTCTCTGAAGCAGTTACCATGCCCTATTATTTGGACGTTTTTACATCCACAATTTTTTTTATAAAATGTGCACAAGTACTGGTACACCTATGTGGTCCGTCAGTGTCCAACACCATTTTCTGTGACATTCTAATTCCCTTAATGGTTGAATATGGATGATTGAAAATACTACCACCAGCCTTCTGCACCAACAATATGCCAAACATGGAGAAGGTCTTTCTAGTAATACGTGTGTTTATGAGCAGAACAAGGTCTTGAAATCACACTTTCCTACTGTGGGACACATCATGAGAAAGTTGCAGTCTTAAAAAGCACACGCCTTTTCACAACATAGAAGAAAGAGTATTTAAAATATGTGAGATCCCTGGAGCGGTTCTTTTGGATGAACCAGACATTTCTGTGTCAGTTCTGCACTGAGGTAACTGTCCTGCTAGAGGTTGAGCACAAAGAGAGGAAGAATGGAATGAGGAGAAAAAGGATCAAATGAGAAGTACAACAGATGACACGATAAAAGCTTTGTATTAGGACGGCAGCAGGAAATTGCTGATCTGAAGAAGAGAGGTGCAGAGCTGGGTCCAAGTGTGGAAACTGTGTCTTGTCTAGTTAAGCCACAACGCTAGGCAAGTCAGTGGACAGCTGGAAATGCTATATTATGAGTTTAAGGATGGACATGACACAGCACATCCCAAACGTATCCGGTCAGAGACAAAACTGTAAAATCATAGAGACACTTGAAATCTGAGAGATTTTTTTTTTTTTTGAGTTTCATTTTATTCAAGACATAGATAAATGTAGACAAACCGTGAAAAACAATAAAAACAGAAACTAAACTAAGACAGCAGACTAAAAATACAAATGGTTCTATTTCAGTTAGCCTAATAGCTGGTTTGATTTGCATTGAGAGATGATTTTATGGAAAGTTCCCCATGCCTATCTCTATGTATGGTGAAGGGTATGTGATGATGGGGGGTTATTTTAATTCCAAAGGCCAAGGGAACTTTATCAGGATGCATAGTATCCTGATCCATGAAATAACTGGCCTTTAATAATCAAAGTCTGCCTGCTTCTATGGGTTTTAACATAGGGGTGTGTATACTTATGCCCCCTGTATTTTAAGGAAGAACATTTATTTATTTACAATACATTATTCATTCACAAATTGGTGTCCTTACAAGGTTGGATTTTCCAATTTCTTTTTAATTAAGGCATTAAGATCAATTTCCAAAAGATTTTTTTATTCCTCCTTTTTAATCGACTTTAGCAAGGGTGTCTGAACTTATGCAAGCCACTGTATTTCTTAAAACCAGAATGAGAAGATTAATCTTACATTTAGAATTCAGAAGTAGCAAAGTACAGTTGTTATGAATATCACAACATTAAGCATTTAACAGCATTCAGTAACACATTGTTTAAAACAAAAACAAGTCATGGAAGGTAGTTTTACAGCAGGACACAGTGAGATTCCAACGCTCACATCAGCTTCAGACCTGACAGAGGGAGAGGGGGAACATAATAATTAATCAGCCGATAATCGCCTAGGGTGACCTCAGGGCTTGTCCTACTTTTGACAACCAGGTGGTACTGACAGAGTTGAACGGCCGCATTAAATGGCATGAAGGTGTGCTTACATTCTGTACCGTCCTTGGACCAAACCATTAGCGATTTAACTTTAAAAAAAAAACATCTTTTATCTTTTAAAAAAAACAAAGCTGACTGAATCCAAACCAAAGAGCATTGTAGCTGAGCCCTCGTAATGCAGCAGAACTTCTTTTCCCTCCCACAGTCCGCTCCTTTCATCTTCTCCGTGTCCTCCACATCTATTCTTTCTGTCTCTCCTTTATCCTCCGGTCTCCATTTCATTCTGACTCTGGTTCTCTTTTTGTTTCTCTCCTTCAGTCAATGTCCTTTCTCTTTGCAATGACACACTTCTAGAAGAGGCTTCCATTTGTTTTCTTTGAAGTGCTTCTTTATTCAGGGATGCTCTCTCCATCTCTGTCTCTATGTCTCCCCACCCCCTTATCTTGTTAGACTTTGGCTCTCTTCCAAAAGCATGTTTTCAGGTCAACGCCAGTTTTCTCCATCCCTCCCTCCCTCCCTCCCTCCCTGTCTATTGCTCTCTCGCTCTCTTTGCAGAGAGCACATCAGCTAAGGACACTGCGGTGTGTCTATGCAGGCACACACAAACCTTACTGGTTGCTGTCGGAAAGAAGCTGCTGCAGTGTGTGTGTGTTTGTGTGTGTGTGGCAGGAAAATTTTAAAGGTCCCTTGCTGTAGTCGAGCAGCGATTCTCAGCCTGCAGTGCTCATCAGCAGCTAGCACAGCCGTCTCTCCCCTCCTTGCTCTTTCTTTCCTCTCCCTCCATCACCTCCTCATCCCTTTTTTCCTCACACTCTGTCCCTCATTCCTCCACTCTCACACAGTCGTCACCTCTCAATCATCGTCATTCTCTCAGGCCACCAACACACTTACTGTGTTGCTAGTTGTGTGTGTGTCAGGGTTAAAGCCCTTAGTCATAAGGGTGTGTCAGTATTCAGTGTTGCTGTAGTCAGAAGAGGGGGAATCTCCTCAACCTATCTCGCTCCAGCTGGACTTTAACCGGGAGAGGAAACGTTAGCGTGAGTCATGGTGCCATGCTAATGTGTGTGGATGTGTGTGTTACATCATATGGGAAATCCCTGCTTGCGTTCTTGTATGTATTTTGTTGTCAAGTCATTCTAAAACCAAACCTCTCTTTCTTTTGTTTTCTTTGTTTGTGAATGCAATGGGTGGATGCATGGACCCCTGTATGTACACCCGTGTATGTGCTGTAAAAAAAAAAAATCAATGTGTGCGTGTGCGTGTGCGTGTGCAGGCAGGTTCGGGGTCTCCTACCATGGCTGCGGCCATCCAGGACTTCCAGAGGTCGGAGTCAGACCGACTCAATGAAGTCAAAGGTCATCTGGAAATTGCCTTATTGGAGAAACATTTCCTACGTGAGTATGCATACACACACACACACACCCACACACATGCACACACTCACAACACAAGGCCTGACCTTGATTACTATATATATATATATATATATATATATATATATATATATATATATATTCTTTTAAAGCTATCCACTGAGATTGCACTCCAGATATTCAAACACTCATTGAGACCTTTTAAGACTTCTTGTCTGGGTCTTTACACATTTTAGTTTTCCTTTTGTTGGGTAGATAGACCAAATGTTCGCTGGTCATTGGTTCATGTTGTGCTTATTGAATTAATCGAACATTAATCAAGATCACGAACATGATAGAGTGTGATATTGATGTTTAAAATGCGTGCTCCGCTAATAGAAAAATCAGTGTTTCAGTTTCAGTGTTTACACTGCATAAATTAGCCTAGCAGCTAGCAGGCTTTCTGCTCATAGTTTAATTTTGACACAACACCATGGTGAATATTAGCGTGCACGTTTTTTCAGCCCAACATTTTTTTGAAACAGAGCAGCTAATATTAGTTGCGAGAGCAACAAGTTAGCAGACTGCAGATTGAGTTGTCACTGCTCCTCTCTGCTCTGCACCGTGTGTATGTGTAAGGAGAGGAGAGAAACGCGGCAGTAAATACCAGCAAAACGCATTAAAGACTCTCACACCCAGCTGGAATGGTAATACTGCACTGCAACACGCTCTTAGTTGTTGGTTTTTAGAGGGATTCCCTTACAGCTTTTGATGACATCTAACTCTTATTCTGATGGAACGCATTTATCGTAGGTTGCTTTGGAAATAAATGTCTGGCAGATGATGGTAATGTAATAGTCTCTTCTAGGCCTGCACGATTAATCGCTATAAAATTGCGCTCTCTTGATTTTTTTTTTTTTTTTTACGAATCGTGCAGGCCTAGTCTCTTCCAGTTAGAGTTAGATTTAAACTATAAGCATCTTGTGATATCAGTCTGTTTTGTGGTTTCATAGTCTTGCACAAGGTTGGTTTTGTGCATTTTGCAACTTGACTCAACGAGTGTTATGCTTATTACTTGAAGCATTGTTGCTCAATTTAATAATTAAATTAGCCTAACACATCTATTGCTTTCTCTCCCTGGTCCTGTCTTTCTGCTTGAGCAGCACTGGTTGAAGCCTGAAAATATTATAAACTAATAACAGCTAATTACACTGTTCGGACATTGCTTACTATGTTTGCCATTGTTAATTTCAACGATATTGCCAAATATGGGAATTAGCAACAGTAATATCCTGTTTTGTTAACTGTATGTTTGTATGCAACTGTACACAACCTTGAAATTACACTGGAAGCAAATTAGAAGCAAGCAGCTGCTGAGCTAATGTAATGGAAAGAAACCATGCTATACCAGACCCACTCTGTAGGGTGAAGCATCCGTGAATCAGCAATGCAGTCCCAATTACCCTACAAACTATTCTGTTCATTCATTCATTCATTCGTTTACACCATGCATAATGTTGCAACCTAAAGCAGAATGTCTATAGGGATTTAAAGTCCCGCTTCATTGAAAAATGAGTGTCATAACCTTGACTACACTGACTTATATCTGTGTAAAGTTTGTCACTAATGTCCTGAAGGGGGAGATGTCTGTGCACCTTCCTGAAATCTGAGATCCAAACATATCCCGTGCAAGCTTGATTAGATACGTCACTTCACTAATATGTATAAGCTACTGTCTAACACGCAAAAGACAGCAAAGAACCCCGAAACCTCCAGCGCAGGGCGGACTGTTAGTACAGAGAGCAACAACACATTGTGTCATCGTAGCTGTCAGCCACTGCCTGTTATAAGCTAACAAACAACATAAATAAATAAAATATGCTAACTACACTTACCATTCTGATATGTCTGCTAGTCACCGATTTCAGTGCACAACAGACTTTTCATCTCAGTCTGACTGACGCTGGGTTCAGACAGGACTCTGAGAATATAGTTACAGTACAGATTGTTGAGAATATAGTTACAGTACAGAGAATATAATAACAGTACAGAATGTCGAGAGTATAGTTACAGTAGAGAGAATATAATAACCGTACTGATTGCAAGCTTGCGGAGCTCTGCAAGTGGGCTTCCGGCCCATGTAGTTTTGGGAATATATCTAGGAAGTCTGTGCCAGGTTAGTTTTATTTTATTGTTTTATTTTTTGCTTCAAATTAGATTAAAGCTGCTAATAGATTCCCGACACTGCAGTTCCCCGGCATCAACCTCATCAACAGAATCATGACTTCCTCTTCGGTGCACTATCCCCTAGTAAAACTCTGATGGACCTTACATTTTCTACTTCTGTTACTGTTCCAGTGTAGTTTTAAGGTGAGAGAAAAACAAAAAATTCTTATACTGTAGTCTCGTATACTGTATACTGTAGGATGATTGCAGGGAGAAAGAGGGAAAAGAAGGGAGACAGCCTGATGTGAAACTTTATAATGTCTGGTTGAGTTCACCAATTCAACTCACACACATTGACAAGCTTGTCTAACCTGGTATCCGATCAGGGTTACTGGTTGTCCTGGACTGTGCAGCACATTGACAGTCCTGTGGTGTGGATTGGACTGTGAAGTTTTTCCCCCTTCCCTTTCAACTATTTATCTATTAGAAAGAGTGAGATACAAACAGAGAGAGAGTTTGAAAGAGAATACCTCACGCTACGTTCTCCCCCATAATGCCTGTGCCTGAGCTAAAAGGGCTGGATTCATTGTCACCCCGTCAGGATGCTAGCTAAATGAGCTTCATGGACTTTTCTTCCTTCCTGTTTGACCTTTCCTTTCTTTCTTTTTCTCCTTTTGTTCCTCCCTCTCTCCTCTAGAGCTCTCTTTCATTTTTCTCTCCATCCCGCTGAGCTGCTCTTTCAGATTGTGCCTGTCACTTCCTGCTCTTCTTTTTTCTCCCTTCTAGCCCCTACTCTTCTCCTATTGTGCACTGATTTCCCTTTCCCTCTCTGTCAGACACAACAGTGCAATGTTCTGAGATTCTTCTGAGCTCTGACAAACACATGTGCTTGAACAGAAATACTCAAGCAGGTAAAACATCTATGACAGTGCCATGAGCTTAAAGGTCCCATGACATGGTGCTCTTTGGATGCTTTAATATGGACCTTAGTGGTCCCCTAATACCATATCTGAAGTCTCTTTCCCAAAATTCAGCCGTGGTGCAGAATTACAGCCAGTAGAGCCAGTCCCACAATGAGCTTTCCTTAGTATGTGCCATTTCTGAGTCTGTTGCTTTTGAGGGGGGGGGCAAGGTGGGGGTGTGGCCTTGACCAACTGTCACTTTGCTTGTTAGAAAGCCGTGATGTCTCTCTCATGGGTGGGCCAAATTCTCTGGGCGGGCAATGCAGAGAAAGGGGAGGTAACCTGGCTCCTTATGACCTCATAAGGGGCAAGATTCCACATTGGCCCATCTGAGATTTCATTTTATCAAAGACAGAGCAGAATACTCAGGGCTTGGTTTACACTTATTGTCATTTCTAGCCACTGGGGGTCCAACGGCAGGCTGGGGGAACGCATATTAAGGTGAAAAAACTTTTATAAAGTGAAACTTTCATGCCATGGGACCTTTAACCCTTTTATTTAAGTATCATTTAGACTAATACACAAGACATTATGTCATTGCTAGAAGCTGTGGTGACATTAATCGCTGTATTTGGTGCAGAGCTGACAGATCGGTATGAGGCCTGCCATGGATGGAGTAGTACCTATGCTGTAATGGGTAATGCTGTTTTTACATCTAGTGCTTTGTGTTTTTAATTCCTTCTGTTTTCTTGCAGCAGTCTGCTGCTTCTCCCTTTCTCTCTCACTGTCTTGTTATCCATTTCTATCATGACTCAACCTTTCGTCCTATCTCTGGCTGGTGTAATCACACTGAAGCGTGACAATCCATTAGCACCTAATGGAGTCCTGAAATCTGTGCCGTGCATTGTGTATTCTATTTGTACTATTTTTCTGTCCATTCTACTCTCCTGTGCTTTATGTAGTCATCGTATTGAAAACAATAGACTGCTGAGTGTGTGATTCCTTGTGCAGTATAGCCTGCTATATAAAACGGCCTAGGCTATATAAGTGTGTATTACATTCTCAATTAAGTGTTGAGAACCGATGAATAAAGACTTGTATGATTATATGCAGTTTGTCGTTAGTTAAAAGCTAATGAGATTAGTGGCTTGAAACAAAAGATTCCTTGTTGCAAGACATTATGGGTTTATGCGTTGTGTAATGGCTTTTCTGGAGCAAAGGTACTATAGGGAAACAACATAACATACTGTGAGAAGACTAGCCGTAGTTTGCAAATTGAAAGCATTCAAAAATGCAATGACTTAGTTATAATCCTTAAGATTTGTGATGTGATTGCGACACTGGTTTGCGACTGGTTACTGGTGGTAACAGCAAGTGCAGTTTGATACTACACTTCCCAGAAATCTGGGGGCAGCAAACTGCTGTATCTGTTTACAACACAGGCAAACAAATCCACATTGTTTTAATAAAGAAGTTGGCCAATAATTAGCCATCATGCCATTAGCAAGTGTGATTTGATTGCATGCTGTACACAGCAGTAGGAAATGTTGGGCGTGCATTGGCAGTAGGTGAGTAAAACGTTAACAGTGACATATATATTAATGCGATTTGCAAACAGTAATACTAAATTCTATGCATGGATGCATAGACTAAACAAAATAAATAAATAAAATAATTATCTACGTACAGCCCTCAATCACTCTTAGTACATATAGATATGTAAATGGACTGTTTTTATATAGCGCTTTTTCTTGTCTTCACGAATACCCAAAGTGCTTTTACATACAGTAAAGGAACCATTCACAGGCTGCCGTACAAGGTGCCACTTGCTCATCAGATGAACACACACTTACACTGCGATGGCGAAGCAGCGGTGGAGACTCGGGGTTCAGTGTCTTACCAACCTTCCGATTGGCAGGCGACCGCTTTACCACTGAGCCACAGCCGCCCCCTGTAGAAGACCATTTTCTAATTGAAAGGTCACTGTTGTCAGCACATCTTGCTGGTTAATTTTAAGTTGCTCTAGATGAGCTCATCGGCTCAACACCTAAACTATAAATTAATTGGCCTCTTACAACATGCTTTCCCAAAGGAAAGGGACTATAATGGCATGACAGGAAATAGGAGCAAATTTATCTGTGTCTCAATCCAAACCTTGAATTGTGTGTTGGCTTGTGCCTTTTTTCTTTAACGGTACATCAGCATTTAACCCAAGAAATTACTTGGGCTTTTTGGATCTCTTTCACACAGAGTGAACTGAGTGTAGGAGTATTCTCTCTCTCTCTCTCTCTCTCTCTCTCTCTCTCTCTCTCTCTCTGTCTCTTGCTGACGTCTTTCCCTCTCTGCTGCTTAAAATAAAGCCTGGGCCCACGCTGCATGCTTAAACAAACACACTGCTTATGTATATTGTCTCCTGCCTTCACAGGAGGTGTGAGTTTCCATTCCATATGGTGTGTGTGTGTGTGTGCGCGCGTGCGCTTGTGTGTGTGCACGTGTGCGTGTACGCGCAGGGCACTTAATTAGTTAATTTGTAACCATGTTTCCGGGACGCTTGATTACACACATGCACATCAGCATCGGAGTTTGTGATGCCCTAATGCTCTATAGCAGTTTACAGTTTTCTTCTCTTTTCCCCTTCCTTTCTCTCTTTTCTATCTATTCATCCTCCTCATCTCTCTATTACCTCATTCTTCCTTGACCAAATGAAATGTGCTCTTAAAGGGTAATTTTGTTTTGTTTTTTCAACCTGGACCCCACGTCAGAGGATTTCCCCTCTAATAAAAAGGGCTGTGCTCGAGACATGAGCAAATAAAAACCATTCTTTTTATTGATAATCTTTCGATAACACGAAACCATGGCAGTATTATAGCCTAATGGCCGCACAAAACACACCGCAGTTGCAGCCTCTCTCTCCTCTTGGCCACTCTTCGTCCATATACTCTGTCTCAGATGAATACAGGTGGTGATCGAATTATAAGGACCTTATCCACGTTGTTGAAATCAGTTAAATATGGCACTGAAAATCTTTTAAATAACAGGAGCCTATAATTCCTATATATGTTGTCAGAAACTTTTAATAACATTCTTAGCCTGTTAGTGGCAACAACAATCAATTTTACTGGACAAAAATTGAGAGTGCATAATTGCCCCATCAGATTGCATTGCAGTTCAGTTTGTGCTGGCCGGTCACTGCAATCTCTCTCAATACTGGAGAAATTTCAAAGATTTTTTGTTACAGTCTATTAGACACAAATTCATTGGGAAATGGGGCCCAGGTTGGGAAAAATAACTAAATTTCTCTTTAAGTCTGCCAGGTTTTTCCAAGGGGGTAAGCCTCTTCTCTCTAAGCGTAGCTCCTATGGCGCCATTTTAATGCTACAAAGCCATCACCCGCCGTTAGCATCCCATTGACTGCCATTCATTTTGATGTCATTTTGACAGTGAATAACTTTACATCTGAAGCGTTTAAAGACTCTATTTATCCATTGTTTATTTCTAAAGAAACACGACAATGTACAAAAGGCTCCATTACCTTGTAGCTCACGTTATGGCTCCGTAGCAGACGTTTTTGTAAAAATGAGATGTCACCACTGAGACCTATAGTGCCACATCAATGCAATTAATGGATTTATTTTTTGTGGTTACATTTGGAAAAATACAGCAGCAGTGTGTTTTAGACACATTGTTGTGGTTACATGCGGAAGATAATCCACAGACGTAGAAAGGACCGCAGCCCCTGATAAAGTGTCTTAAGTGAGGTCTGTGGATTATCCGCAGTAACAATAATTACTGTCTGGTTTTAGGTGGGCATTAGCATTGCTTAGAGTCTTTGAAGCTTCAACGTTTTGCAAGCTTAAATTCATGCTAATATTGTCAAGTTTCTATTTTAAAATTAAAACGTGAGATTAAAGTGAAACCAAGCTATTATTTTGTTAGTTCCATCAATGGCTGTCATGTTTTGTTGATGGTCTTACTGTACTTGTATGTGTTAATTACATGTCAGCTATGGCAGTTTATTTCTGTGTGAATGTTTGTGTTTCTCAGTCCTCGCACACTGCACACCAAGATTTACAATGAGCACTCTGAGTTCCATTGAATGATAACCCTGTGATAGTTTGAATATTATAGTAATGGACGTAAAAAACCGAGGGATATATCAGACAGAGCTGAGCTGAACTGACCCTCCTATTGGTGTTAAAATGGCAGAGGGTAGTGCCAGTGGAAATCACCTCATGTTATTATATGAACAGGCCTAATGTGCTCGGCTTTTATTGCTTCCTTTCTCTGTCTTGCTTAAGTTCTCTCTTGCTTTTATTCGTATTCCCTTTCACTCCTACCTCTAAACGTCTCTGTATTTCTTTGCCCTTGTGTACTCTCTGTGCTTTTCTTTTTAGCCTACTTTTTACCCTTGGCTTGTTGATATTTCTAGCTTTTTATATCTCTGTTTCTGAACCAACTCAAAAGCCTAACAAATTATCACACGTAAGCACAGATGCACTGGCCATTTTTTTCTGTTCTGTCCTAGACCTGGCAGGTTAAAGTTTTCGTGTTTGCAGTCTTTCAATATTCTCACATTGCACTGTGTAATAGACAGGTCTTGCTGTCATTGGGTTTATCGGGTTTACTGCAACTATTTCCATAACATTTGAGAGATCCAGATGTGTGTGTGTGTGTGTTTGTGTGTGTGTGTTTGTGTGTGTGTGTGTGTGTTTGTGTGTGTGTGATCGTGTGGCGATCCTGTTTGAAGGTCACTGCAGAGGAACAATGACTTGCTGATCAATACAGTGTCCCAGCTGCTGCCCTACTTCACACTGGGCAGAGGGGCACACACATAAAGGCTACACACAAACATGCACATTGCAGCAACAGCAGCACAACTGAAAGCTAATGGAATAAGAGATGAACAGCAAGAAGTCTATAATGCAATGCATTCTTCACAATGCCATCTGGTACTCACCAGTACTGGGAAACCACCCGGAATAACAAGTACATCCCAGTGGGGTATATCATACAGACATCATGAAGTGTCTTATTTCCCACGGACACATCTTACAAAAATAATGGATATTGAAAATACAGAGATTTAGTGTCCCAAACAAACGTTGCCTGATTTGAGCTCTTAGATTACGGACAGTATCTGATTGACAGCTCTGCCACTCTTCTGTTTTGTCAGTGTACACGGCATCATTGATATTAGTTCATTTAGTTAGAAATGTCACGCTTTTTGGTTTCTTACGTGAAATGGATTAGGATGGCAATGCAGTATAGTCCTGTTTTTTTGTCTTTTTGGACAAAACGGAACAAGCAAACTTGTTGATTGCTTATTAAAGGTGCTCTAAGCGATGTCATGCCTGTTTAAGGCTACAACATTTGTTTTCACATACAGCAAACATCTCCTCACTATCGGCAAGCTGCTTGTCCCCGGAACACACTGTAAAAAAAAAAAAAAAACCCGCTGTCTCTGTAGACAGCCCAAGGCCCACAAACGGCAACAAAAACAAGCTGTGCCCACCTCCACCACGAAGCATACACAGTGTTCCAGGCAATAATCAACAAGAAGGATTTAGTGCGCGGAAGCACAAAAGGGAGGGGACGGGATGAGGAAGAGGGAGGGGCAAGCTGGTCTTGTTTTGCTTAGAGCACCTTTAAGATTTTCATTTAGAAGTAAAATAATTTAAGAAGAATTGATTACAGTAATTGTGTGCCTTCAGTATCTGGGAAATAGCAGAAGAATAGAAGTAATTGAGTCTTAGTTTTGAATTCTTGGTGATAATTATGCAAGTGATCGAGTATTCTGCGAGACTGTGCCCCAGTGATTTCCGTACACTGATGATGATTCATTCTTCTTCTAAGACAGCTACAGGAAATGCTAGATGATAATAAGTACATCTTGCTCAGTCTTGTCTGTCATAGGTGAGCTCTGTTCAACAGGAAATTAAGCCTATGAGGCAGAAGGGCTCTGACAGCTCAGAAGCAGAGGTTTCTGTAATTGGGATGTTTGAGTTTGTGAAGAAAATAGTCAAATTAAATGGACCTGTAATTCATGTAACCCCAGTGTCTACACACAGTTGGTGCAGACATCTAGTTTTTACATCACTATCTCTCACTTTACTCTCGTCTATGTCCCCATTGTTACATTTTAATTTAGCTGTACCCTAATGAGTTTAGTGTGTGACATTGCGACAGGTGGCATGTGTGTTTGACCAGGTAGCATGTCCATGGCATACTGTATGTGTTCTGATCAGAGTGCATTAAAGCAAGACGTTGAACCTGTGTAAGACTTCTAAATACTTCTAGCAAATTTGCAGTCTTGAACTGTTAATATGTAATTTGTTTTCTTGCTGTTTCCCCGAAGGCACTTGGTTCCCAGTACTTAGAGTAGACTACAGTTTTGACCAGATATCTATGATGTAATGAAATCTATTATCTCATTACTGTTCTCCGGACAAGCTGATGCTATCCTCCCTGCTGACAAAACATTGGATTATGGAACACTATTTATCTAGATTAGTTATTGCATGTTACTCGCCCACATAAATATCTGAGCATACAGACAAACATACACAGTAACATAGACTTACAGTCAAAATACTCCCTACACATTTCCTGTAAGCCCAAGAAATGGCACGGTAAAAAATAGTTTTGATGTTACAGGGTGGACTGTGACGTTTAAGATTTCGCCAGGAACTTAAAATGATCTTGTAGAGGGGGAATAAGTGAAACAAGTGGGTGAAATCTAGGTCACGTAGAGATATCAGGACCTGAATGGAAGAAGGCCACAGTAGGTAAAGATCATTTTTAAAATATACATGACAAAAGACAAAATACAGTATTCAATCTTTGTTCATTCCAAGTATTACCTACAGGACTACATTAATACTATTAAATACACATTAAACATTTGAAAAAACAAAAATAACTCTTTAAATAAATTTATAATATCCAGACCTTATAATTTACACTATTATTCACGTAAAACCCTTTTACAGATCACAAATGTTGTGAACTTGCAGAGTGAGGGCGGTAACAGTTTTAGTCAGTTTAGTTTATCAGCTGTCTGTGTAGATATGCAACAGGTTTCATTTCTAAGGCAAGAGGAAAACTGAAGGAACATGATGTTAGCTGTACCCTATCTTCCCTTTCTCTTTTTCCTTGGTCTGTGTCTTGAATGGTGTATTAACATCTGCAGATCAGCAGGAGGTCACAAAAAGCTCAACCTTCCTTTCTGCTCAAGTCAGCCAGTGTTGTGGCAAACACTGTAGAGAATGCGAACAATGAGAGGCCAATGTGAAGCAGCTGATTCTCTCTCTGTCTCTCTTTCTCTGAACCCCTGTGCCCCCACCTTCCTTTCATGAATGGAGCCATTGTCTCTGGCCTGGATTGAACAACTCACACAGTACTTTTCCTTTGAGGTCTTAAAAACTTTGCCTGCTTGGATGAAAAAGGGATTCGCTCGTATTTACAGTATGCACACTCACGCATCCTCACACACGCTACCGCACACAAGTATGAAGTTGCACATACCAAAACACAACAAACGCTTAACCACACGTATGTACACAACCACTCAGGTGTGTGTGTGTGTATGTGTGTGTGTGTGTGTGTGTGTGTGTGTGTGTGTGTGTGTGTGTGTGTGACAGCTCCAGTGTGCTCAGAAATCTCAGATTCCAGGACCTCTTAGACTGCTGGCCACCCAGCAAAGCCCCACCTCTCTTTCCCCCTTAGCTGCCCTCCTTCTCTGTTTACCGAGTGCCTAACACACTCAGACCAGCTCCGATCACTGACCATCACTCTGTGTGTGGAGGCTTTTGATAACAGTCTCTTGTGTTGCTGGTTACCAATCAGCACCAAGGAGCCTGTCCTTGTCTCTGCTTTGTCTCTGGTTGGGACATGTAAACCTGGTGCATATACCTATGTTGCCAGATTTGATGGGTTTTGAAGATGCTTGAGGTCATTATGTAATAGAGGGTGCTGGACCGGACCAGGAGAACCTGTAACTATGGCTCAGTTTCAGGAAAGAACCAAAGCGGCCACTCTGCCGTCCCGTTCCTGCGCGAGTGTCCCAGGGACTGGCCGACTGCAAAGACGGATGGGTTTGTGCAGGATGGAGGACTTCACCTGTGACAGCTTTGAGCTGCTTTATAGTGGAGCTGTTGATAAGATCAAAAGCCACAAAAGTAACCTCAACCTCAGTAAGTTTGGCAGCTTTACAATCAGGAATGGGCAAGTTCAACCGAGCTACATTGTACTGTAATCTTGAATGAGATAACTACTGTAACTAAAGCCTCTGTATATTAGCCATCCTTGTTTGGCAACCGTACTGTACTGCACACTACAGAGTACACAGAGGTGGTACATTAAACTTCTGTTCTTCATTTGATCAATCTGAGGGAGATATACAAAATCAATATCAAGGCATGATAGCCTTGTCTTTATTGTAATGTCAATGTAAACCTTTGTCAGCTCATAGACCTAAGGATGTCACTTTTAGGCTCCATTTGCTAGATAACCTCTAGCCTACTGAGATTAATATTTGTGCATATAAATATAAATAACTAACTAACTCCTCCACTCCCAGTGGTGAACTATGACCATAGAAACGGTAGGCCCCCTCAGTTGAATGGTGAAACCAGTGCAAAGTGCCTTGAGGAGTTTACTGTGTCTCGATGCTTTCAAGAAAATCTGGAGGAAAAACGTCTGTTTGTCATATCTACTAGGGTCTTAATTTTAGTTAGTTTAGTTTTAGTTTATGTGACTTCCTCTATTCTGTGTCATGGTGTCGATATGAAAAATGATTGTGCAATGTCTGTGATATAAAGGAAGTCTAAGTCTCTCATATGACACTCAGCCATGGTGGTTTCTTCATGCTCATGACACCTCCGGTGCACCAAGGCTCCACATTTTCTCAACTTCTGATTTAGTTTTTGGTTCCAGTAACACACAAAGGTAATGGCAACTATTTCCAGACATCTCATTAAGACCATCTAGTTGACGTTAATATACTTTTGTAACATAGTCAATATCAGTAAGTTTTGTTATTCTGTTTTGTCTAGATTCATTCAGACAAACTTGACTTCAACCAATGGCAATGTAAAATGATACCTAAAAACTAATCTTTTAAATTTTTTTTTTTACACAACTTAAATCTCAGCAAAGTGTTTTAACTATAACTTAACCATCATCGTCTCCTGCCTTTTATCTTATCTGGTACTAAATTTACTGTCTTACCAAAACAAGACAAACAGTAGGCTCCCCTTGGTTTCAGTCGACTCCCATATTGCAATTAACTGCTTTCAACATTACTAATATTTTTTGCTGCTTGCTAACCTTTTATCAGTCAATAATGTGGATAACTCTTATCAAATTTATGTTTTTAAGCTTTTGCTTCTCAGAGATTAGAGTTTTATGGTAAGCCTGCACTGGAGAGAAGGTCAACTCTATTAAAGGTGACATCTCCTGGCATTTTAAATAATTCTGTTACTGATAAATGGCCTAGCTACCAGCCTTGTAATGGCTCAGAAGACCCTGTGATATGGTAACCCAGGATGAAGATTTATATATAGATAATGGTAATCCAATTTTAGAAGCAGAACAGGCTTGTTGACAGTATTATTAATATGATATCTGATGTAGAAGGCCTCTGTGGAACAGGAAAACCATTGTACTCTACCTTTCTGTGTCTGACACGCATAGCATATTTTGTCATGCTGTGCTGTATCACACACTTGGGACCCCACATCCAACACAGAAGTATGGATGGACTCTTGGATTGAGGTATTTCTTTTTCTGGTGTTTGGAAGGAATTTCCTAGTGTGGAAGGAAGGAAACTATGGAGAGGAAAAGGGAGGGGAAAGGGTTGTAGAGGTGCACATACATGGGGTGTGTGGGGGGAGTCACAGTGTAGTGAGGATAAAGAGGGTAAAAGGTGAACAAGATCAGGGACGTTAGGGTATGGACAACTGCTAATGAGTGACGGCGTCATATGAGTAATACATCTAGTATTTTCCCTTAAGAGCAGCACTATGAATGCCTTTCACTACATTAAAAAATAATGTTGCATCCCCTTTCATTTAAACCATATCGACAGTGAAATGACATTGTTTACCGACAACAAAGTGACGTGTGAATTTCAAGTGTTTTGGAACCACCCAACATTTAAATGGGCCACCCACTGCAACTTAAATTAGCGCGATTAATATTTGAAACTGCTGTGTGTCTGTCAGCCAAAGACAAAAGTTAAAGTTACATCAATCAATATTATATTAACAATGAAAAATGATGACAATTTTATGTAGAAGGTGTCGCTCGTAGTGACAGACCCACAGAGAATTATGGATCTGCCCAGCTTGCAAATGTATGCAAACATGTTTTCCATATTAACGTTGTAAAGTGATAATATTCTACTGTAATGTTTACAACTTGATGCTGCCAAAGTGGCCAGAAACGTTGTAGGAATATCTCTGAAAATATCACTGACCTATTGTATCATTGTGACACTCTAATTTAATTTCTGAGCAGTAATAACTCACTTTTGTCCATTAAATGCCACTACTATTGCTGTAAAGCTTTAAATTATGTTCAGTACAGCGTAAACCACTGATCTAGTTCTGCCTACACCACCCAGGGTGCATCAAGGCTGCTGTTAGTAATTTTCTCATATGTTTACAGTTGGCCATGGATCTCCTGACACAGGGCAACCTGTGCTAAGCTGCCTAGTAACCTTTGGCCGGCCTCTTGCTCACTCTTACGCACTCACTCTGTTGTGTTTACATACTTAAATACAGTCTGAACAATAAACACATGCTTACTGTGTCTTAGCACATAGGAAGACTGAGCCGGTGGAGGAGTGAACGCATATGAAAAGAGTCATATTATATAGATTATGTAACAGAGACAGACGTCATGTTCATGGTTTTCCTCTTCAATACCCCAATGCACAAAGTTTGCAAAGGAAATCCAAAATATGCCTTATTGCTCTTACTAAACCAGAAATACATAGTGAGGTTATACAAAGAAAGTTGATTGTATATGGGATCTTGAGATACAGTATATGTTCTCTCAGTAAGAGCACACAGTGTTGCTGCTGAGGCTTTAGGAGGGACTGGCGATGAATGTTTTATTAGTGTTAATGGTAGGAGAAAAATAATGAGTGAGATATGAGATTAGGTAATAAGAAAACGAAACTGGTATATACATTCTTGTAATGTAAATCCCCTTCTGTCTGTGTGATGAAATTATTGTTTCCTCTTTTGCAGGGTTTGCACAACCCTGCATTTATCACTTTCCTCACTGTTAGTTAGGTCCCATTGAAAAATGAGGGTACCACTGGTTCAGATAGTTATTGGGAGTGTTCAGTGGCACCGTACTTCTGTTATCAATACCATATGAAGTTGTCACGCAGCACAATTTCCTATCCTCAGTATGATGGTGTTTCCGAATAAAATGGAACTACATAAGACTGATGGGGTTTCACAAAGTTCTGTTTTTAAGGAAAGCCTCGTGGGCTTTTCAATATATTTGAATGTAATTTTGTGTTTTTTTTTTTTTTTTTGAGAAGGACTTAATCGGATCTTTAGCTTGTTCTTGTTTTTGTGCCTCATTCTGTATTTGCAGAAATGTATGCAGGTATTCATTCATTTGTGCCTCTGCACCTGTACACACTTTTATTGCCTCGTCTCCTCCAATATTCATGAGTCCCTTTAGCCAGGGACAATAGACTGAGAGGAAACACTGCTGATGTTGCACCCCAGGCTTAGAAAGCCCTGATACCTGAAACCACTTAATGCTAGAAGCAGCTGATTGATAACAAGGATGAGTGGGGTGGACTTGAAGGTGAAGGAGACAGATGGAGGGAAAGATGAAACGAGACAGACGAGGCATTTTTAATTTCCAGTTGTAAGACTTTATATTTGATTCCCCTTTAAAAACAACAATTTTTCCGTAATTTCATTATATTGTTTCATAGATTGTCTGTCGGTAGTGTGTCTAATATGTGGTTTGTATTGTTCCACATAAAGGTTGAATAACCTTCTTTCATATTCATCAGATGCATATCTAAAGACCCTGGATGTGTGTGTGGAGCTCCTCTGACTTTTTTATATGAAAAATGTGCGATACTGATCTCTAGCCTTTGTGTTGTCTTTTGCAGAGGAGGAGCTGAGGAAGCTGCGGGAAGAGACCAATGTGGACTCGCTGCGGCAGGAGTTGGAGAGAGAGCGAAGCAAGAGAATAGACCTGGAGCAGAAGATGAACGAGGTGCTCAAGACCAGGTAAGAAAAAAAGCTGATGATGTGGTGCGACAGGAGACGAGGTAGGGGAAGTAATGAGGGAATGACTGGAAATGGTGACACTGAACTTTTTAACATTTCAAGCCAGCCAGAGTTTATCATAGGTCAAGTGTGTGTGTGTGTGTGTGTGTGTGTGTGTGTGTGTGTGTGTGTGTGTGTGTGTGTGTGTGTGTGTGTGTGTGTGTGTGTGTGTGTGTGTGTGTATAAAGAAAGAGGCCTTAGCAGCTTGGTAGGCATGGAATTCCATAGGGTGGGTGTGTGTGCGTGTTGTGAGGGAGATGGAAAGAGAGAGAAAAACAGACACAAGTCATGCGCCGGTCTGTGTCTCCAAGTTCACACACTGTGACACAGTAGCTATGCTGGTGTCAGGGGAAGCCTGCGCCTCTTGGCACAGAGCGAGCCACCCTCAAACCCAGGGTGTGTATGTACGGCTCTGCATGTGTGATCAGATGATACTTCTGTACCTACAAATGGGAAATTCCACTGGTGCTCTCCAAGTGATTATCAACACAGAAACATGACCTGCATGCCAGACAGGTCAGGGGTTTGTCTGAGGTAAAGAAATGCACCATGACCTGGAGAGCACCAGTTAGCCTAATCCTCAGTCAGCAGTATTCAGCTGGAGAGAAGAAGGTGCTCTCTTTTTGTGGCTACTATGTTTTTAAGCAAGGCAGTAGACCTACTTAGCTTGGTTGCCAAAATAAAAACAATCTGGTTTTACTAGTAAGATTCCAGGTGTGAATAAACACTGAGTGTTAGCTGTAAAATGTCTGCACTGTAACTTTTCAGACACAACATAATTGTGTGTCTACAAACTTGGAGAGTCCTTTGGTCAGTGTGTAGCAACTTAGCTGAACATGCAAACATGTTAAATGTGTCTGCATACAAGCATCATTTGACATACTCTATATGAAGATAATGTTCCAAATGATAACTAATTGAATTGATATGTACCAGGTTAATATGTAGCTCTCCCGTAAATGATTAGGAACACATTCAAATGAAACATTACCAACTTGTTTCTCAAAGCCCAAACTTTTAGGGACAAAGAATTGCTTTTTTTTTCTAGAATATCAACCCAGTATTTATTTTTTAAGCAAGCATTTATTGACCATTAGACTGACCTATGACTTCCAGCTTCCAAGCGTGCCAAAGCCAATAACCTCTTGGAATGTTGTTTCATCTTTTGACCTTTTTTCCTCTCTGCTTTTAAACCTATTAATTTATGGCAGTGTAACTGATGGAGAAATTTGTTCAATTTCTCAAATTTGCATAGAATCAGCTAGAATCTGATGATACACATTGGCTTTTTATTTCTGTAAGGTCTTACATGTATGCTTTCTTAGTTTCAGCATAGGCTCTTTTTCCGATTTTGTTTTAGATTTTCCAAAATAAATTGTCTTTGTTGGCACCTGCTAAAAGATAACACAGATAGAGGCAGATAGAGACTGAAATTGTTTCTCCTCATTCTGTCTCCATATAACTATTTGGACAGTAGTTCTTTTATTCAATGCAGCAGCTCACCACATTTTAAAACAGAAACTTTCTAAGACATGCCTGCAGTGGGACTGTAGCTCTGAGAGAAGTGAGACATTTGACAAATCTTTTCCTCTTTCTTTCTTTCTTTGTTTCTTTGTTTCTTTCTTTGTTTCTTTCTTTCTTTCTTTCTTTTTTTCTTTCTTTCTTTCTTTCTCTTTTCTCTCTCTCTCTCATTCTCTCTGTGTGTCTCTCTCTGTCTGTCTCTCACACCTTCAGGCTGGAGGACTCTCCGCCACAGCCTCCCCGGAAACAGCAGTCCCCCTCAAACAATGGAACAGGTAAGACCCTGGAGAAAGAGCGGGAGTGTGAGAAGGGGTGTGTGTTTGTGTGTGTGTGTGTGTGGGAGTAAATCAAGAGGACTGTTTGTGTGTGTGCGCATGCGTGCAGGGGATGAACACAACACTAAGTGTTGACAGTGTGTCAGAAGTGTGTATGGGTTATTGTAGGACATACAGCTGGGCGTGTTTGTGCGCAACAACAAAAGTACACATTTACGTGGTGGTTCCCGGTTTGCAAATAGGTTTATCCATAGCAACAACAAACTACATCAATGCATAAAAAATGATTTTGCTATGGAGGTTATTACTTTATTATTTATTATCTGCTCTGCCAATGTCAGCGATAAATGTGTGTGTGTGTGGGGGGTGTAGGGGTAGTGAAAGAGAGAAAGGGAGAGACAGAGTGGCTAATTTTGGAAAATGGGTTATGATTGTAGATCACTTCATCTAGGGCAGACAGGTCTGCTCTGACTTGTGACGGAGTGTGTGTGTGTGTGTGTGTGTGTGTGTGTGTGTGTGTGTGTGTGTGTGTGTGTGTTTTTAGGAAGAGGTTTGTGTATGTGGATGAAAGGACAAAGCGAGAGTGTGTATAATCTGTTGGGTAAAGGAGAGAGGATGGGCAGAGTAATTTGGTCTGATTGGAATGTGATAACTGTAAACTACAAATTAAAATGGCTATACACAGAATGTCATAATCAGGAAAAAAAATACTTGTAAATTATTGTTATTGTAATTATTATTAGTGTTAATTATAAATCTGCAGCAGAAAGAAAACATCCCTGCTAGAGCTTTGCTTTTTCAAACTGTATTTGCAAAGCACATTTAAAACCACCACAGCTGACCAAAGTGCTGAACAGGCACAAAATATCAAAACAAAAGTATGCAAAAGAAAACTGCAACAACAGAAAAAAACAAATATAATAATATTAAAAGATCTGCAGACTACAGAAGAGGAAAATCAAGGTGTCAAGCTCAACTCAATCGGACGTCAACAACAAGGGTCTTCAGCAGCGACTTAAAAGTTTCTGTATTCAAAACAATATTTATATAAGGTACGCTGTTCCAGAGATTGTGAGCAGCCACCACGAAAACTCGGTCACCACTGTTTTAGTGTCTTGTGGGCTCCCGACTGGATGTGTCATCTGTCACACTATTATTTTGACGGAGGTTGGGAGTGAATGGAGGGGGTCCCATCTAGTGGTATGAATGTTATGACGTCCGGGTCCAGTTCAGCAGCAATGCCCCGGCCTCTAGCTCTCAGTCGGCTGCTGGGCCCAGGCGGACCGGTATAGGGTCGAGGGCCCCATAGAAAGGTGCTGTGCCTGGTCAGCAGCTACTGAAACAAAGCTTTCAGTCAGTGGATATCCTCTTTTAACTGTGAGTACTGAAGTTTTCAGTCCATACCCAGCCATTATTGTTGAATTTAGTCCAAGAATAACTAGTAAAACTACACTATTGTGACAATGGAAAACTTTAAACAACAACAAGATAAAAGTAATCCCGCGATCGGTTAAAACTCTTGTTAGGAGCGGGTTTGGCATCAGAGAGTAGCGTTCTTGGACGTGAGCTCTCACTCTTCCGTAAGTACACCAGCAGAGGAGTCCTTAAAACAACTTAAAATCCATGTCGATGACTATTATACAGTTAGAAAATATGGTTTAAAAGCTCCTAAAAACTGGATAAAAATGTTAAGTAATGACAGAGCCTTTGACAAGTGCATAGAAAAACGCCATGCATGTGCTCTTGTTTAGTTCTTATTTTTTAAGTTATATTCGGGCTGCTTTTTTCAGCTTCACATTTGACACGGTCACTCTCAGTCACCTTGGGTAGCTGCTTAGTACAGCCACAGTCAATTGGTGTATACTTAGCAGTTACACCAGAGCAGCTCAGGGTAGTGTGCTTTGCTCAGGGGCACCTCAATATTAATGAATGACTGTTTTCTGAGTCCCGTCCTCTCCACTCTTAAGAGATAGTGTCTCTTTTATTTACTTACATGTGTGCCTACAACAAAACAACACAAGTTGTATAAAATGAATACAATTTTGTAAACTTACCACATCTAATCTAGGGTGCTGTTTGTTTTCTATAGCAGATAAACAGCAGACGGAGGTCTGGAGTTCACGGCTGCAGAAGTGGCTGTATGAGCGCTTCGGGGTTTACATCGAAGACTTCCGCTTCCAGCCGGAGGAAAGCACCGTGGAGGCTGAGGAACCACTAAGTGCTAAAAGGTGGGTAACAGAACATGAAATATCCGTCTCAGGTATTGATTCTGCATTTGTTCAGTGTGATGGGTTCGTCAGACAGCTACACAGCAGCAGGGGACTACTAAAGGTTTGCAGCCAAACAGCAGTTGTGTTAGATTGTCACCTTAGCCAGGATTTTATTGTAGACCTTGAATGTTAGATAATAAGCAAAATGAATTAAATACTGGTGTATGTACCTTTGACATTTGCTTAATTTGCTTTTTTTAGATGAGAGTTCTTTTTTATTTTGCAGGGAGAGAGGACAGAGGAAGTTGGAAGCACTTTTCAAATGTATTTTCTCTGTCCCCTCTTACTCTCCTGCTTTGTAAAGGCAAGTGAGTCATGCCAGGCTGATGAAGGCCAAAGTGTCACCACCTCCTCTAGCACATAAAGCAGCTTTTTCCTTTGCGTGCGTTTGTGTTTAGAGCATCTGCGTGTTCTGACCTTCACTTTTGTGTTTTCCATCCAGGTTAACAGAAAATATGAGGCGACTCAGTGAGTACTCAAAACACACACACACACACACACACACACACACACACACACACACACAAACTGAAAACTTTAATAGAAGAACAGTTTAAATAGTAACTCTACTGTCAGTACAACATTCATTTTTGGAACAGTTATTTGCTGCTCAGTAGCCACTTTGCTGCAATGCTAAAATGTTGGCCATCCGTTAATATGGATATTGATAATACCTGGCTTCTGTACATCATTTTCCATTAAACACATTAACACATTGACTACTCATAACAGTTTTTAAAGTAAGAAATGTCTTTCATATAGAAAAACAAAACACTAGCTGTACAATTTAAATTTTTCTTTTCTTTCCAGTGCATTGGAATCAGTATTGATAGGAAACTGCCACTATGTATTGGTCCTAAACTACTGAATATATCCCTGTACTCTTATTCTTTAGAGCGAGGAGCCAGACCTGTCACCAACTTCTTAAGGAACCTCTCCGCCTTATCTAATTGGCACTCCGTCTACACCTCAGCTATTGCATTCATTGTAAGTGTGCACCTTTTTTTTTTTTTTATTAATAACTGCTAATACTGTATTATGTTGAACTTTGTGCCGTGTTGATCAAGTTTTAATGGACAAAAAAGTGAGATCTATAAAATGACTGATGAACCCATTTGGTTGTACATGACAGTGAAATTAAAGTAATTTCTGCTACACAGTGACAGATTACAGTGGTTCTCCCAAGGACCTTAGAGACTGCAGAGGTCTAATCATATCTTTATTAAGGTCCACACTCAGTGATTAGGCTAAATCATCCTCAACCTATTGATTGTGGCCATACATGCCAAGGCCATCTCAGTATCTAGAGATGATCCGGCTCCAGTGTGGACAGGTGGCTTTTATAGTGTCTTCCACCAGCACTATATCGCACAAAATGAAATGCTTCAATCAGTGTCTTAAAACATAATTTAAAGGGAATCTTTATGTTGCCATCAATTTGTCTTTCTCTCATGCATAAAGTCACTCAGAGGTCTGTCAAATAAAGCTTACTGTTGGTGGTCGAATTCTGACTATTCAACTGCATTGTGCGCTAAAAGAATTCAAAGTTTAAAGTAAAACTGACCCCAGTCCTGCAAGGCATTGAATTAAATACATATTAATGTGAAATGTGGCTATTATGTAGATAAATAAACCAAATGTTAAACTGTCTTATGTTGGGCTGTGTTTCCTTTTGCCTGCAGATCTACATGAATGCTGCTTGGCATGGCTGGGCCATTCCTATGTTACTCTTCCTGGCTATCCTGCGCTTGTCTTTAAATTACCTCATCGCCAGGTAAAAACAATTTTCTTCAGTGGGTAGTCAGATGTTAGAAAAGCAGCCAGTTTTTTCTATGTGGTCAGTATTACTGCTTTCATTTCTAATTTGGAAATTATTTCCGTTGAAGGAAGGTTAACTGTGTGCTTTGTGTAACCCCTATTTAAGTGCCCAAATTGTGCTAATTGAACAGGTTCATAATTGTATTTTTAGTTGGTACCAGAATAGGTTTACATTGTTTAATTTTCATAAAACACCATATTTTTGTTGTACTGCACATTTCTGCAGCTCCTCTTTTCACCTTGTACGTTGAGCTCTCTGTTTTAGCTACAGAGTGAGACATCTCACTTCTATCCCATCTTTGTTGGGAGTTGCACATGTAGCTACTAGCTAGAAACTAGCGTTGCTAGCGGTTTGCCACCTCAATGGCAAAACACTGCTACAACACACACTAGTTCACCCTTATCTACAAAAGAAATTAGTATAGAACTACTTACATGTCCCACGTCTGCAGGTATTCCATCCAAAGTTTGAAATGTGCCCTCATTTAGAAGAAGTCTCTCGGCTAATCCTGCCTTGTACTGACCGCGGCCCTGTCAATTTGACTAGCTCACCCGGAGACTGAAGGCAGGATACATTCAGAAACCCTTATCTCTCTCAAAACTGGATGGATGGGAGAAACAAAATAACACCCCAAATCCCAGAAAAAGTGATTTTCTTTCATAATATGAGCACTTAACTACTGAGTCCGCAGCTGTGCTATCGGTGAACAGATGCACACTGCTGACCTCGTGTCACTATGTGAGCCATAAAAACATGTTAATGATAATGGGCAGATTTTCAAAACATGCCTTCATTTATGATCATCATTATTATTGTTAATACAGGAAACTGATACAGCTCCTCTTTGTTCTCATTATGAAAAGAGGGCACATTAGTATTTGTTAGACATCTGTCTTGCTTGGACTATAAAACTGGGACACCTGGGTATGAAGATTGGAAAGATGTTGGAGACACAAGCTTTAGAGTTTAAAAAGTAGTGTAATGTAATAATTGAGTAATGTACATTCTTCTTCCTATGTTACAGAGGTTGGAGGATCCAGTGGAGCATTGTGCCTGAGGTCTATGAACCCATGGTAAGACGGCTTCCCACCTGCTGTTTGGACAACTAATTCCTGTTTCTGTGTTAGGAGGAGGTAAATATGTAGTATTATTAACTGTTCTCTTTGTTCTATTCAGGAGCCTCCAAAGGAAGACTTAACAGTATCTGAGAAGTTCCAGCTTGTACTTGATGTTGCACAAAAAGCACAGGTATAACACAGCTTATAGTTCTTCTCAAATCAGTGTACACAGATAGTGAAACAGCATCGGTTCATACAGCGCTTAAACTCTCCTTTCAGAACCTGTTTGGTAAAATGTCGGATGTTTTGGAGAAGATAAAAAAGTGAGTTTAAAAAATGTCATATTTTGCTTAATGCTGGGGTCAAGTCATATAGTGTATGATTACACATCATTAAAGACCATTGACTTATATTTTATTTCTCTTCTTTCTTGTCCGTGTGTGTTTGTGTGCATGCATCTGTCAGCCTGTTCATGTGGGTGCAGCCGGAGAGCACCCGGAAACTTTATATCTGCCTGTGGGTGGCTTTCATCACCTCCTGCGTCCTACCATACAAACTTATGGGCTTCATGATGGGTGAGAGACGTGGACGCACACAGACACAAAGCTTTTTTTTTTTTAATCCTTCTGACATACTGTAAATATTGCATTGGCCCTTGAAAGAATGAATATACTCACACTCAACCCAGAGCACACAAACAAATGCATTCATACAGCACTTGTGCACTGTTCTCCGTCTCCCTGTGAGGGGCAGCTGCAGGCTATTGGCAACAAACAAAGGGTAAACAAAGGGTTTCCAGAGTCCTGTAGGCTCATATATCCTTGGAATATTCTTACTGCAAAAAACTATTGTTATCTTTATTCAGGCAACTAAGTACAGTTGTCACTTCTCATGGGAGGCCTAAATACATTTCTTTATACTGTAAGTGATGTGACAATAATGTTCTGTAACCAAATTTGGCAACTAGCAAATTTGAAAGTGAACTTTGGTCTTTTGTTGGATGGTAGGTCCACTCCAGACTGAAATATTTCAACATGTATTAGATGGATTACCATGAAATGTTTGTACAGACATTCTTGTTGCCCAGAGGACAAATCCTTCTGGCTTTAGTGGCCCCATGACTTTTCCCCTATTGCCTTGATTGTGCAAACTCAGTGGGTCTTAACATGGGTATCTTTTCCACCTTTACCATCCATCCCATATGTGATGAGCCTCACAGAACTGATAGCATGGCTGTAGGTTTTTAGTCAAGTTATATAATTCTGAAGATGAAGTTGTAATTCTAGTACTTCTCTATTTGTCTAGTTACTGTATTGGACAAATGGCTAAATAACGCAAAGTAAAAAAAAAAAAAAAATAGAATATTATTCAACTGGGCCATTGTTTCATGAAAGATCTCATGAGTATCAACACTATTTAAATGAGGTTTTGGTTTTTAGTAAGTGTGCAGGTATCACAGTAACAAAAGCATTTAAAGTCATTGTTGGCTACGACATTCAGAATTTTTGGTGTTTGGCAACGCTCACTGTCATCCATGTGTTGTTCTTGGCTATCACAAGTTAGTTTAGAGAGCTGACTCCGTTTGCACACTCATTCTTCATTTCACTCTAAACAACAATATTCAAGGCTTGGATGTTGGCCCCAAATACTGTATGAATAGCCACTTAAAACTCTTTAAAAGGGTTAATAAAATGTGATTAAAAATATTGAAATGTGAAGGATATTAAAAGTAAAAGAAAGAATTTAAATGATGTAAGGATAAACAAGTCCGCACCACGAATGGTAGATTTATAAATGGGTAAAAAAAACAGGTAAAGAGGTTTCTCTCACCCTGTTCTCCCATCAACAATGCTGCACAAAACTTTCCACATCAGTTTTTTAATCCTTTTTGTTTTCTCCCTTCCTCGTCCGTTCCTCTCCAGGCCTGTACGCTGGTATCAAGTTCTTCATCATAGACTTCCTGTTCAAGAGCTGTCCGAAGCTGCGCGACAAGTACGACACACCCCACATTGTGTGGAACAGCCTTCCCACAGACCCTCAGCTCAAAGAGAGGACCAACGCCACTGTGTCGCGGCGGGTAAGGGGGCAGAAACCCCATACATATACATGTCTTCATCAGCTCTCTGCTGCCCCTCCTTCTTTATTGCTTCCTCTTACTGGTTCTCTTAAATGACTTGAGCATATACACACACAGACCATTCAACACTGCTAAGTCTGAATCATGTCAAAGACAAAATATGTTAAAAATGCATGGGAACTAATACAGCTACTCTTATTCTTTTTTTTTAAAGCTGACCCTGTTAAGCTAAAGCTAAAATTGATCAAGTGTATACCCATAGAGGCTTTGCAGTTACATGGTAGAACAGAACAGAAATAACATGTCATTTCTGTAAAGACCAAATAACATTTAGATTTAGATTTATATAGAGATTTCGATAGTTAGATACCATGCTTTAACTGTAGGTCATGTTGGCAAGATTCCACCTACTGAAGTGTCAGTTTCTCCCCTACCACTCTCCCCTGTGGAGGGGCAAAGAGAAAAAAATACATCAATAAAGTATCAACATCAATAATAAATTACAACTCAGCCACAGCACATATGCATCTCTCTCATATGTAGGATTAAGTGTGTGAGCATGTGTGTGTGTGTGCCTTTTGCTGTGGCAACAGTCACAGGTGTACTCTGTCGTTTCTCTCTCTCAGCTCTCTGGCACTGAGAAGGTAGGGACTCTGGTGTGTCTCCCTTTGGTTCCTCTGCTGCGCCCGGGTGTGCTGCAAGCTCACCTCAAAGCGTGCGTGCGTGCGTGTGTCTGCGGCGTGTGTGCAAGTGTGTGACACACCTCGGGACTGGCCGTCCGTGTTTGTGGACAGAATGGATCAAAATGTCATGATAACTTCTGTTATGTCATGATTTTTGTCATTATATTTTTAAACATTGCATTGAATTATTTCATCCATTTGCAAACTTCTTAATAAATAACAATTCCCAGATTGTTGACATTTTGTATCCATTGCCATAGATGCTCTGTGAGAAGTAGCAGTGTGTTTACTGAATAGTTAAAAATGCACATAGAGTAGACCCTTGACCACTGTAATATCCTATTGGCTCATTAAATCCTTCCCTTTCTCCATTACACCTACTCCTAGTGATTAACCCTGGAATGTAAATATTAGGTTTCTTTTAAATGTCAGTGACTACCTTCAACACTTATATAGAGAGGACTGAACCGTAAAAAGGATCCCTCTGACCTAAACGTGTAAATCAAGGTATATTTTATATGGTTTCCCACAAACTAACAAGTATGTTTTTGCCTATAATTGCACTGTATGCTGAGTGAATGATGTCCTCACTCTCTGCTTTGCACGTCTCACATGCTGCAAAGAAGTGCATTAGCAGAGAAGCAAAAAATGCAATACTGAAAGTTAAGCTATTTCTATTTTGGCCACTTCTCTCAATAGCCCTGGGAGCATGTAGTCTAATGTGTGGAGATACTTGATTTTAAATATTTATCCCTGTCTTTCTTCTTTTCCCTCATCATCCCATTCATTCTTCCTATCCTATCCGTCTTCCTCCTTTTTGTGGCATTTTTCTTTTACTTCCTGTCATCCTGGCTGTTTCTCTCCCCCCCCCCCATCTTTTTCTTACCCTCTCCTTTGCCACCTTTCCCTCTTTCCCTCCCTCCTTCTCCTCTGTCTCTCTCCAGGTTCAGCCGGTGGTTTCCCGGAGCAGCCTCGCCACCATCCCTTGTGGGGTGAGCAGGGAGGATGAGACAGGTCGCTCCCACAGCACCAAGAAGGGAGCCTTTTATGAGATCTTCAATCTGCCGGAGTCAGAGCGCCCTCTGGCGGGTGAGGGGAATTACTGCAGCATCAAACAAACTCATCATGTACCAGTTTTCATTGAAGAATACCAAATATCCACAATTCTCGTTGCATTTTGCACAATGCAGGTCTTTTAATAGTAGTAAATTTGAAATGTTTAAGCCACCTCTGTTGTTGGAAGTTAGAAAACATGTTTGAGAATTAGCAAAAATCTTGTTAGGATTTTTAAATCACTTATCACTGCAAACAATGTTGATGCTGTTCTCTGCCCGGTGTTTTTAGTTTGTGAAAACGGCTGGAGGTGTTGCCTAATAAACAGAGACAGGAAGATGCCCACAGACTACATCAGGAACGGAATGCTGTACGTCACAGAGAAGTAAGTGTGGAGCATCTTTTTTATTATTGAATCTATGACTGGTAGAAAAAGGAAGTTACGCCTAAAGGTGGAGCAAAGAAGAGAAGCAGGTAACAGTTTAGGCCAGTGGGTTTGTGCTATTAAGAACCTAAAAAGAGTTAGAGCAAACCTCCCTCTCTCTCTCTGTGTCAGTCAGTCGACAGTGGCTATCCACTTAGAATATCTCATATCTTTACAGCTTTCCAACTTCTCAAATATGTAACTGACAGGAAGTCCATTCGGTTTGTTGTCTGTTCAGCTTGCCTGCTCAATTTTACTCAAGACCCCTTTCAGCAAGCTCTTTACTCTCTCCTTCTCTATGTCAGTTACCTGTGCTTTGAGAGCTCCAGCTCCAGATCCAACTCCTCCAAGAAGAATAAAGTTATCAAGCTGGTGGACATCACTGACATACAAAAGGTAATCACTCTAAAAAGTAGACAGTTTTAATAAGGGGCAGGAAACACATTTATTTTTTTTCAGTTGTATAATTATGTACAATTGAAACTAATAATAACCCTCTTGTTTTTTTTTTTTAACTCCTCCCTAGTATAAAGTGCTGTCAGTCCTACCAGGAAGTGGAATGGGCATCTCTATAGCTACTCCTTCCACTCAGAAGGTACAGTATAGAGAGACTGCTGTGCAAACCTTTGTTTCCAATTTAGATACAATACATGACAAGTTTGGGATTTAAACAGATATGCTCATTTTAACGACATGTCTTCTGCACTTTCCTATTGTTACTTTACAGTAAAGATCCCCCCTAGTTATAGCCTGGAAATCCAGACCCAAATCTGAAAGCTTAAGGGTCTCGCATTGAGTAATAAAAGTCGCCCATCTCGAGGCGCGGCACCAAGCGTGCATTTGAAAATTTCACTGCATGTAATTGGATAACACTACAACCAATCACAACAACACACAGGGTGAGGTATCCAGAGCCCCTGACGCTTAGCTACCAACAGAGCTAACTGGTAGATTAAACTGTTGTCATCTGTTGAGCTCGCCTCTGGCCCGCCTACCTCAGATACACCGATGTGATTGGTGCAGCTCAGCTACAAGGATATAGTTAATGAGCAGCATTACTCTATGTCAGAGTCACTCATTCAAATTGTGCTCTTGCGAGATTACCGGGTACCCTAGGCATGCTTTAAAACATATTCTCCTTAGAATAATAATATTTCTATTTCACATATTGGAAAGTCCCTAATTATGGATTGCTGTTCTCATCCATGGGCATTTTATTAATTTGTGAATGCAAATATGTTAACAATTTACTCTACTTAAAGATAATGGCGCAATTTTACAACAAAGTTGTAATGTTTACGCTTGTAATTATTGTTATGTTGTTTTTTTACCACTGGATTCCAGATTAAAAAACATAGGCAGAGGCTTTATAACTAAAAAAGTAAATAAGATGGATCATACTTTTTTTCTATCATTTGTTAACATAATTTACAATGCCCATAGCTTTAAACTAAACTAGGCAGTAGGACTGAAACTATCGATTATTTCAGTAATGGAGTGTTCTACCAATTATTCCATCAATAGAAATATGTTTGCTTTAAAGTAAATAGCAGTCGTAAATATACAAAAGAAAGGTTTAATTTTTCAAAAAAGCAACTATTTTATTGCTTAAATATCATACAATAACAGTTTGGACAACCCCAGACCACTCTTACAGCCATATTTGACAAACAGGCCACCAAGAAAAGTAAAGTCACCATCTTGTTACCTTCAGGGAGGAGATTCCGTTCCCTTCCCCCACGATCCAAACGAGCCACGTCCACCTTTGTTCCAGCATCCATCAAACTGTTGAAAAAACAATAACACCCCCCATCGATCGATCCAGACTCTGACCTATTCTCCCTACCCACCTCTCCATTCCTACCCCCGGGGTTTTTTGTTTCTTTTAGTAATTTAGTATTTAGCATTTATGTATTCTCTGGTATGATTAATACAGACTATGTATTGGTGTATGTTGTGTTTGAATGTGCCTGACCACAAATTAAGTTCCATCACAGGAAAAATAAAGTTCTTTTGATTTAATTTGATTTGATTTGAATATAAGCTTATATTTCAAGCACTGGCAGCATGGTCCAACCAGCCCCTAAATTAGGTGGCCAAAGTACATTTTTGGTGGCCCAAATGTAAAACTTTTTGGCCCCCCTTCCCCTTCATGCCTCTGGCTCTTTAAACTTGATATACAACAAAGCTGTTTACTAAGCCCAGGTAAATGGGACTCTACCAGCAGGGCTATTCAACTACACTGTTCAAGGGGACACAATCTCAGAAGGCGTGAAGTTGAGGGAGAATAAAGAATGCAGAAATCAATGGCGTGGTCCGATGACGTCATTCACTTGTTTTTTTTAAATTGTGTAAAACGCTGGGCAAAACATGCAGACGTTAATGTCACCTTGTCTAACTTGTCCGCTCCGTGACTAGAGTTGGGTACCTTTCACTTCTGAACCAATACTAGTCCCGATATCGATACCTGAAATTTGGTTCCCGGTACCAAACAATACTTTTTTTGATACTTTCCCTCTGTATTTACAAAAAAAATATTTCAGTTGTAAAAATAATTTCAAACCTCTTCACTTAGAACATAATATTTTATATATATTTAATATAATATTTTGTCCAGCTGGGAGGAGGCCTCGGGGAAGACCCAGGACTAGGTGAAGAGATTATATCTCCAACCTGGCCTGGGATCCCCCAGTCAGAGCTGCTCAATGTGGCTCGGGAAAGGAAAGTTTAGGGTCCCCTGCTGGAGCTGCTCCCCCCACGACCTGATACCGGATAAGCGGACGAAGATAGATGGAGCTATAAAACTGAAAATACAGCATCTCTGTTCTCTGCAAAGACAAACTAAATTACCTGATTAATGCAACGTGATCACGTCTCCCGGCCATTTTTCACCGCAGAAAGCTTCTCCCTGCCTGGCTAAAGCTAATATAGTTAGCCTAAAAACAACTGTCCCAACTAACATTATGGTTTGTAGCCGCAACGCTGGATATGTAAGACTAATCTACAACAGCAGTCTTATCCACCACTCCCTCGCCTGTCTACTGTAACTGACTGGGAAACCGGCAGGTCCTCTAACTCTTCGCCACCACTCGCCATACTCGTCCTTAGTTCTGCTATCTCTGACTCAATAAAACTGCATGCATAGGCGGAGCTTGGCTACATACGGCGTGCCAATCAGAGCTAAGGTGGGGCTACAGATTAGGTGTCCTTGAAGAACCAGCATATCTAATGGCGTTTTTCCACTGATGGTAACAGCTCGACTCGACTCGGCTCTACTCGACTCGACGCACTCTGCGTCCGTTTTCCATTGCAGATTGAGTAACGCCAGTAACAGTAGTTCCACATTACAGTAGTTGTGCATTACATTAATTAATTTGCACGCAAGTTTTATTTATTTTTATACCGTGTATTCTCTGTGTAAATTCATGTACCAAACCGTGACGCCCGTACCGTTTTGGTTCAATACAAATACATGAACCATTCCACCCCTAATTTACAGTCTATGGTCCACAGCAGCATCAGCCTGTTGTGTGACAGTAATAATCATTCTTGCGAAAACATAGTATACAATGTTAGTTACATTCGAATTTTAGTAATCAAATTGTTTCAGCTGTACTAGGCAGTAGCAGCCACAAATGGGAGCATGAGAGCACCATGTTAATTAAATTTTTTCTTCTTGTTGTAATTGAGGTAATATGTGTGGCTACTCACTGTTCCGGATAGAATTCATCACCACTGGCCATATGACCTTTGACATTGAACATTTTATGGTGTATTACTCAGAAATTAGTATAAATTAGTATTAGATATTAGTCACTCTCATAGCCTTCTTGCTTTGTGATTTAGACTTACTGTTGCTTTATTGCATAACATCTTGCAAGGTAGTGCACCAATAACACAGCAGACATTGATTACCAAGCCATTCTGTTCCCTCCAGCCATTGGTGTTTGGCGCCATGATCCACAGAGACGAGGCTTTCGAGGCCATCTTTACCCAGTACATGAAGATCTTGACCACCACCAAACCACCGGCCAGCACAGAGCTATAGGCAGCCTGTATCCCAGCAACAGACCTCGATACTGGGGCTAAAGTCTGGGACAGAGATTCTCCTGAGATTCATCTGGACTGGAAGATACTTTTTAAAAAACCCACCACACTGCTCTGCATAAGCCACCTCCTCCTCTTGTGATGGGCATCAGCTTCCTCATCGAAAGTCATCGGCCAGCTTTGATTGGTAGATTTCCTGTTTAGGCCAAGTTTGAGGGGACATGTGGGTGTGTTGACTGGGTGTTGGATAATGAACAAAATCTGCTTACTGGTTCTGACGAGGAGTGAGTATCGGTTTGGTTTTTATCAATCAGCAGAAGGCTGGCGAGGGAGCAGGTCCTCCTCTCCCACCTGACTGACTGACTGATCTGACTGGTTTCTTGACGTACTTGTTTCTGAGTTTGCGTGTGTGTGTGTGTGTGTGTGTGTGTGTGTGTGTGTGTGTGTGTGTGTGTGGGTGGGTGGGTGGGTGCGTGAGCCGAAATGATGGTCTTAAATAATGTCAAGTGGCTCTATTTTTGTCTTTTTTAGTGAGCCAGTGGAGGGACTTCAACTGTGGTGGGAAGATTTCAAGAAGTGCTCAGCCTGGCTGTCAAATGTATATCATAAAACAACTACGATGATAAACAAGAGGTTCTTTAAACTGCCAGACATCTGTAGGAACAATTATGTAAATTTTAGCTTCATAAATCAGTGCAAAAACAACCTTTGGAGCGTAAATACTTAGACTTTTAACTGGCTGATCGGTGTCTTGTGGCATTGCCCAACAAAATTATAAATGAGTGTACATGTGACTGATCATATGTTTTTTTAATGTGAAAATGTCAGATCACCATTTGACTGACACAGAGCCTTTCTGTTAGTTTACATTGCTGCTGTCTAATTTCTTGAGTTTTCCTCTTCTTTATAGACACATTTGAGCAGCGACGCTATGCTTTAGTCGTCTTTGTCAACCTAATGTACGCTGTGAGCATCTTCTTCGTAAGTGTTTGTGTGTATGTGAAACGTGTAGTGATTTTCTTTTCTTCAAAAATGCCTTTCTTTTGAAAAATGTCTCTTTGTAACAAACAGCCTTTGGGATGAGTAAGTGGTGGTCAAGGGGCTGCTGATTGCGTCACAGATGAGAGCACAACCACTGTTAGATGGTTCAAACACTGACTGCCATTTAGAGCCACGACACAGCGGAGAACATAGCCTCCCATGTCTAAAGCTTCTTTTTTCAAGGCAAAATCTGTACATAGAGATTGTCTTTTCTTCCATTCTCCCTGCACTTTATTAGAACGTTAACTGGAATTTCTGACATTCACGTCGCAGACTAGACTTTAAAATGCTCACTACTTTGGCTGGATTCCATGGTCAGTGTTAGCAAATAGTCTCAAAGCTACCACTCATGTCCTATGGTATTTCTCTCTCGTCTGACTACGTGAGTCAGCATAGATCACGTCCTGCTGGTCTCAGTGCAGCACAAATGTGATCTCAGCACTTTGTATTAACACCAGATTGATGTCGGCCACAGCGAGCTAGACAATCTTCAGACTGACCATAAAGGAAGAAGGTACTTTGACTGGAAAATGAAACCATTGGCAGATTACTTTCCACAAAGGCCCCATATATTAAAGTGTTGTTGTTGAATTATAAATCTAAACCAAGACCAGTGCAGAAATATCCATTAAACATCTCATTCTGATTGGGTGATCTTACTTGCATAAATACGCAGCCTGTTTGAGGTCACATAGACAGAAATATAAATTCATGTTTTGTTTTTTTAAATATCGGAAAACCAGGACTATGAGCTATACAAACATGCCTAATTACTCCTTTTTGTTTGCTCAATTTTTCACGTATCTGTAATGCCACAGTGAATAGAGATTTGCGTGCTCTTCCACTTGTTCCAGATTATCCAAATGTAATCTTTTGTAAAACTGAACTGACGTAGACTGAACAGAATACTTCAACGTCACTTTATTTTAAAGACACCGTTCACAAGAATAAAGCCGGTCTTTACTCTTGCAGAATGGTTTGATACGCTGAAATATGATGCCAAACTACATCAGACTCTTTGCCGTGTTTTGTGAGAGGAATGGAGATAGGATCTGGGACTGGAGGTCATGATTTGGCTTCAGATTTTAGTACGAGAAACAGAGTAGCTATTCCTCCTAACCAATGCCTATTTATTGTACGCCCAGCAGCACAAGCTTTAGTTTCTAATGTGTTAATCTTACAGAACACTGTTAAAAAGGGAGACCTTGACATTTGTATTTCCTTTTATTCTGGTCATTTTTACACACTGGACACTTTTTCTATAGTTTAAGATATTAAATCACGCCTGTGTCACCGCTCCTCAAGAAATCCAAATTATTTTATCTTAGCTGCCCTTCAGACTTCAAATGTCAAGGTTTCTTTCCAAATCTATACAAGTCCTCTTATCATCATTATCAATTACAATCAACTGAGCTGGATATGAAGTTGCCAGAGAGGCAATGGACCAGTTCAAAGAACCACGTTATTATATGTTAGTTCAAACTACTATAATTAAGGATGAAGATTATACTTTGACATCCATTTGTATGATTTGGCCTGTTGTTCAATCGGCTGCCTTCCCAGAAATGGATTTTCTATTTTTGTTTTGGAATAAATTGGATCCATTGAAAGGGGTAAACCTGTGGGATGTTAGAGCAGGTGAAAATTAACGCTGTCTCAGTGTGTGATTTGATGGCTCGTTGTAGTCCTTAAAGCTTTTACCTGAAGCCTTTTGTAATCTGTAAACTCTGAAAACCAGCTCGCTGGGGGGTCTGGGAGACCCTAACAAGGCTGCACTCAGAGAAAGCACAGAATGTATTATGTTCTAAATGTCTATAATATTCTTTTGCCAAATCTCTGATTTTCTGTCTGCCATATTCTGCCTAAGCTTCATGTTTACAGAAGGTTGTAACATTGTTTTGATGTTTTTCTTTTTTCTTAACCCAGTTTGAATTCCTTTGACTCCGGAGTTATGAAGACTGGACTGCTGTTCTTGAATTAATGTCTCAAATCTCATTGGCTCTGCGCCACTGACATGACTATTTCTGCTCACCTTTAACCAATAGAAAACTCAAATCATGGTGACAACAAGAGCAGTATTTTAAACCTCATACATTGTCATATCCAACATCACGGTGTAGTGGAAGTTGTAGTAAATCACAAGCTTCATACGGAGCAGAGATGGTCATGGTGGACTGAAATGGTAACATCAATGTTTTTGACATCTAGTTTGTCTATTGCGACTTGAGGCAGAAATAAAAGAAAGTTGGATTCACATTGTTTAAAAAAAAAAAAAATTAAATGTTAGCACACGTATAATTATAAGGAACTTTTGAGAAAAGCATGCAGCAAATGTTAAAGGAATGGTGCAACGTTTTGGGACATTGGATGAGAAGTTTAATACCACTCTCATGTCTGTACTCTAAATATGAAGCTAATGCCAGCAGCCTAGCTAAGCTTTGGACATAGCCAAGCTAGCTGTTTCCAGTCATTGTGCTGCTGGCTGTAGTTAGATATTTATCTAAATAAATAAAATTATCAATCACAAGTGTCTAAAAAAATCGACACATTTCTACACACATTGTTAAACCTACAATAGGAAATGGTGTTTGACAAAGGTCACTGAAAACAGAAAGATTCAATGGAAAATACTATTAGATTGTTCTTTAAAACATTACCGTCTTTATCTAGACATGATACTGTGGATTTAGTTATAACCTGTTTCATTCAGTTCGGTACAGAATGAGGCCTGTACGAGAACTTTTACACGGCTAACTGCTCAGCAGCCAAATATTCAGACCATATAAACTTGACACTACTGGAAAGCTTATTAACATATTTCCCATAATGTTGAAATATTCCTTTAATTTTGTGAGCAGTAAGCTGCGCATAATGACACTGTGTATCTCGCTAGTGGGAAATAATACAGAACAGTTTGAGGATTTAACTGCCGTTATAAGTGTCTGGGCAGCTGGTCAAAAACAGTGGTGTTGTCCTCTCAAGGTTCCCCTGCGTTTAAGCTGGTGTCCCCGCTGTAGTATTACATCTGTAGCTCCTCCCAGCTGTGTAATTGTTGATTTAAGGGTTTTTTCAAAAGCATTTTCAACATCCAAGTGAGTGTACAGCCCTCACTGTACAAGAGACAAATCAATTGTCTAATCTGACATTATGACGGGAGAATTGTAAAGTTAAAGGATTCAGTCCTGTTTTAAGATCAGTCAGACTTGGTTCAGTCAGTGCATTGCTAAATAAAGCCCAAGTGTTACTGGGGTAAACACTGCAGTCATTACAAGTAATTAATTTGTCAGCGGTGACAGTTGGCTTCCTCTATTTACTTTCTCCTTTTCTTTGTCAAAGAGGTATTTGTATTCAAATTATTGAAATGTACAGTGAAGAAAACAAAAACCACTGAGTTTTTAAAAGACATGTCTATTGTAAAGGATAATGTGATGTACATTTTTTTTAATTTAAGTAAATGAATTTAAGGTATTTTGCTCTTGTGTTCACGTCTTATTTTGTTCAGACAGTGGGGCAAACAAAAGGGAATTTTGGGCTCCAAACTGCAGTGCCTCTTCACAGCCACATGAGGTCACTAGGAGACCTTGTATGTCGAGACCAATCAGACGGGAGACTTCTCTTTTTGCTTCACCTCTGCCACACGTAGGTCAAAGGTTAGGGATATCTGCTCTAGGAGATTTCAGTACTTAATTCTCAGTGTAGGATTATGTTATTAAAAGCCCTCAATCATTTAGGAAGATTTTACTGTCTTTTAGACGACATAGTGAGCTGTGTTTTCTATATGAAGAAGAAGATCAAGAAGATATTGGTATCATATGAAACCAGACGATCTAAGGAATCCATTAGTACCAACCGTGTCATGCTAGCCTGTTGGGAGCATTTTGTTAAGGGAAAAAGTGGCATGGCCATTTTCAATCAGAATCAGAAATACTTTATTGATCCCTGAAGGGAAATTCTGTAAAGAGGAGTCCCCTTGACCTCCCACCTCCAGATATCTGAGTGAAAATAGATTCTATGGGTACCCACAAGTCTCCTGTTTATAGACACACATGATGATTACATATGATAATCCCATGCAGTTTTTTCCAAATGATGTACATATCTTTGCTATTCTATTCTATAGAAAGGGAGAAAAAAATAACAAATGCAACTGTTAAAATGCAGTTGATGATTTGATGTTAACACATGAAATGGTTTGCTTTTACAAGTTCATCCAGTGCAATTTTAGCTCAAATAGCACAATCTCAGTTCTGATTTCAGGTAGTGGTTCCCTTTGTGCTGCATTGGACATGACGTCCATATAGCCGATTCAAGCTGTGGAACTATTCATCTGTCTGAGAGCCCTGATTGCGAGGTAACATGACGCACACTAATATTTCTGTACAGCTAGAGGATATGGTTGCATGTTATATAAAAAGATAATGGGGGAAATCTGAGAAATTTACTGTACTATACACAGAAACAGCAAAGAGTTAATAAAATGCAATGTTACATGGAATGTTTTACGTGGAGTAGTGTTAATATTATCAATTGTAAGTTGAAATGTTTAAATTCAAGGAATCTATTTGATTAGACGTAGATCTTAAGGATTCAAATAAGAGTTAATAACATGACTGAGACTATTTGCATTGTCTTTTTATTGCGCTTTTCCCCATTTCCATTGCAATTAGTTTGTAAATGAGTCACCAGTCAATGCTGTCATTCAGCCCAGTGGGAGGTGACATTTTGATTGACGTGTGTCACAAAAATACTTTATAGAGACTAAACGTCTGGAAGTCTGCCCAGTAGTACAGCACCAACACCAGGCTGAGACTGTACCAGAGCTGTGTCCTGTCGACCCTGCTATACGGCTCTGAGTGCTCCACAAACTGTCGACCTTCCACACCAAAAGCCTACGTAAAATAAAGAGAATATTCTGGCCCAACGCCATCTCCAATTAACTTCTACTCAGCCAGTGTTAACATGACAACATGGCTACCATCATTATGAGAAGGCGATGGAAATTGATTGGACATGTACAGTAATACGTAGAGAGCAAGAAAACATCACACAAACTGCCAGTCACTGGACACCAGATGGAAAACGTAAAGAGGCCGACCCAAGAATACCTGGTGCAGGACGGTGGCGGTTAGAGCTGAAGACCCTACATCACACCTAGGGCTCTATAAAGACACTGGCCCAAAACAGACAAGAGTGGAAATCCTTTCTTGTTGCCCTCCTTACCAACAGGCATAATGGGCAGTAAATAGAAGTACCAAAATCAACCCTGGCTTATATACAAGAAATGCAACATTTCCCAAAAACAGATTCCCTGCAGAGGATCTGTCAAAGCTCAAATACATACTGTTCCTAAACCCAAATGTGTTGTTCATTGAAACCACATTGACTGATCTGTGTTGACTTGTAAATGTAATGCATTCCTGCTGTAACACACAGAAGCTCTCACTTTTATTTTTCTTTGTTGATAAACGCTTTATTTCAAGACAAAGCGAGAGAGGGAATGTCACAAACTTTCAGAAAGTTAAAGGCAGCGTGAAGAGACACTCTGTAAATGACACCTCAGAGGATTCTGTCCAGCCCACCGCTTTGCTTGATTGATTCAGTGTATTTTTAGTCAACCCAAAGGAGACCTCGCCAACGGTGGCACCATTTACCATTCGTATGCCATGACAAAATGGTGACACAGTTTGACATATAAGCTCTGTCTCCTTGTCCATGTCCGTATGTGTGTTATATGAACACGTCTAACACCCTTTCCTATTGGTATGGTATCTGCATACTTCCCCTGTGGCATGAAGCAGCACCGTGTTGAAAAAGTTATTAAACTTAAGCTGCTAAACATGACCAAGGACTTGCTCAGCATATATAACAGCAACATATCCAACCAAAATCAATTCAATGCCATTAGCTTGCAAAAGCAAAGTATTTTTGTTTTGAAAGATTATTTTATGTGACTTTTATGGCCTTTATTGGCAGGACAGCTTGAAGACAAGAAAGTGGAGAAAGAGGGGGAGGGGGGGCAGCTGCTAAGGACTCATAGGGCAGACACTCTATTGGGTGAACTAGAGGTCGCCCCAAAGCAAAATATATTTGTGGCAATAATGAGAAGTGTTCAATTTGGCAACTGCAAACTGTTTTGACAGCGCTGACCTTAAAGAGAAGAATAGTTAGAAACAGGAGTCCAAAATGGAGGAAGCTATCATATTAGCTGTGTGTGTGTGTCAAACTATCCTAATCCAAATATATGTAACCAGGCTTTGGACTGCAAACTGAGCAGGGTTTCTAGTTGCACTGTTTTTTATGAAGACAAAATAAATTTTGCTGGGACACTTTCTGGTGTGACACTGCTTGTCCTCGTTTGACAGACTACGTTATTACCAAAGTGAGACGTTTGTGGATCGTATTTAAGAAAACGTTATAGGATCATCTTATTATTCAGTTTAATTCAAAGGGGATTTATTGTTATGAAAGTTTCAAAAACATTAAATGTGCTGTAAGTAGGGTTGTGAAGATCCAGGACATAGCCCAAAAATGTGTACATTTGACAACTTCTCAGCCCAAAACGATGTCCTAAGCCCCTCCCCCCACAAGGGAGAATGAATGCCTGTGCATGAGCAGTGATTGACGTGTACCAGAGCAAAATTTTAGTTTTAAAAGGTCATTGAGCTCCTTGAAATCTAGGATTAGAGTTGAACTTGTTAAAGTAAACGTTTATGGTGTCATTGAATGCTTTACATTATAGGAGAAAGTGCATCTCTGTCTCAACCTCACATGTCCAACAGTGACCACATGTTGTGTATTCTTTTGGTTGCCATGACTTTTTGCCAGTTTGGGGTCACTGAGCCTGTACTTAGATAAGTTCTGTCTCTGCCTTCTATCTCTGGAAGTAGACAGATATTGGGCCATTATTTATTTATAATCTCATTTTTAGGGCTAGATAGCATTCTAGTCTACTTTGGCTTTTTGTTTCTTCTTTTCAATGTTCCAGACATGTGTCTATAATTTGTTTTCCTCTGATAGGTGATTGGAGAGCAGTGTTGTTGTGAGGCTACTCAGATTGTCTGAGAGGGGGCAGTTATTATTATTATTATTCTGTCTTGTATTAATTTACAAAAAAATAACATCTCTCAAATAGGAGCCGCCTCTCATCATTTTCTGAAAGGAGCCAAGCTGACAGGTGTTTCCACTTATCTGGCCTAATTAGACGTCTTCTCAGGATTGTGAGGGAGCATACAGACTGTACTCTCCTGCTTCATTTGCACTTGCTCTTCTTAAGGTTGGACAAGCTTAAACATTTGTATTTCTTATGTAAAAGCTTTGTATTTGTACTGTGCGGTGATGGCCCAGTGGATATGACACATGCACTGCGTCCCTGAACAAGACTTAACTCCAGAGGCCTCTAACATATGTAGAAATGTAAGTAGCTTTGGATAAAAGCGTCGGCTAAATGACATGTAATGTAATGTACTTCTAATATTAAATACAAAATGAACAATGGAGCTCAAATTACATCACACACACAGAGGGAGTGCGACTTCATTCTCTGCTAAGGACCTAATGAATTCCATTAATATTGAGTCCAGCCCCTTAAGTATGTGGGTTTGATGATTTCATTTAGTTATACTTTCACTTAGTTTCCAACTCAGCTGTACTCGTGTGAATGTGTTTAATGGTTAGAATTTTTTTTTCTAAATAAAGAAAATTCACGCATGCATGTAAAATATTTTGCCAACGTCCAACAATGTGTTATCGATTTAGGTTGCAGTTGTACATTTGCTTCAACAGAGTAACTTAAATTAGTCATAAAAGTTATGTGCCAGTAACAAGTAAACAATTCAAGTCCAGTAGGCCTATGTTTTGAGCTCTTGTACAAAATGTATATTTCTGACGACACACAGCAGGAGAAACACTCTGGGGGATGTGTTTGTGTGTGTGAAGCGGACAATTACTGTGTGTGTGTGTGTGTGTGTGTGTGTGTGTGTGTGTGTGTGTGTGTGTGTGTGTGTGTGTGTGTGTGTGTGTGTGTGTGTGTGTGTGTGTGTGTGTGTGTGTGTGTGTGTGTGTGTGAAGCGGACAATTACTTGTGTGTGTGTTGGAAAGGACAGGCATTTGGCTTCCCGGCCATCAGTCATTAGTTAAATGTTGAAATGATGCTTCCCCCTAAAGCAGTGGTTCCCAATCTTTTTCAGCTCAAGACCCAAAGAGAAATTTGGTGTCTTACTGGGACCCAAATATACAAAAAATACACCATGAATCATTGTAACATCTACATTTTTAAACTGTGGACAAAAGACGGAACAAACCATGAATTTAAATGTATATGAAGTATATTTATTCCATTATAAAAGTAATCAAAAACAGAAAAGATCTCTATTGTCCTCTCTGTGTCTCCGTCTCCTCCCATCGTCCCTCAGGACCCACACCAACATGGTTTTAATAATGCTGACTTGAATTTAATGAGATGCATGTGTCTGGTTCAAGATATCAACCAGCTGATCTACTCTAGGTTTGGTTTTTGAAAGTGCCATTCTGGGGTCATGCTGAGGTCATACTGAGGTCATACTGAGGTCATGCTGAGGTCATGCTGAGCATTTAGTCTGTTTCTGTATTAGTTTTTCAGGTACGCTAGAGTCGAAAAGCCAGATTCTCATTTTACTCTCCCAATTGGCGACCCAATAAAACGGGTCTGCGACCCATTTTGGGTCCCGACCCTAAGTTTGGGAAATATTGCCCTAAAGGATAGCAGGCCATTCTGGTCATAGCTCTCCCTTCTACAGCTGTCAGCACCCAGCATGGTGACTCCCATACACACTTGTCTCTCTCTCTTAGCATGATACATCTGCTTGTCTTACCAAAGCTCTCACTATGGATGTTAATGATTATTATTATTATTATTATGTGTACACACATAAAACCAAGTTCAAACAGTGCATGTGTGTAATAAAGATTACTGAAGAGCAACGCAGAAACCAGAATATCCAATGATTGTCTTTTGGTCAACACAATGCACAGCATTATTAATGCAGCAATATCAGCTGCCTGGCCTTCTCTCCCTAACGTCATTTTCATCTTTCCCTCTCACACATTGCAACATATCGACTCTTAAATTTCATCTGAATCTGAACACCGATCAACGTTTACTGAGCACAAAGTTCAATAACGCTCTCGTAATTGGATTCTCTCCAAAACCTGCTCCAAGGAATGGCAGCAACAGCTCTTTGTCTTCGTGGATGATATGTCCCTTATGCAGATCCGGTGTCAGCTTTACCCTCCCATTGAACTTTTAGCTTGTTCCATGATGTAGACTACAAAGCTACCTCGGGAGTGTAGTATGCCCATGCTGAGAGGAGGCAGCTATTGCTGTCTGCAGGGCCACATCGTCTGCTTATTCACAAAACACACCACACACTGTTTTAACTGTGGCCAAATGAGGCTTTTCCAGCTGGATAGGCCCTTCCAGAGAGCATGAGAGACAAACATACCAGCCATAGAAAAACTATAAAAGCCTCTGGCTGGTGATAATGGCTAATGGAAGCATTGTCCATAACTATAGGTAATTACAAATTAGTCAGCCAGTTCTTCTCAGTATGACTGAGGTCATGAGGAAAAGAACAGTACACTAACCCCCTATACGGATGTTAGGCCTGTCAAGGGAAGTACTTAGTGATTTTTGAAGAAAGACAGCCTTCTTGTTTCTAGCCGACAAAAGTGGATTTCTTTTTTCTTTCTTTCATTTCATTTATTATACAGGAAAGAATTAAAAGTAGCATTAAGCTACAGTTTAAACAGGCCTGACTAAGTTTAAAAACTGGGTGCAGGACATTAGCATGGGCTAGACAAATACAGACAACTAAAAACAACAATACAGACAGTGACAACGGGACTTGGATAATACATGAACAATCAATGAGTGCAAGTGTAACCGTTGAGAAGAAACCGTTTGTATGCCCTTTTAGCTATAGCTAGCTTGCGTAAGTTAATGCTAACGCTAAAACGTTGTGACTTAATGTAACGACACCAGAAACCCCATAAAATATCTTAGTTAGCTAACGACACGCTCCTTACCTACTGCTAGGTTACTGCTATAGGTAGAAAGCTAGTTAGCTTGGAATGCTAATTGTTGCTGCTTACGTTGGAGCACACAAACACAAAGTTAAATCTATTCTTTACTTTTATGCTCACGTATGTTATGGAAAGATGATTCAAAAATAGAAATTCCCCTGCAAATTATCTTGCTTCAACATGGGGAAAACCAAAGCTTGACATACCTGCTGTGCATGGCTACTAAGCTGCGATCGGACAGTTCCTCTAAATATCTACTACTACTACTATAAATGAACACTGCCTCCATTTACCAAACAATCAGTGCCAGATTATAGTTTCCTGGAGTCGTACAAGAAAATGATCTGGAATTCAGACTCATAAACTTGTTTCCCAAGGCCGAAGCCCTCTCTATGCTGAAGAAATACTACATCCTGATAGAAATAATAAAAAACATTTGAATCTGCATGAAAAATGTGTGTAAGTAAATAAATTCCCTTACCCAGTTTGCTAAAAAAAAAACTAATTCCCAAAAGAATACCAAAACTACCTCAGCGTCTCCACTAGTAGCTGCAGCCATGCTAATGCTTTTTTTTTTTTTCTTTCTTTTATACATGTCAAGGAGCTTATAATTTGTTTCACAAGGATAATTTATGCAAACAATGCAATTTTTTGGTGTGGGGAGTGGGGTTTAAACTTATTTTTAACCTTCCACATGGTTATAAATATTTATTTGTACCTTCCCTTTGACCGAGAAAAAAACTTTAAAACTCTCCCCCCAATATGTGAAAATAATATAACAGTACTGGCTCAACTTGATTCATCAATAATGACAAAAAAAGGTGAAATTCATTAATTAATCTGCGGGGGGATGAAATGAAGTACAAGTCTAGGTTGAGAAATTAAAAGAATCTTCCCTGCTGTAAGACTACCCTGATTTCAACACGAAGAAAACAACACATCATCCTCCTCCTTTTCTCAACCCCTCGCTCCCTACTAATTTTCATACAGTCCCTAAAAATAGAAACACTAACATTAGCCTGTGAAGATTAACCACAAGTGCAGAATATGTATGATAAAACATCCTAAAAATGTGAAATTAATATATATGTGTCAGTAGAACATGTCGTAAGATATTAAAATATGCAATATAAATTAGGTGGACCTATAATATATGAGAGGCACTTGAGCTGCTTAATGTCCATAAACCATATCTCTGTGATATATTGAAGATAAGTAATTATTTTAATGAGGTCATTAATTAAGCTAATTTGCATTCATTAGCAAATAATTCCATGTCAGCGTACTCTTCTCCACATAATGGCCAGTATGAATGGGAGCTCTGCATCTTAACTCATTAAGGAGTTATAGTAGTTTCGAGAAAATCGTTTTTTCTCCTCATTAATATCTAAATTTATCCAGCGAGGTGTTTCAAAGTCTAACCACATCATCGACTTTTTGGGGCACGGAGTGTAGCGATGATGCTTTATTACGTAGTATTGTTTCAGTCAAGTTCCTATAAACATAGACACATCATGAAGAGGCAGGTTATTATGATATATGTAACAATGAGAGAGATAAATGTGGCTTCACCAGAAAATCATCCCTTTTGTCATTTGTGTCCTCCTTGCACTCATTTTAGGCTTGCAGTCTGAGTTGTATGTCCATTTTGATAAGCTGATTTCAAATCCCTCCAGTACTCCTACTTCCTGTCCTCATTGCCTGCAGCACTGGGATGCTAAAAGTCACTCAGGGGTCGGCAGACTTATTCTCATTCAAGCGCCGCGCCGCTTGTTGGGAACGGGGAGTTTTGACGTACAGGGGTGCCAGCTTGGTTCACGGGAACATTTGACATGCCGGTGCCAATTAGGTCCAAAACCTTCCCTCAGGACTCACGCACGCACACACACACACACGCACGCACGCACATAAATACTCCCGACCTTCCCCGAGGCCTCCAGCTGTTTGCTGTACAATTGAAAACTATGAAGGTGGAGAAGGGAAAGTCAGTTCGCTGCGCTGCTACCTGGGGCCCTAATGTTGCTTATTTGATATACAATTGTGGTTTTACAATTACGGTTTATGCTGCAAAATGCATTTTAAATAACATGAGATGTAAGTCAAGCTCATGCTGATGTCTCACACAATCAACCCCTAATACTTGAACAAGTTATGCAATGGTGTGTCTGTACTTTTGAGTTCTTGCTGCGCCCCGTCTCTGAATTCGCTTTAATGAGCCACTTTTGTTTGCTCTGCTCGGCTGTGATGTTAAACTGTCTTTGGCTTTTGTCGGTTAAATCTGGTTTCACACTCATCCGGCTGCGCTTTCCTCACACATTATGTAACTATACTGCATTGTTCCTATGCTTTTAATGTGTCGGGTTTTTCAATTTTTATCTCCATGTGGACTTTAAAACCATTTCTTTGGCATATGCATATGCAAATATTATTCTTACTTGACCTGACTACATTTTCTATTGTTCATTCATTAACTTTAAAAGAAGGTATAACAGTTTTCTTTTTGTAAATGAAAAGTTTTATCCATAAGTAATACAATGCACCTTTGCTCCACTCTAGCTTATGGTTACTAATGTTACATGTTAGCAAACTTCTGGAGAACTTTAGATATTGCTTTGGAACAGACAGACCGTTTGCTGACTTATAACTAATTTCTTCTTGTATATTTCTTCTCATACTATGTTTTAGCATGTCACAAATCCACATTTCAATGGTTTTACCACAAAAGTAAAACAAGAAGTAAACACACTGGACCACGGTCCAAGATGGCGCCCAGTTCATTCTAATGAAAGTTGCTCACCTGCCAAATACACCAAAAATGTTGTTCGGGCTTCTGCATTTTAGGGTCCATAGAGCATGCTCACTGAGCCGGCTGACTTCCTGCCAGCTTCCACCGCATTTTACAGCTTTTCAAGACTTTGTCTGTTTTTATTGGACCTAGCGTTGCAAATTCAAATACTAAAATGTGTCATTATCTGGTGTTTATGATGCTCGGAAAAATGTAATCATCGTATTACAGCCATTGCTTTTGAAATGGTTGTGTCTGGACCAAACAACAACCTATGGTGCTGAAAAATTAGGCCGATGTGGAAGTGCCAACAACTGCAGTTCATTAAGTGGCTAATCCCCATAGACCGTCCTGTTAAAATGCTCTACTTTACAGCAGAAGTTTATAACTCAACTGTTTAATTTAAATTAAGTCTTAAAGTTGTGCATAATTAAGGGTGTGTCTCTTTGAGTGACAGGCGGCTGTCGTCACAGGATGCTGGAACAGACTGTAGGCTTCATTCGGGCTTCCTCAGCTCCATCCATGTCCCACCTATTTCCCCATTTTAGATCAGCCGATATCAGGTTTCACTCCCCGATGTGAGTCGAGTGCAGATTTAAGTCACGCTTGCTCAGATTTAATCGGTTTACAGCCTAACGTGCCACACGTGTGTTGTAGTTTTAAACTCTGCAGGGTAAATCCAGACAACTAACTAGACTATCTGTCCAATCTGAGTTTTCTGTTGCATGACTACAACAACTTTTGAAAGTACACGTGTTCCACCAAAACAAGTTCCTTGTCGAGGCTATTTTGCGGAGGCACCGTTGCTCCGTCCGCAAATTAAATGTGCTCTACCAGACATACCCGAGGCTTTTTTAAGTACTTCAAGGAAACTTTTAAATGTTTTCTTATCATTTGTGTCAATGCAGCTAAGGTTTCAAACTACTGACCTCCACAAACCGCCACTCTAGCCCTCCTCTCACAGTTTTTCTCACTCTGCTGTTCAAATGAGCTCAACCTGACTCAACTTGCTGCACCCCACTGAGGAGGCCACTCATGAATATTTGAACAGAAGTTTGCTCATTGCACAATGAACTGTTTTCCCCATTGCTCAAAGCCACATACATGCAGGCGCTCATGCATGAAGTCGAGTGAGTACACACACAAATGAACACACACACACACGTATATTTCCCCTTACTACACTGTAAGTATAGGTACATAACATACACAATCATCGTCACACTTTCAGTTATACACACATTCAACACACTGCAATTTGATGACTTTTGATGCTAATGAGCTGTTGTGATGTTTACCCGACACGCATGGTGGGTGTCGCATGGGGGCTGCCGCCGCCTGTTTTTAATGATGTTTATTTGGCACACGTCTGAGGAGTGAAAGGGCGGATGGTGTCTGTGTGACTGACTGGCAGATGTTTAAGATGAGGGAGGGAACGCATCAAGCAGATAACTCCCGCAGATAACCGAACAGTGTCACGACCCAGCGTTCCGCGAATGACGGTAACAAGACCGGGGCTTTGTATCTTTGCTGTTTGCATTTATAAATGGCATGTTTTAATTTTTATTCTCTAATCTCACTGACTGTTGAAGCATGTTTGCCTCTTCGGAACAGAGACAAATTTGTTAGGCCATCAAAGGACGGGGCTTCAGCTCGCATTAATGTTTCGGTGAGCTGAGCATTGAAAAGAAAAAACAACCCTAAAGATAACTAGCAGCCGGGTTTTTTTTTTAGACATGAATAAATCTGCTTGATGAATAAGAAAGTAGTCGTGTTTCAATAGAAGATTTTGGAAAGTTGTTTGGAGAATGGACCGTCCAGAGTGCTAGTTACCCGTGCCATCTTGGCAAAGATAAGGGCCAATATTTTATTTTGAAAGGGTTCCACAGGCGTTCATCTAACGTGTGTCTGTGTACAATCTATGTAAAACATAGGCCTAAATCTTCCATACCTGCCAATAAGTGGCCTGGCTGTTTGAACTGGCTCCATATCTAAACACTTCCTCTAGTGTTTGGCGAAATTCAAAGTTATGTATAGGTAGAGCTCCCTTTTTTGGAGGGATTGGTTGGAAAAGGAATTGTCACTCTGGGGGTTTGGATCTTGTTGTCATATTGAAATCCTCTGAGGATGTGGGACAGCAATTTGGAATCCCTAGGTCTCAGTTGTTTTTTTTTTAGATATTTGCAACTTTGCCAACTGTTAGTGGGGATTTTTGGATTCAGTTCTTCAGCCCCAAAGGCAAAAGAATGGTTAGTTAAGGTGCTGTTGAAATTTGGAAAAGGCCATGAGGCTTTTGGGTATTCTTCTATGCTTAGGCAAAACCGGGGGGACAGCACATGGGAAAGGAATGGAAAGGAAGGATCCTCAAAATTCAGAATTTGGAGGATGCCACGTCATCAACGTCCGTCGAAGGTGTGTTAGTGTGTGCCGTACATTTGTTATCACCGTTAATATTTTACATCAATGTAAAGTTGCTATACAAATTGCTATAATTAGGTAGATACACCCCGAGCTAACGTTAGCTAACTGAACCTATCGCTTAACATTCGGCTGTTGTTCCCTCCCTGATGGACATCTACACCTCCCGCTGCCTCAGCAGAGTAGAGAACATCATCAAGGACAGCTCCCCCGGCTCTGATCTGTTTGACCTGTTGCCCTCAGGTAGGCGCTACAGGTGCATCAGAGCTCGGACTAACAGACTCAAGAACAGTTTCTTCCCAAAGGCCAAAACCACCCTTTTCATTTATTGTTAGAATGCCAATCTTTAATATAGCAAATAATGTATTCAACATCTCTCTTTGGCCTCTGTCTCCCTGCTGGTCTTTGGCTTTGCCCTCCTTGGTGACCGCCTCCGTTAGTCCCTGTTAAAAGACAGCTAACACAACAAAAAGATCTTTACGTTATGAATGCTATAACACAACGTTATTACATGGGAAAGTACTCATACACGTTAGCCTTCGTTGAACGTTGCTAGTGACGTTAACACGGTGCAGTGTTACCTCCCGTCTACACACCAACTTTCTAAATCTCTGCTAACGTTACGCATATACGGTAACGGCATATAAAAAGAGATAAACATGCCACCGGACATTAAACTTTACAAAGACAGCAACCAGCTAGCTAGCAACCGAATGTTAAATGATAGGTTCAGTTAGCTACCGTTAGCTCGGGGTGTATCTACCTAATTATTATAGCAATTTGTACAAGCTTTAAAGCGTTAAGCTTTACATTGATGTAAAATATTAATGGTGATAACAAATGTATGGCACACACTAAAGATACTTACATTTAAATTATTATTTCACCGTCGGTAATGCCGCTCAAACTCCCGCTTAGGTCCGCTATTATTTTTTTTATTTTTTTCTAAGGAGGACTCTGACCTGCTACTGAAGGATCCTTCCTTGGAAGGACTAGTCCTACCAAGGAAGGATCCTTGACATTGAGAAACGGGGACTGAATGATGAGGAGTGGGACAGAATCTGTAGGAATTTTAAAACTATGTCAAGCAATGTGAGAGTGTGCCTCATTCAGTTCAAGATTATACATCGCTTCTATGGGACTCCCTCCAGATTGTTAGAATTGGTCTAAAAGACACCAAATTGTTGGAAATGTAAGACAGAGGACAGCCAATTACTTCATGTCCTATGTTCCTGTGATAAGGTCTGGGAAATTCGGCCCCAGATACATGAAAACCTATGTCGGTGTATACTAGATACACAAATCTATTGTTATCTAGGGAAAATAACAACAATGACAAAGGCAACAATAATGTGCCCAATGCAACAAAAAATACATAATGTCAACGGAAGGAGTTAGCGTTACCGGGAGGTCATATAATTGCAATAAATGTTTTGCTCAGACAAAAAATCATTAATTTACAATAAGAGAATACATCACAGATGCATTGTTGCATTTCAAGTGTTGCATACGGTAACTTAGTACTTTGAATGTATGGGCTAAATGCTTTGTAGCCTATTTTATTTATTTATATATATATATATATATATAAATAATATAAATAAAATAAAATAGGCTATATACACACTATATATACACTCCCACGAGTCTATTACCGTAATTTCATTGCTACTCTCTCCCTTGGTTGTGCTGCTTCCAGTGCGTTTCCGAAATTGGAGTTTTTGTCCAATCAGGTTTCCCCCTGTGCTGTCTCCGTGTGAAAAATCTACACTGAGGCCTTCCAACCACACAGGTGTTTTAATTTAACCTAGCTGATTAGACCTCTTCCCGTGTGGGTGTGTTGAGACTGACTGTCTTGTTAGCATTTTTGCCCCTGTTAGGGTGGGATGAATAACACCTTTATCATTCTCATTGGTTGAAAAGATTTGTGACCTAATAATTTCCCATCTAAGCTCTGACCCACCTTCATCCTTAGCAGAGTCTAATCAGCCAAAATAACTTAAATCACTTGTGTGGGTACTCTTTCTGCTGTGTAAGCAAATAGGGACGATCTTGTTGATTTGTCTTATTGCATGGCCAATCAAATTCTGGGTTTTCCCTGTTGGGCATATTCTTTGACAGGCCGGATCCTTCCAGCTGGCCTGGCCACCTATGTTGGCATGTTTTGGACCAGTTTGCCAACTGAAGCAAAACTACTTACCATCACATAACCGTAGCAGTTATGTTAGTTCAAGTTTGTTTAGATTTTTATATGCAAACTTTTTCTTCAAGTGAAGAAGGTAAGTTTAATGGATTTTTATGCATTTTAGTGAAATGATTTTGCTAGCTATTACTGCTTGCTTCAGATTGTTGCTGCTGCGATTTGAGCAGTCTCAGTGTGTCTCAGTGTGTGCGTGGTGGCATGTGTGTGATTTGTGGGGAAGCCTGTTGATTCCTACTTGTGTATTTGATTTCTATGTGGTCGTGATATGAGTAAATGTGACCGGTTGTTGTGGGTTTGTTTTTGTTTCTATGTTAATTACATTAATTTGGACTATATGTGTAGCAGCACACTCGTCATAGCCTACTGCATGAAAGTGATGGCTTCAGTCACTGTGTATTCATGTCTCTGCAATAGTGTACTGAAACTCTCTAGGTTGTGAGTTTTGTGTTAAATCCCTTATTCCACACATTAATGCCCTGGTGTCACTGTGAGGGTATTCAATAGTACTGAAGGCCCAGGTATAAAATATATGGCCCGCTACTGGTTTGTTGTAGCAATCAATGTAACAATTAAAACTTTATTATAGCGCCTTTAGTGAAACCAAAGGACGCTTCACACAATTACATTTAAAAAAAAAAATAGTAGGCTGACACAAATACGACTGAAAAGAATAAAAACTAGGTGCTAAATGTAAGAAGGGTGTAATTTCATGTAGCGTACTGATGTACAACCATGTCTTGCATTGTGAAGGTATTTGATTAATAAAATAGACATGTCTAGGAGGAAGAAGGCCAATGCAGGGTTGGTTTTCAATCCTTGACCGTTCCGTAGTTGTCTCCATCTGTTGAAAGCAACTGACATCTGTCACTCTCCCTTTTAGCTTTTAGTTGTTTTTCATTTCCTTTTTTCTAACTTTTTTAAAATACAGTTAGGCAGCCTATTTAAAGAAATATAACACAGGCTTTTCGTGTGCATGTGTGTGTCCGACCGACCCATTCATAAAAATTAAAAAAAACTATATTTAAAAAAAGTGTTCTCTTCCCTGTTAGTCTCGTTTGTGGTTACAGGTTATTTATGATCATGGAAAATTAAACAGTTTAAGAAACATTTAAAAGTTACTCTTAGCTACTTTAAAGCTGCATCAATACATATCAATATATATATATATATATATATATATATATATATATATATATATATATATATATATATATATATATATATATAAAAAATGAAGGGTCAGAACAACTCTCTCCCAATTCTAAAAAAAAAAAAAACTTAGTATTAACCCTCCTGGGGTCAAATTGACCATTTTCAAAAAGTGTCTATATTAGAAGTTGGTGTTTCTTTCAACCAAATTGCCAAACATTACGTGGATGGTTAAAGTAAGTAAGATAAATGATCAGTTCACTACTTGAATGTGGGTGTTTTTATTCAATTTTCTAGCATTTGAAGAAAAGAGAAATTATAACAATGTTGAAACAAAGTGACAAATGTTGGAAAAAGCTTCAAAAACTTTGAAAAAAAAAAAAACATTAACAAGTGACAAAACAACAAACGTGTCGAGGGGAAAAGGCAATTTTAAATTTGGACCCACAAAATCAAAAAGTTGCGTGGTCGACGGGAAGATAACCCAAGGGTTAAGTATAAGGAATTGGGAAATAATTTATAGATGCACCCAGAGGAATGAGTATATGGGTATATTTTTGGGTTTTCCTACTAAAAACACTAGAATAAACCTCTCCCAATCATCGTCTTTGGAGGAGCTCCAGACTTTATACTTGTTGACATCACAAGTTTGAGACTTACTTCTCTGGTTTGGAGCTCTGAGAACGAGAAGCTCGTGCTCTCAAAAAACCATGAAACTTTCCAAGGCCACGGAAATGGCTTTTAACTTCGGTTAAAGGTGCTCTAAGCGATGTTGGGTGACGTTACTTCTTGTTGATGTTATATTTCTTATATTAGTATTTTCAAGCAAAACGAGACTAGCTCGCACTTGCCTTAATTGCCTTAATTGCCTAATTCTACAAAGTTTCCACGTAAGAAGCTTAGATTTGAGTTTGTCTTTCTTTTGAGCTTGGGGAAATAAGCTAATTACCAGAAACAATTTAATGTCTAATTTAGTTTTTTTTTTTTCTTTTATGCCCCATCCACGTTATATAAGACAAGTGTTTGTGAAAATGCAGGCAGTTGATTTTACACACTTAAATACAAATCAACAACAATGAACAACATGTCCCACGCCTACTAATTGAGTCCTTTTTGAGTCTTTTCCTTAATTTAGTTCCAATATTGAGTTTGGCCACAGGCACAGCAGCAAGTGATGAAACAAATAGAGTGAAGTACAAAACTTGGGGGCTCCCTAAATGCAAAACTAGCTCAGATGACACGCATCTTGACAGACATGAAAAGAAGTATATGCTAACTTGTGTAGTAATTGTAAAAAAAACTGCACTGGGAAAGACAGTCACAAACAACTCTTGAAATAGCAGAGTAGTTTTTTATTTATTTTTTTAGAACAACCACTTCTTGTTAAAGATGATAAACATAATTTTCAAGTGCCAAATTAAAGTCCTTTGTCACTGCTGTCATTTGGGTTGAAAGCACAGTGCATCTTAAAGTGTCCATCCGGCATTGTCCATCCTATCATCCTTTTCTCTCTGATCTCACAGTAATCGAACCAAAGGCTCCTCACACCCATGCCGCACTTCATCTTCCATCTTTCTCATTTTTTTCCTCTTCCGCCCCGACACACAACGTTATTTCCGAAGCTTCTTGCTGTCTTGTGTTTAATTACACAAAGTCCTTTTTTGAGTGGGAGGCCTGTGCTGCACCACAGAGCTGGTGGTGATCATACTGTGGCTATTCATGTCACATCCAGAAGGAAGGTGGAAGTAATTGAGTCCACAGCAGATACACGGCTGCTCTGCCGAGGCCAGCGGGTGATGAGCAGAAGTGTTGTGAATGTTTATCAGCACGTCCATCCCTATCAATGGTAGGGGCTAAGGGCGTTGTGCTAGAAGTCATTTTCATTTCTGATAAGATCCAACAGATCACGTTGTGTGACACTTTAATAGAAGAAACAACGTACGTATAATTTAAGTATAAGCTAACTGTTCACACAATATATAATAAATTACAAGGATACATGATTAAACGATTTGCTCATACCCACCTATCGGTCACAAAACATCCTAGTTGGATAGTAAATGCTGTAAACATATTAAATGATTCCCTGACAGAACCAAGCAGGCCTCCCACTTGGCAGGATCCAAATTTTAGCTAGCTCGAAGTTCATTTTTCTGTCTCAAAGCAAACTTATTTTGACATCAACATCACATGCCGCATGTCAAGCAATTATCCTAGAAATATACTCTTGTTGATACCTTACTTCCTGCTTTGCTCCCATTATTACTACGGCCACCCGATGGTGCCGCCTAACAATGAAACGTAAATATGGGTTGCAATTGCTGCTTGAACAAACGACTTATGTGGTCGTTTTTCAGGGGAGGACAGTCTCCAGAGAACAGGGAAATTGTCTAGTCTCAAGATCTTCACAAATGTCCAAGTGAAGTGATAAACAGAACGCATTCTTGAGTGGAGGGAAACTTTTAATCGCGACTTACTGTAAAATCTTGCAGCGACCATAATTCTTGTTTAATACCACTGACCAACTTGAATCTTGCTCCCTGTGGTGTCTACCCAATGCTGATTTCTTGCTCTACTTTCTGAAGTATCCCACTGCGAGAGGTAGCAGGATTACTGCCCACATTCCCCAGAAGACTTCACTGTATTTTTGGACTTGCACTGGCAGGCTTTATTGCCGCCTCAATAGTTCTCGCCATTGGAAGAGTCAGACAATCCATGTCTGGCTGAATGGTTAGAATTAGCTCTAATTGCAGGGACTACTTACTACTGAGGAAGGTTTATTGAATTTTGGTCGTTTTGGCTCCTGATGTACATATCAAGAAACCTAACAGGAAGTAAATATTCCCACATGTATTTTTAAGGGAAATTCAATTCAATTTCAATTCAATTTTATTTATAGTATCAATTCATAACAAGTGTTATCTCGAGACACTTTTACAGATATAGTAGGTCTAGACCACACTCCATAAATGTGCTACCCGACATTGACACACGGTGCCGATTTATTTTTTTAAAGTTTTTTTCCCCATTTTTGCTGTACTTGTAACTTATTTTGTGTGCCCAGGCTTATTTTGTTTGTTCTGTTCCTTCTGTTATTTTTCAGTGATTTTACTGTAACAATTGATTTAGTGTTTTATATATATATTGAAAAGTTAATTTAAAACTTTAACAAAGTAAAATACATTACTGTATTCTTAACACTAACACAAATCCTTTGTTCAAGCCATTAAACAAAAGAGAAGAGGTATTCATCATTTTACTCAAACTTCTTTACCATTTTGAAATAACTTGAGGAGCTGCCTCTGAAAGTTTGCTAAAATAACAAATTGGCTTTAATTCTGGCTCTAAAGCCAAGGATGTATGGACCAATTAAGTTTTACATTTACAGGCTTCCACTGAGTCGGAAAATGACATGGCATAAAACGAGGACGAAATTATTTTGATGTCTGTGCAGGTGATGTGCTAAATTATCTTTCTTATAACTAACAAGTCCATTTGGATACAAGCTTCAATGTGCTCAACATAAACCTTTTCTAGTCATGATTTTCCAACTTTTTAGGGAGGCTTTCAACCAAACTAAGAGACATGGCTATATGTCTCATGTCCCTCCCCCTCTTCAGTTAAAATACTATTAATACCACTTTGTGGCTTGGCCCTGAACTGTCTGACATTTTATTTTAGTTGATCCTTCCTTGTGACACTTCAGACACTTGTACGGGTTATTTTTATTTCTATCCCCCCTTTTTTTCATCCCTTTGCCAAGTTCTTCATCTCATGCATTTCATTTGTTTCAATCTCATCTTTGTCATCCTTTCACCTCCCTTGATTGTGAAGCCCTATGTAACATCATTTTTAAAAGTGCCTGTAATGTCTCAAATTGTAGCGATAATGATTTATTGACGTTAAAACTGCTACTCCCAGCACCTTTTTCCTAAGGGTTTCTTGCTCTTTTGTGTCTCTTACAAAGCCTTAGTCAGGAGTAGGTTGCATACTTCGGTCAGCTATTTTCACGTCTCTCGGCAGCAATGTAATACACACTGTACTGATGACGGTGATAAATGATCTAATCCAGAGAAGACCAACATTTCACTACTCCCCTGGGCTGCAGATGAGACAATCATCTCCTCATATTTGTGTCTGCATTATGATTTAGTGAAGAGCTCACTTATAACTGCTTACCCTTATCCTTATGGCTGTGTTAGGTAGTCAGCATTTGTCTGTGCCAATGTGTACATTAGGAAGTCACTGCTAGCGTTTGAGTTTTAAACCCTTTTTCATCACTTTCCAGTGTTTGGTGGACTGCCTTTCTTTCGTCCCTTTCTTGAGCTTAGCCAATCCTTCTCTCTTACTCATCCCTCCTCCATGCCTCCCCTCACATGCCCTCAGATGATGATTTAAAGTAAAAACAAGTCTAATTCCAATATCATTTTCATCACTGTAGCTTAAGTTCTTTTGTAACTCAAAAACTGAGAAATCAATAAGCAAAGTTGCATTCCCACTACCCTCATGTCACCACTTGGTGGCAGTCTTAGAACACTGCAGATCCTTTTCGTGTGCGGCCATACCTGCATGTGTGTGTGTGCATGTATGCCTGTGTGCACGCTTCTTTTGATTTTAGTAGCAATTATTTACTGTAGGAGATCTGTTGACTGGGTCGTGGATTTATAGATTTATCTGAAATAAAAGTGGGCGTTATAAATATGCCATTGCTGACATGTACTCTGTGTGCATTATGAACCTTTTGTGCATGCTGCAGCTCCAAGTTAGTTTCTTGTTAAAAATCTTCAGATCTATCAAATACAGCACAGATCGATTTTGTTAAATGTATTTGGACCTAAATATTAACCGGACATCTTCATGATTCACATCATTCACTGTGATCAAGTCTGTTTCTGTCAAAATGACTTCCATTTGTCTGATTCTGCAGTTCTAGAAAAGGCAACGTTTTCAAAAGAAAATATATACATGCTCACTACTCAAAACTATGAAATACTAAAAGGAGCTGATGTGTCATTAAAGTGAGCGCTGAGTGAAGTGGACACGACAGGCAGCGGCTGGAGATTTAGGAGTTGAGGTGTCAGTTGAAATATAACCTTTGAAAACAGATCAACCAAAACTGTTGAGTAAATGTTAAACTAAATGTTACTTAAAAGACAACTAGGTGATCGGATAGTCACTGATGACAGTCCCTCTCGGTCTCTGTCAATTCTTCTGTATCCACTTTTTTCTCTCTCTCTCTATGGGAGTTTCCTTGTGAAGACGGGATTCTACACAAACACACCATCAGCATGTGTCCGCCTCTACCTTCGACATCAGGCCGCCATTCACACTTGGCTTCTCACCGGATTTCAGGTTACAATGGTGAGATGACGTGGGCGAAAGTGCGTGCGAACCAGCAAGTGATGAAGATGAAAGAAGGTAGAAGGCAGTAATCAGATTGTCTCCTTCGGTCACGCCTCGGATCCATCTTCTCCCCTCCACCGGCCCATGTCCCACGCCCCCGAACCTACCACCACATAAATCACAATCGGCTACAAGTCACCTTTCATTGCTGCACCCAACCACAGATCAGGAGAGGAGAGGAGAGGAGAGGAGAGGAGAGGAGAGGAGAGGAGAGGAGAGAGAGAGAGAGAGAGAGAGAGAGAGAGAGAGAGAGAGAGAGAGAGAGAGAGAGAGAGAGAGAGAGAGAGAGAGAGAGAGAGAGAGAGAGAGAGAGAGAGAGAGAGAGAGAGAGAGAGAGAGAGAGAGAGAGAGAGAGAGAGAGAGAGAGAGAGAGAGAGAGAGAGAGAGAGAGAGAGAGAGAGAGAGAGAGAGAGAGAGAGAGAGAGAGAGAGAGAGGGGGCCTTCACTGTTGGCCATGCTCGGACTCGGACTTGTGGGGTGGGTTGGGTTGGGGGGGGGTTGTGGCCCGCTCCGCCCCATTTCCACAGTCAACTTGGAGAAGCTTCATGGTTTCTTTGCTGATATGGTTTCTTACAGCATGGTCAAATGAAGATGGATTGGGGGTTAATGGCGTGATGATTCTGTTTTACTCGCAGCTCACTGGCACTTTTCCTGGTGGAAAACCCCAGCTGCAGCTGAGGGACGGCTGTCTCTCTCTGTCTCCCTGTTTGTCTTTACTCTCCCCACGTGTTGTGCTTTTTCCTTTTTTCTTTCTTTCTTTTCTAAACTTCTCCAAAAGTTTTCTCATCAACTATTCGGCCTTACCTCCCCCCCCCCTATCATTTTCCTTTAGTCCCCTTCATTCTTAGTTTATGTCACCGTTCCTGCAGGCTATGAAGTTAAAATAAAATCAATTTTTCAGTGGTCGACGCAGAACCACCAAAGTGCTTCATAATTAGAAACCGGCTCATAATTACAGCGTGGTCACAGGCTGTTAGCTCGCTCACTCAGCTTCCCTGCGTGGGACGACGGCCTCCTGTGATGTGTGTTTGGGTGTCAGCTTTCCTCCGAGAGGTCAGGCTGAAGTTGAGAAGGATAGCAGATGTGCTACCCCATACTGCCGAAACATCAGCTGGGTGCTCTGTCGAAATACATGTAGTCAAAGTCATGGAAGCAAAAATGTTTTTTTTGTTGTTTTTTTTTACAGCAGAAAAAAAATCCTGATGACACTATGAATTCTTCTGTTTCTTACTCCGTTTCTGTTGCTCTGTCTAGCCTCTTAATGATTAAGTCTTGGGCCTTTTGTAAGCCATCCAGTGATTAGGATTTTACCAAAAGCAACATTAATGTATGGAGCTGTACTTGTTGCTGGGCAATATTTTTATTATCTTTAAATATGTTTTGTAGGAGCTTCTAACATTTTTCTGGAACTAGAAGAAAACTGTCTTCTGTGAAATCAGTTACAGAATAATAACCTTTTTTTTTATTTGCATAATCCAACACTGACCTTCATTAATCAGGTTTAAAGAAGAAGAAGAAGAAGAAGATTTTTTCAACAACAAATACCCTTGCCTGTTTGCTACTTCTTTCCAGACTGTAAAACCTAACCCGAATGCTTATTTGCTCTCTTGTTGATAGAACAGATTGAAACCACTCATATCTGTATGGTACATATGACATTACAGCTAGCAGTCGCTTAGCTTAGCACAAAGACTAGAAACACAGGAAAGTGATTGTGTTCATTTGTGAGGGTGAAAGTGGAGGTAGGCAGATGTTGCTAGCTATCTATCTATCTAGCTATCTAGCTATCACAGACTAGCTGTTACCATTCAGACTAACTTTTTCTAAATGACCTTTTTTAAAGTTTTTGTAAATTCACCAGAAACTGAGTAGACATGTAAATGTCACTTAAACCCGTCCGATATGAGCACTGCATAATCCAAATATATTGGTATCCTTGTAGTCATTCAGAATATTTCAGCAGATCATCCTTGGCATTAAACAAGCAATTGAGTTTAACTCCAGTTTGGCCTTTTCAAGTGTGAAATACTTGGGGCTTGCTGAGATGTGAGGTGTTTGCCTGGGTCATTTGCCAGCAGGCGGATGCAGCCGGCCTCCTCTCAGTCTCCACGGCCAGACCCAGATACGCTGGTTTTTGTGTTTGCCATTTGGCCTCCGTTCCCTCCCACGATAGCGGAGTATGTTAGTGACAATGACCACAGGAGTGGAAAGTGGACATCTGGTGCACCTGTGCAACACCACACACACTCTAGAACATTTGCATCTCCCTTTTCAGAGAGTGTATGTTCAGGTCGTGTGTGTGTGTGTGTGTGTGTGTGTGTGTGTGTGTGTGTGTGTGTGTGTGTGTGTGTGTGTGTGTGATGATTTGGCGGTCATGCGTGATGAAGCTCAGGATCACTGAGACCTGACTGCTGGCCCACCAACCAACAGGCTGGCCATATGGAAGGAAACTACAGCCCTACACTGTGCTCTGCACTCGTTCTCTTCACCACCACCCGTCCTCACTTCTCCCCCACCTATCCCTCCTCACCATAGCACTCCTGCTGACTTGCTCGTTCTTTTTAATGAATCATTGGGTTCACCTGCACTGGAGTGGAAATTCCACCCTCGTCATCCCCCATGTGTCACACTGGGTTTTATTTTGTGCTCCTGGTGGAGAGTCAAGAGGGACAGGCAGGTGCATGATGCATGGAAACTTAGTTGAAAGGAGATTTTAATCATTCCATGGCTGAAAAGGGGCTGTTGCATTAACAAATGGCAATGGGGGGGACAAAAAGTTTACTTTTCTGTTACATACCATGAAAGTGGCTATGTGGAGAGCCATAGCGTCACAAACTTGCTAGCCGCTGATACATTTCTCTAACAAAGTGCATCTCTCACTGAGGCTTTATTTCATCTGTCTGGGGAAGAAAAAAAAAAAAAAAACTTTGTTTCTTGAGTTGACTATCAATATTCTAAGAAACTGAAATCTACTACAATACTTGGTATTAGAATTTGAACCTTTTCACGGGTTTCTTGGTAGCTAAAAAGCTGGAGCTCCAATGAAACTTTTCCTGCGGTGGTGTGCACTTTGACCTGATGGTAAAATTGTTACAGTTATCTATAAAATCTGTTCCAGTTTGACTGGAATCAATCTGTGGAGCTGGTGACAGTTAACCTCTGACTGTTCATTAAAGGCAGGTAAAATTACCAAACTACAATGACAAACTACAACTACTATGTTTTAAAAACCTTCCCTGTGCATGGAATGGAGTGACTTCCACAACATATTGTTGAGCAAAGTCAAGTAGCAAATTTTAAATGTTGAAGCTCAAATTGTTTTGGCCACTTGGGGAGAGTACAACCTGTAAAGTTCATACAGCATATGTGCTAGCAAACAGTTGCCTATTTACACATCAAGCAGACATGTAGCAACATTAGCAGGGGCGGAGCGAGGGGGCGGCTTTTTTTGGCCTTCAGTCCTGAATGTTTTCTCAAAATAATTTCCTCAGTAAAGCCAACTCTACAAAAAGTAGGTAACATTAGTAATGCTGTTTACGCCAACTTCCTACCTACGTGACTTAAAATTAGTAACATCACACAGTTTCTGCCTCTTGTTAGGTGAAAGGAGTGAAAATGACTCATCCTCATATGTTGTGTTCTGGTTTCAGAAAGATGAAGACATTAGGGTGAGTAATTAGATTAAAAATGAATGTTGGCTCTACAGGATGATTCTTAGCATTTTGTGTGTGTGTGTGCGCGCCTCCTCCCATTATTGTGCTTCCATCTGTGAAACCCTGGTTTGTTTCTAATCCATAGTGTTCACCTAAATGAGCAATCTACTGTACATTTATGGTTTGAATAAAAAAAACCATCCAACCGTTTTCCTCATCTGTCTGTACCCAAACTCCCTGACACTGTACCTGTAAATCCACAGCACCTCTCCCAGTGATTCCTCTGCCCTCTTTATGACAAAAGTAACAATTAGTGTGAGTCCCATAGCAGTGCTGGCTTCATGCTTGACTATCGCGTCACCCTGAGCCTATTCCCAGGCTGTACACACAGGCTGCTTTGGCACAATGCTATTATCTAGGCCAGCCCATAGGAAATAGACTGAGAAGAGAGCTTATTGATTGTCTCTGTGTGAGAGGTGGTTGATTTTCTCTCTCACCTGTATCACCTCTCTCTCCCTCTCCATGTCTGTTGCTCCTCTCCTTTCTGTCTCCCCCTTGCATTACAACCCAAGGCTGCGTCTGAGGGAAGAGAAGTGAACCACACAATCAAACGGAAACACACAAACCTTACACTCTGTGTCCATCTTTACCTGTCTGTATTTCTGCTGCCACACACATGCAAATTCATGTGCATCTTACAGTGTGTAACCACATGCCAGCAGAGTGGAGGAACGTGTGTTTGAGTGAAATGAGATCAAACCAGCACTAGAACTCTGTGTGGAGAAAAATCGAAGCCATTAGGCCTCTTAAACACATTCCTGTGTATTACTCTCCCTGTATCTTTTCACGTGGGTAGTAGCTTTTTGGCAACGGCTGTGAAAATGGAGTCAATTTATTATCTGCCCTTTCCCACCTAATTCTGTTTCAGTGCCCACTAACACACCACTGTTTGATTTACAAGAGGCCATTTAATATTCATGTGTGCCTGTGAGACATCAGCCAAACTCTCCGGAGACAGCTGGAGATTTATTGGCCGTGTGTGCTTTCCTGCTTTGTGTCTATTTGCGATCAAATAGCGAAGCTGCAACTTTGTTTCGTCTCATTCTGAAACGGTTGTCTTTCGCATCTCAATTATCTCACTTTCACATTGTCTTTGTATGTTTGCCTAAGGGCCTTCTTCAGGCACCCATCCCCACTCACAGTTCCTGATTCGTGAAGTCTCTCTGACTCACAAATACAGAACCGCATCTCTAATGCCGAGACGGTGTCTTTCCACATTTCCTGCAGGCGTAGTGCCATATGCCCTGACTTTTAATGACCCACCCACTTCTTCGGGGAGTGCGGAGGAAGAGATTAGAAACCGAAGAACATCCAATATTTTTAAATGTCATCAGCACTATATGCAATAGCAAAGTCCTTTAAGTGCCCCAAAAGGAATGTATGTCAACCCTAGCTTATGCTGCTGTGAATGCATGATGTGAAGGAACGTGTGTGAGTTGTGCTGAAAGGGGGGGGAAATGACGTCTTTCTCATTCTGTTTGGGGATTCATCAGTGTGTTGGCACTCACACTGTGAAACAAGCCATATGTGTGTGTTTCTCCTTAATACGTGTCTCAAAGGTGAAGTGTATTTGAGATTGGCTGGTGGTTTGCGACCAGACCTTGCGCCTCTTGTTTGCACTGGCATCAGGCTTAACCTTTACCATGATGGATCCTTATCTATGCACGCATGCGCACAAACACGCGCCTTAGAGGAGATGCCAACTATCAGCAACAAGAAATCATCAGCACCATCATCTGTACTCTTGTGTGTGTGTGAGAATCGGTGTGCATGTGTGTACCAACATTTGTCTTTGAAACTGTGTGTGTGTGTGGCTGCACAGAGGGGCCGAGGTGAGTGATTGCCTTGTTTCTGTGGGCGGCAAGCTGTGGCGGTTTGCTCTCACTGTAAATTTAGTAGAATTCTTAATGGAACTCCAGAGCTGTCAGACCTCAAAGTGTTATGACTTTTCTTTTCTTTTTTCTTTCTTCCCAATGATACAACACATGCCTAAATCCTCCACATACAACTTTTATTGTATGAGCAGGAAGACGGCAGCGGATGCATGTGTGTTGTGAGACGTACCACATGCACTGAAAAGATCTGTGTCAGAAAGAAGCAATAACTTCACCACAATGACAACGTTGCTGCTTTAAACTGTATCAGTAAAACTATGGAGGATGATATTGCAAAAAAATGTCGCAAAATGTTTTTTGCCTGCAAATCCCATAAGTTCTACATTTCAACAACAGTCTGTCATCTTCTTGATCAGGCAGTCTGAATGTGTGCAAAGGATACACACTAATAGAAAATGAAAAAAAGGAGTTGAAGATAACCTTTTACCAATGTGATCATTTTCACAGATGTTATCACAGCACTCGGCCTGCCTCTTACTCTGCTCCATTTCCATCTGATCAAGTCTTTTTTTCTGTCCCTTCCTATCATGCATCCCTATAATCAATATATATATATATTTATTTTTTTTAGCTAGGGCGGTAAGATATTTCAACTTTTTTTTTTTTTTTTTTTCAGCGTATTTTGGACATTTTGAGAAATTGGAGCAACAAAGAAGAAAAGCTGCATTAAGCACATTGGCTTTGAGATCTGGACACTGAAGGCCATGATATATGATTTCCATTACTTTCATTAAACCATTCAGTGACCCCTCATGCCCTGTATGGAAGCATCCGCATTCACTGTTTCACCGCTCATTTATTCAGGTCTTCCCTTTTTAATTTGTTGGCCATCAGTATGTGGCAATAGGAGCTGCATGGTCTAATATATCCCACTCAAGTCACTCTGGGTATGTCAGCTGAATCACCAAAAAGGTAGATGCAGTATTTCCCCCCCAGGTTTGTAAATCAGCCATAGATGTAAATTGTGCAAGAGCCAAAGAGTTTTGAGTAGGAGCGAGGAATGATGAAGGAAGGAAGGAACGGAGACATGGCAGGCGATAAAAACAGGGCAGCAGATTAGATTTTGATAGTCTGCATGGAGCAGAAAGGCGACAGCCAAAGATGGATATTTGATTGGCTAATGCGACAAGGTGGGTAGCAACAGAGGGCATCCCGTTCTGGCCCTTCTCTCTTTCTCTCAGCCTTGACGGAACAAGACCACCCATTGGGGACGTCTCTGATCAATGCAGTCATTATCCTTGCTGTGCACGTCCACACACACGCACGCGTACGTACATACGTAGGGGACAAATGAGGGAGAGATGTGCTATGACTAGGTCAGAGCGGCAGCAAATGTAAATGTGTCTGGTGAAATATATGCTGGTGAATGTCGCACCATTAGCCAGGCTGCAGAGCGAGCCGACTCTCTGGCCTCAGGTACAATAACAAGGGGAGATGTAGGTTTGTCTCTGCCTCTCTCTTGGCTTGCTTCCTTTGCTTTTCCCCCTTTTTACTGATGCATCTTCTTGGCTTCTTCTCCCTCTGTTCCTATTTTATTTGATTTCATCCTGTTTCGCCGTCATGATCTACAGCTGAGACAAAGCAAAAATAATCCTCAAAGATAAACACTCACTTCCTGTGTGTACCTGTATGCATGCCTTGACGCGTTTGTTTTTTGTTTGCACCATATGTGATTTCAATCTGTATTTTTTTGTGTGTGTGTGTGTGTGTGTGTGTGTGTGTGTGTGTCATCTGGAGGGTGTGAAGGCTCGGTCCCAGTGGAACAACAGCTTTCTGAGTGGAACAGTGTAATGATTCCTGTCTGTTAGCTCTGCAGCACCTGTACGCGCACCAGTGTTTGCAGACCCGGCATGTCTGTTTGCCGTTTCTTAATGGCTCCCCAACGGCAATGCTCGGTGGATTTCCTGAGTCTCACAACAAAGAGAGAGAGTGGAAAAAAGAAATGTTGGGGTGGAGAAGGAAGAAACAAATGCATGTAAAATTGAAGATCGAGAGAGGGTGGACTGAGATACAGGAAACATCCTGATGGTGGCACTGGAGGACCTGCTATCACTTTTTTTTTTCCCCCAGAGAGCTCATTGGAAACACAGGACTCGGAGACATGGCTCCAGCTCACATACTCAAAAGATCTATTTGTAAGAGAAGCATCAAATGAGTTTATGGGAAATACAAATTTAAGCCTTTTTTTTTTTTTTTTTTTCATTACATCCTCCATGGCAGCCGTTTGATGTTTTATGAATGTTTATCGGGGAGCACTCGGGTGGTGTGAGGGGCTTAAATGCAGCTCAGAGAGCTAAAGTGATGCTTGGTGTTGTTCACTCCTTTTTGAGATGCACAATTTTGTTGTCAGAAACAATGACCACTTGTCTGAATAGGAAGGGTGTAGGCAAGTTTAGCAGATAAAAGACTGAATGCTCAAGTGGGATCTGTTTTTCACAGTGTATGTTTGATTATGCACATTTCAGGGAGCATTTAGCATGATGAACAAAGGAAATGTTAACCAAGCAAACTGTATTGATGTAATGTAGACACACACAGTAGACAGTCCAGAATGTGTTGTATATTAAGACCAAAAGAAGCAGAAGTTGTGTCTAGAATGATCATCATCTGGTTCATCTTCTGGTTCCATCATTATATCATTATATTCTGGCTGTGGCTATTCTTTCCGGGATGGATGGTTAGAGTGACCATCATTGTTGCAGGTCACCCTCTAAACAAATATACTGCCTTTAGGGATGAAGCCTCTGCAGAACAGCAACTGTAGATCCAGCAACACAGCTGTAGGGGTGGGAGACATCCTCTCATGGAACTTAGGACTTATGTTGTCAGTGCTCTTCAAACGAAACGCTCGTGGACTCATCAAAACAAAGCAGGACTTTAACGTCTCTATTTAGCTCTCTTTTTCCTTCTTCACACAGGATTGTCTGTGTGTACAATCCAGTGCAACAGCATAAATGCCTCTGTTTTACTGTCCGAAAGTGTGCCCCATCATTGCGCTCTGACAGCTTTACCTCGTCTTTGAGCGTAGCCATTATGACGATGTGGGGGAGGATTTGTTGCAATGGGGAAAAAAAACAACAACTTGTTAGACATGATCAAGTCGTGCAACACCATTTCAGCCACTTCTCATTGTCAGCAAGTCAACACTCGCAAGATAGCAAGTACTTTGTCGGCGACGAGAAATTGAACTTTTAGCCAAACATAACTATATGTATTTCCAAATCTTACAAAAGACAAATTTCAGAAAACGCAATAATGATTTAGGAGGGACAAAACATCTTGGCCTGCCACTGTTTCTTTTACTTTGTCAGTTTGCTTTTTGGCAAGTCATTACAGAGCTCCAAACTCCAAATCTTTTAACCCTCCCATTTTTAGTGTCTATGGAAAATGCTCACTCTCCTGTAATCTGTTATTTGAGAAGTGATTTCCTTGCATCCCAAAGAAAATGAATAGGAAAAACCATTAAAGGACTCACATACTTTAGTCTTACAGAGATGTTAACACCATAATGCTAGAATGGGCATATCATGACTGGCTGAGCACATCCATGCAGCATTTAATGGACAAATTGACAACAGTTGTAGTAAAATTGAGAAAGAATGGCAATGCTTGACTACAGTATTTTATGAGTTATCACACTGGTAGGGAAACAGTGTGAATTTCTGATGAGCTGTTGACAACCAATGCAATGAATGAACTTCTAATGACTTATTGATTGTGCCGCTTGCAACACTAGCTCTGGGTTAGAGAAGCTGGATCTTACAACCTATCCAAATCCTTTTAGTGAATACTTGAACACACGTTCTACTTGTCCGTCTATGACAGCAAGGTTTCTCACACTGATAAACATGACATGTTATAAAATTCTACAGAAAGTATTTTCCTTCTTCCATCTCTTCCTTTTCTTCAGTCTCCCCTCTTTCTTCATGTCTCCAAGAGTTGGACAGCGATGGCTGGTTGCACAGTAAAGTAGAGCGCCCTATGGTCCTGTCACTGCAGGTAAATCAGAAGGTCTTGTATCCGTTCTTACCCACGGCACATCTTTGCACTGACATATTGGCCTGTTTTTCGCCCCGACGCCGCTGAGATAAGATGTCTACCCCCAGGGAGAAGGGTACACGCACACACACACACTACGGCATTCACACTCATCTCCCAATGTCAGTTGAACCCCTCTTAGAAGGTGACAGTTTTGTTTGTCCATGTCCTGCTGCGTTCTCCCCTGGAGCATGGCTGACACAGGAGCAACACGCCTCAATCATCCACAGTCATAAACAGAAAACAAGTCTGTGCCATCAGGAAGAAGAAGGGGCAGGGAGGAAGGAGGAGAGGCATAGACACAGGAGAAAATGACTTAAACAAAATATCCCTCAGGGGGTTTTCAGGAGACTTGGGTCGTAAGGGTGATTGGAGACTGGAGAGAGGAGGTATCAGTTAGAATTTTCTGGAGGGCAAACAGCCTTACAGCGGCAGTCGTTTCAGTCACACTGGCTGAGGTGCATTAATATTGGATTGTGCTGCACCTTGCCTCTGAGAGACAGAGGGAAGAAGCATTTCTATTCTCTGCTGCAGGAAGCCAATATAGACAATATTGTGCTATGTTAAGGGCAAGGTTTAAGGTCATACAGAAGGGGTTAAAAAGCATTAAATAGGCCTCCAATTTAATTAAAGCCCCTTCAAATTCTATGTATACTTTAAAAATAACGGTATACATATGATTGAATGAGCAAGTTTAATCAGATTTGATAGACGGTGCTGGCACCACAACTGTCATCACAATTTAATACAACATTTGCTGGACTCTAATTGATGCACGTAATTGGAGACCTCATCTTTTTCCTACTGAGCTTCACTCGCTTCAAACTAGTGAGAAGAGCACAGATGAACATAAACAACAAAACGGCTCAGAAATAGGCCTGCACGAGTAATTGTTATAATAATATAATACAATCTCGATTCACCCTGTTCACAATTTAATTTTTAAATAACTAAGAGTTTTTAAATGTTTTCAATGGTTCTCATTTAGTTTTACAAGCCGACTGCATCACAAACACTACTACTTTCTTCCGTGAGTTTTAAACAGACGGTATAAAAGGTTTTAAAGCTCTCCCGAGCGCTGCAGTGCTTCGCTTCTCTTTATTGAAGCCTCTATGTTTACGGGCTTGTTCACTTTAGGTGCCAAAAAAATTGTTTTTTTCTCATGGTTAAAAAAAAATCGTGGCATAGAATCGTGATATCAATTCTAAGCAAATCGTGATTCATACAGTGTTTTTTTTTTTTTTAATCGTGCAGACTTAGTCAGAAATATCCCAAACTTTTCCCAAATATGCCCAGATATTTTGTCATTGAACAATCCCATCATTCATAATCAGAAGATGATGATGTAAACAATATTTGCAGGGTCTTAACATTTTAGCATAATTAAAATAACTTTTTATCCTTTTTTGCCCGTTTTGTAAATTAGAACTATAATCACTACTGAGCTACTTTGAAACATTCTACTGTTCCTTTCATAAATTAAATGATTTCATGCTAAGCATAGATTTGTTGATAGGCTAAAATGTCTGTCATAGGGGCTTATTCTGGGACAAATAAAACCAATAAACAATGTTCCCAATATTTGGGAAGAGTCAACAGCAATGTAGGTCTGTAGGCACAGCGGGGCTCAGAATGCTAACACTCAAAGTGACAATGCTTTATTCTGGTTGCAGATCTTTGTTCTCTATTGTCAAATTCCATTTTGGTGTCTCACAAACACACACACCCTTACAATGCTTGTGTGTTCGTTACCACTGACCAACTTGTGTGCAGTCAGTTAGGCTGTTGGTGAAGCATGCCTCATATTCTCGCAAGAAGAAGCGACTGCAGATGCATTCTGGCTAATGGAGTCATTTAGAGGAGAATGGGGTGTTGTGTGTATGGTACTTCTGAGCTACCATGCTGAGGCTTGCTGGAGAGGACTAGACGGCGAGTAACATTACAGGGTGTAATTACTTCAAGCACCATTAGGAACACAATAACATCTGTGCTTAGCAGAAAACAAAGTCCAGCATGCTCTCCAAATGTGTTGACTCGGTTTATGTGTGTCTGCACAAACAGGGACTCTGTTGCTGGAGCAATCTACTCATTACTTGTTAATCACTTGAATAGGAGGACCTGTTTTCTAACAAAGCACCAGCTGAGGTAATGACTTGTCACTGCGAAGCACTCTGCAGATGCCCGCTGGCAGAGGCCAAAGTGCAAGCACTGTGGATTCAGCAGGTTCCTAACCTAACTTTATGCAGAGGATATTGAGTTGGATGCTGTGGTCAGTCTTCAGCAAAGTTACTTGCAAAAAGTGAATATTTGGAGGGATTTGAATTACCCTACTTTTTAAGATTATTGGTGGAACAGGTCCTCCTAAAGTGCCAGTTCACTTAAGAAAATTTACTGTTTAGTAGTGCTAATAAGATTTTGTTTTTATTTGCCAAGATTTTGAGAGGTTCCTTTTGAAAGTTGTTGCCCTGCCACTCCTGTTAAACACTGAACTTTATGACATTGAGAAACTGGATTTAAAGCGGGTCAGTCACGGGACAGCCACGTCTCGGATCAGCGCATCGCAAGTTCCTGTTGATATCCACACTTTCCAATGGGACTATTTCTTCTGTGATAGAAAAGTAGTTCTACGCAGTAATAAACAGTTCCAAATCCATACTACATACAAATGATATGTCCCACATACTAATCAGCATACTACTGTTTTAGTAGTGAATATGAAAAATCAACATACTTTACCATTTTATACTCAGGATGTATACAATGTATGCAACATTTTGTCAGTCAAGCTCACCAAAGATAAAGTTGGATGATTTTCTTGATTTAATACTTGTTTTTTTTTTTTTTTCTGAAGCCATTTCAACACCTTTCATTATTTAGTTTTTTCAGCTGTGAGCAGGGTCTTAATTCCGCGAGTCGTGTACATCTGCAGCACACTCAAGAATTAACCATCTCCATGCATGTGGTTTGAGTATACCTTTCCATTGTGAACACACTGTAAGGATGAAGGTCTATGGAGTTGCTTCTCCATGAGTGACAACTGGTTGGACCCGGGAAGACACACCTGAACATGCATTGAAATATTAATGTCTAATCAAATTTGAAGGCTTATCGATTATTTATCTGCTAGAGTGACCAACCATCGTTGCTTTTCTGCTGTATTGTGTTGTGAACCAACTTTTTAAAATATATATACAGTCTGTCAAAAGAAATGATTTTTAAACAGTAACTTACAGCACAAATGTAAAACTAATTCAAGTTTCTACACTTTTGGTCTTGACATAATCTGTCATCATTGGTTGCATAAAGCTACAGCTTTAATACTATAGCACAGTGCCTGAAAGAGGCCAGCAAGATTTTTGTCCACATGAGAACCCTTATTAACAGTATTATTAATAGGATGATAATTATACCAAAATAGGCTATATATCATGATTTTATTGGGAGAAACCAAGCATTTCTATGTAAAATCAGACATTCAGCACCCTCCTATAGCTGGAGTGGAAAGATCCTTTGTTTCATAATCACATTTTCAGACACAGAGACAATTCCAATCAGGCTCCTAAGAACAAATCTACTATTAAGGGTCACCCATACAACATATACATATGAATATGAATAGGTCCAAGACACATGCAACTGCTGAATTAGGCTACCGGCACCTTCTTTTGGACCAATTCAGACACTGCTATGGTAGAAAACAAGTAAAATATTTTGACATTGGTACACCCACATACCTCTATATGTAGAATACCTGTGCGATGGTCTTAGTTTTACATAGAATCTTCCTGGGGCCTGTTGCACGAAACCAGGATAAGGGATTAAGCCGGGATATTCAAGTTATCCTGGATGAATTTAGCTTTGACTCGGTTGCACGAAACCAGATTGAATTAAACCCAGCCAAGTAACCATGGAGATTTATTCTTTGCGGCTAGCCTGGTCCAGAGCAGGCTAACAGCCAGGCTAACATTAATCCTGGAGTCTCATGTGTTAAATCAGCTGCCGCTCTGATCCGAAATAAACGCGTTTAACAGTTATTCCGTTGTCTTCTGCATGTGTTCTGCTTTATTTTTTATTAACATGCATTATTTGTCACTATTGTTGTCACGAGTTTGATTTAAACCCTACTATAGCAGTTGTTTAGATGGTTAGAAATGGTTGCACTGGCACCCAGATGCGGAGTGGAAATCAGGAGAGTCGGGACTTTACCGGTGGGACGGTAGTGTGTCGAGGCTGCCTGGCGTGCGGCGGCTGCCCGGTGGCGGCTGCCCGGTGGCCGCTGCCCGGTGGCCGCTTCCTGCTGGCCGCTGCCCGGTGGCCGCTGCCTGCCAGCAGACCTGTGCGTCACATCAGTGTCCACCCTCTCTGTAAAAGTAAAGATGAACAGCGCGGCGTCCGTGGTCTGTGCAGCTTCAGGTTTATACAGGACGCTCCGGAGATTAAGTGGGACAATGGGGCTATATTCCCAGATATGATATTAATGGCAGACTGGTCAGAGACCAATACATTCATGATTTTATTTTCTTGTTGCTTGTCCTTCTCTAATAAAGGACAGTTTGTATTAGGCTACTCCTTAATATTTAGGCTGTTTTTTTTATTATAACTTACTTTGGTTTCATAACCTTCTCATAAGTCTTACATCCCTGGACCAATAACGTGGCCTATATACAGCACGTATATAGTGTAGTTTTCATTCAGGGAACAACACAATGCTTCTTAATATATTTATTTTGATGCTGTTAATTGTCAGAAGAATAAAAAAAACACGAATATTGTTTTCCACATATGCTCACAGCGTGTATTGAAGTCACTTCTTTTTCTAGTTTTTGTACCTTTCTGATTGTTCTGTATGAACATTAATTGTACAAAGATATTTAGAATCAGACATCGCTTATAGAGATTTATGGTTGTAAAACATGTTCTCGCGTTGTGAATAAGTCCTTAGGGTCCATCTCCTGGGGAACATTAATTCCCTCTGCTCACTTTTAAGGCAAAGTTCGGATCGGCAAACGTGCCGATCCGAATCCTTGATATCTTTATTCTACTTTCGTGCAACAGGCCCCTGGAATCCTATATTTTCCGTCTTATTAGTAAACAAGCTATGTCGGTGCTTTTCAGAGAGATTTTCACTCCCCGATGTGAGTCGAGGGCAGATTTGAGTCTTGCATGCGTCATTTTGCAATGAGTGAAGATATGAGTTGCGCATGCGTCACTTTGCAACAAGTAGCATACAAGATGCATACAATCATAGATGGCTTCTTTTTAATAAAAAAAATAAATAAAAATTCTATCTTGTTGTTTGTAATAAGAAGTTTATCATTTTATAGATTTCATAAATGTTAGTATGACACGTAAACCGTTTAAATCTGAGCATGCACTTGACTTACATCGGGCAGTGACTACTACCACTGTTACAACATTATGGTGCTTAATCATGTTGTCAGTTGTCCACCCTCAACACAATACTGTGTCATGTTGGTCACTTTACAGATATCCTGACAGGCTGACTGGGAACACTCTTTAATGTCATGCCAATGCAGCCCGACTCTGTTTTACACACACAATGGCACAATGTTGCTGTAACAAATATGACTGTGGCAATACGTGTCTTTTAATGCATAAATAATGCATATAACTGTAGTGTGAAAACAAGACTCATTCAAAATAAATCACATCTCTGAAATGAATGCAATGTGAAATAAATCACATATCCCAGCATGGCTTCCAGATGATAATTAAGATTTGCAAGATTAAGATGATGTTGCGTGTATAGCTTTACTAATTGCTGTATTATTGCTGATTCAAGGGCCTCTCCTTTTTGAGTGTTGGCTTTTACTAAAAATTCCAATAATAAGTGTAATGGGTGTGATGTCATCGTCCTGTGAAGGGCGGAGGTTATTTAGGGACACAGGTAATTTGTGCTCTCGCAGTTTCAGGAAGTGTTGCAGGGTGTTCATGTGACAAACGTTTCAGCTGTTTAGATGAGCTCAAACGTGGAGCGGAGATAATGATTGTACGTTACGAACCGTGAAATCTATCAAATATAGTAGAACGGAACTGAGATGTTCAGTGTATTGTTTTTGTTTTCCTTTTTAGTATCGGTCATAATGACATTAACACATGTTGCTGGTCTGACTGAAACCTAAATGACTTAAAGGTACAGCAGACTGTCTAACCATTCTATGAAATGCTTTGTGTCTTAAAATATGCTGGAAAATGGTCTTTTTTTTCTTTTTTTTTTTTTCTTTTTTTATAGGACTGTCTTTGAGTGCAACATTCTGTCATTGTGTTTTTTTTCCCCCCCACATTCATTTAAAGTAATGAGCATTTATTTCTACAGTTTGTTTTCTTTCTTAGTTGGGTTTGTTTTCATTAATTTTAAATAAAAAAAAAAATGTAAAGGGTAAAGTGCAATATCGCTGACGGGTGCTGCGCAAATTTAGGGCTGGTTATAGGCTCAAAGAAAGCTTTGGAGACCCCTTTTTGCTTGCTAGTGTGGTTTGAGGTGTTGCCTCCTAATATTCCCTGCATGTAATTAATGTGAGTTTTAAAGTGTGCAGTGGCATTTTGTTCTATTGCTCTTTTATTGTGTGTATTGGGTCCTAACGCATATTAATAGCCTCTAAATTATTCCAGTGCAATTTTGCTATTCATATCAACTGATTGTGTCCATGCCACTGCACTTTACCTTTTTTTTAAAGTAGCTACTATGTAGTTCCACGCTGGCGCTGTTGGTCTTTATAAGTATTTTTAATATATGCAGACTTTGTGAATAAACACCATTTTATATTTGGCAACTGGCCTCTCATCCGGGTTTGTTCTGGACACTTACCTGTTTAACAATCATTACATAATGAAAAATGGTTCCTTTTGAAAAACAATTTACTGCACAATGAGCTATCATAGGCTGTTGCTGTAATTGCTAGCACAGAATAGTCATGATAAATTGGTGATAAGTGTTTAAATAATACCGGAGTCCAACCCAAACACAGTGTGTTTTTAACCTGTTTAATCAAATGCTGTTTTTAAGATATCAAGAATAATCAATTTTTTTTCTATCTTATCTCCTTATGAACTAAAATAAAATGTCAAAGTGGAATTTTTCAATACCTGGCAACCTCAAATTAATATGGGTTATAATTGATATATAAAGCAGTAGTAAATGTTGAGCAATTCTTGACCTTTTTTATAACAGCAGTCAACAAAACAATCTCAACTTGACTCTTAAATTGGAGGACTTGTAAGTGTAAGTCGAGCTTCAGTCGAGATTGGTTTATCATTTATAAGTATATTAAAGTGCCAATATTATGCTCATTTTCAGGTTCATAATTATATATTGAGGTCGTACCAGATTAGGTTTACATGGTTTCATTTTCAAAAAACACCATATTTTTGTTGTACTGCACATTGCTGCAGATCCTGTTTTCACCCTGTGTGTTTGGGTCTCTGTTTTATCTACAGAGTGAGACATCTCACTTCTATACTATATTTGTTGGGAGTAACATGCGCAGTAGTTAGGTAAGATAACATCAGCCAGATAACTCTTTCTCCAACTTCGGTCAGTACAAGGCAGGATTAGCTGGGGGACTTCTTCTAAATGAGGGGCACTTGTGGAATACCTGCAGAACAGGGACATGGAAGTAGTTCTTTAGAAGATTATGGTCAACTAGTGTGTGTCGTAGCAGTGTTTTGCTATTGAGAACGAGCTAGCATGCTGGTGCTAGCATGTGCTACGGTTAGCCACCTCATCTCAGCTAGCTACGTAGAAAGCCGAACAGCTCACCCAGAGACTGAAAGCAGAGGACATTCAGAAACCTGTATCTCACTCAAAACAGCAGTCTTTTTTTTTTTTTCTTCAAGTTTGTATGCATGTGGAAGCACCAGAGACACAAAATACCCCAAATCCCATAAAGTGATTTTTCTTTCTTCGTAATAATTTTTTTTTTTGGTGTGAGATTGTCAATTAGACAGGTATTGCCCGAAAAAGCACGGAGCACACCTGAGGCAATTTAAAATGCAGTCTTCAGCACACGCTGCCATACACATATGATATGATAATAATATTGATTGAAAAACATTGCATGGTTCCAGCTTTGAGGGCTGACCTCCAGCATGTGTGAGTGTGTGTGTGTGTGTGTGTGTGTGTGTGTGTGTGTGTGTGTGTGTGTGTGTGTGTGTGTGTGTGTGTGAAGAAGAGTGAGAGATGAGAGGCCGGTAGTGGCTCCTGACTGGGAAGATAGACTGTTACGGCCTCATTGATCTAAATCTCTCACAGGGAGCCCATTCCAATCGATACAGAGAGAAGTAGGCAACAGCACTGCTGCTGTTTGGACCACCGCCCCTGCAATATCTGCTCTCTGTCCCTCCATCTCTTTTTCACTTCCACTGTTTTCACACCACCCACCTAATTTGCCTTAGTCTCTCTTACACAAGCAAATATTTCTCCTTTAGTTTGGCCCTCGTTAGCTGTTGGAAGACGGCACATTTCCAGATTTGGCTGCTGTAATTATTGGTGTCACACAACCGCGGCTGGTATAAAGCTACCGTTACCTGACCACTTCCACATTCCACCACTGCAGAACAGCTTGCTTGTGTGGGTTTTTCTGCTAATAAAGGTTATATTAGGGATAAACACATCGGTAAAGCTACCAAAAAAAATACAGTATACTTGTGGGGCCGCGACAGCATTGTGGAGCCAAAATGCTGGACACATACTGTAAAGGGCTGTTTGAGGGTTAAGACTTTGTTTTAGGGTTAGAATGAGGTTAGGGTAAGGGGTTAAGGTTAGGCATTTAGTTGTTATGGTTAGGGTTAGGGTATGCATCATGGCAAGGACGGGTCCTCACAAAGATAGTGCCACGCACTGCATGTGTGGACACTGACAGTGAGTCAATGAGCGTGTCAAGGGGTCACAACAGCACCGTCATCTACTGTTGGGAACTCTTTCTTTGCGTAAAGACAATGGTGAATTTTGTGTGTGTGTGTGTGGGGGAGGGATTGTTTTGTCTCACCTTGCATCTCTGGTGGGATGTGGGAATGAGATAGTGGCTCTCAGTGGGGCTACAGACAAGCAGATGGAGAATAAATCAATAAGGAAGTAGAAAAGCAAGAAAATAAGGGGGAAAAGAAAGAGAGGGAGGGAAAACAATTTCTTTGCCACCGCGGACAAGAGGCTGGAAGATCCCTTGTCTTTGCAGTCACACTAGACCTCATATCAGAGTAAAGTACTGCCATTTTGAGGGCCGACTGTCGCTACATTTCAGATTAATCAATACTTTCTTGAAACAGCAGGTCGGCACAGTCACACTTTGGCGGCCACAAGTGGTAGGCACTTTTAGATTTCTATGGATTAAAGGAACACAAGCGACAAGGACTCCACAATAGCTCTTCTGGACTCTAATCTGGCTCTGACTTTCTGCTCTCTGACAGAGCTGAGACGTCTTCTGTGACACTGTAAATTACAGGTTATAAATCCAAGTCCAAGAACAATTCTATCCCTAGTTCCTAGGTTTTGTTGTTAGATTGTTTCTGTTGTGTTGGGATTTAGATAGTCTTTAATTGACATTATTTTACAGCACTTACATTTTTTTCAATCATTGTAGACTTTTTTTCAAATGAACAGGTGAAATTTCCAGTGGCACACATGGGCTACTTTTGGAAATTGTGCATTTGTTACCTGTGCATAGCCTGGTAATAAAGGTACTGTGGGTTATTTCCACAGAACAAACTCACTTTTTCTTTTTTTTCTTTTTTTAATCACATTGCTTTTATTTCATCACTTGTGCATGGACAGAACATTGCAACAGGTGTTTGCTTTGACTTCATGACATCATTTGTAGATAACTAGGACAATAACAACCTTGTCTGTGCCTTTTTTTTTTTTTTGGATTTTTAGTAATATTTTGCATTACTGCGAATACACTGTGATTACAGTAACCAAATTCAGATTACTTTTCAGCTCTTGGAATTGCCTTGTTGTATCAAAAGAGAAACCAGACTGTGTGCAGAATGAGCCCAGCGTGAAATACCACTCCATCTCAGCAGAGACCTTTCATGTCTGATGTTCTTTAATGAAACATCTCGCTCACATCAGAGAAGCCTATTAAATTCTACTCATACAGGGACAGACAGACAGAGTGAAAGGCTGAGATTGAGAAAGCCAGAGCAAGGAGCGCGTTGACCTTTTGTGTGTGTGTGTGTGTGTGTGTTGATCATCATCACTAGTGTCAGGCACCATGAAGATTAAAGGACATGGAAAGGACCACATTTTAAAGGACTTTATTAAGCATTTTCAGAGAATAAATCATGTATCTACTCACATCACATCTTAAATGTTCAAATATGGAGCGCATCAAGATTGAATAAAAACTTTAAGTCAAACTGAAACTTGATGAGGATAACCGTAGGTACTCACTCTGCAGGTATTGAAATGGCAAAAACAAAGTCTGGTAATCAGTGCTAATGTTAGCAAGCTAAGCTAACTAGCTTTAACTTTCCCAGTGGAAGCCATGAGTATAAGCTAGTTTTTCTAGTGTCTAGTTCTACTTTCTTTGCATTGTCTTTAGCTTTTTCAAATCTTTTTGGTCATAGCCTACCGGAAAACAGTTCTCACTTTCACAGTGTGTGTGTGTGTGTGTGTGTGTGTGTGTGTGTGTGTGTGTGTGTGTGTGTGTGTGTGTGTGTGTGTGTGTGTGTGTGTGTGTGTGTGTGTGTGTGTGTGTGTGTGTGTGTGTGTGTGTGTGTGTGTGTGTGTGTGTGTGTGTGTGTGTGTGTGTGCGCCTGCATACATTTCAGTGTGCGTTTGTGCACAGAGGCTTTAAAAGCCTCCAGTTCTTTGAAAGAACATATTGTAAAATGAAAAAGTGAGAACTGAAGGTGAATTACAACAGACATTCAAAGTCAGTATTAACAGTTATACACACATAGACAATACATATATGAAAAAGCATAATAGAATAAAGTGTGTGTCTGTGTGTTCCTGTCTTGGCTCATCTATAGGTACTTGTGTTAGCAGTGTTTTGGCTGCAGTGATGGAGCATCTGCAAAATGACAGTCATGAGGCTAATTGTGATAGAGCCAACTCATCACATTGGCACCTACAAGCGCACACACACTCCAATGATGGCACGTACCTACAGGAATTGTGGAAAACACACTTAACCCTACACACACAAACACAACTTATCCTAACATAATATTATTGTGCATGTGGTTTAAAACAGTTTTACCATTGCATTTTCCAATGGTCTGTCTGGCTTTATGAAAAGGAGCTAATAAGGCTGCTTTTTCAGTGGATTATTATGAATAAAGTTAACACTGTATAATTCTGGCTAATCCCAGGTTATGATTCAACTGTCAGAGGTTTTCGCCGAGAGATGAACAAAGCTCAGAGCCACAGGTGCACCGCTGCAGTGCTGAGACACACCAAATCACTTAGCAACCACTTTGCCTTATTACCCAGAATTCACTGGGGTCCTGTTAGTGTATTAGCAGGTTAGTCAGCTCTTTTCATTAGTGCCCTTGGCTCATATCGGCTTTCACCTGGGTCATAGATTAAATGTTTTCCTCCGCAAAAACAGAATATATATTTTTTAATTTTTTTGTTGCATTATCGGTGTACTTCACAGGCCTTTCTTCTTCATCCTTGTCACAAAGCAGTATCTTGTCGGCTGTCTCTCTTAGCAATTCAGGGAGAAATCCTATTTGTGTTCTCCTTCATGGTAGGATAAAAACCTTCCGCAGATTGTTGCAGCTGAGTCCAGCTCAGTCCAGTTCAGCTGTTTCATCTGGCGGCTTGAGATCCTTTGAGCTTCAAAGTCTTCCATTTTCCAAAAAGTACAGATAAAAAAAATAAATAAAAAAAAACTGACACTGAGGTTTGTATATGGCAGCACTCGCACTAGCAGCTGTATCATATCATATTTTGGGGTTAGTTAAAGCTGCATGAGGCAATTTTGCAGATAACGGCTCCACATGGCAGCAAGGACATAACTGAATCTCTTCAGTACGGATTCTGCAATGTAAGGTTTTAGCCATCAGTTTTTTCTCTTTGACCGCCGAGCGATGAAAGTTTTCTTGTGCACTGAGAGGACTTATACAAATACACTACGGCGGGGATTGGTCGCCAGCGTTTGGGATTAACACCAATGCTATGCATGTATTTTTCCAGGAAACTCTTGCCAAGTGCAACTCAGGTTTTTGTTTTCTAGCAGCGAAATGTCCTGTCCTCAGTCCACTGACTGGTATGTGCTTGGCTCCGGGGCCGACAGTGTAGAAGAATCTTCTAACTCACACTGCTGCTGCTCCTCAATACCGCGGGCAAACAGCCTGATCAACTGGCACTGGACACTGCAGAGGGGAAGAGAGTGTGTGTACACACACACAACACACACACACACACACACTGCATCATTTAGCCTGAATAACAAACCATCAACTTAATGACTATGCTCATTTCAATGAGCCTTTACTGTCCATGTGGCAGATGTAAAAGCAATGGAACGGCACCCAAGTGTGCAGACTTGACATGCAAACTTGAAAGTGACAATCTTTTTGGAGTGTTGAGTATAAAGACCTTTTTTAAATGAGTCACCTTTAACAGATGTTAAAATGCAGATGGGGCTGATGCACTATAATGACACGCATAAGACATCTTGATGCATGCAAGGTAAAAGTATACGGGCAGAAAAATAAGCTGTGAACAGGCAAAATGTAGTAGTTTGTTGCTTCACTTACTGCCTGTGCCTTTTGTCTACTAAATATCACCTGTATTTTTACTTGCAGGCTTCACCAGCAGTTAAGATGATGGAACAGCATAGTAACTTATAATTTTAAACCCAGTGTAGCAGATTATTTATTATTATACAAAACGCTAATCAGACTACAATAACAGCTCTAAAATCAAGGAAGCACTATGACTGGGTTATAATTACATGAAAGACCCCTAGCTTGTTTTAATTGTTTTGATCAGTCATTGTGGCGACAATTATTAACAATTATTTTTTTAAATGTGCATTTTTCACGTCCAAAGCAAAACTCTTCACTTTCTTTTCTAGCCTGGGCTATTACCATTAATTATCCGAGCAGCACTCTGGCTGGCGCACTCCAAGAACGATTAGCGGTGAGGAAAAGGCAATAAGAGGACAGACTTCTGCTTTAATTAAAGGGGAGTAGCCTTTTAATATGGGGAGGGCCGTTAAATTAGCAACATTACAGTGCCATGCATCATTGGCAAAGTACAATGGAGCGTGAAATAAATTATGCGTCCAACAGTGCCACACCGGCTGTATAGAGATCTCATGGTGGGTAGAGCTGAAGTGCGGACAGGGCCAGATTAATGAGAGGGGAATTTTGCAGAGTTTCCAAGATCGTCCAGCAGGGAACAGTGAGAGTCTCCTGACCACAGTATGTTGGACACTAGCTAATGGCACGGCTGCTTTCATTTCAACCTAGCCAAGTAGGAGAACTTGTTTGTCACCAGCTACTACAGTAGGGGAGAGCTGTGACAGTTGAAACACTTTATAATTAAATGTAATTTACAAAGCGACTGTATCACACTGAAAGCTCATATTTTGTCACTAACAACCTACATGTCATCTGTCAAATACAATTGCATTTTCGGCTTTGAACAAAACCATTTAGGAATTATTACAGCAAAAGTGGGACGTGCGTAATGTTTCATTCATCCCTCCTGGCCGGGACAAATTAAATCTACAGTTTAACCCATATAAACATCCTGCAACTTAAATATTTTGCTACATATCATGAATGGTTCTCCCAAAAGGCTTTTTTTTTCCTTCTTTTTTTCTTATTAAGATTGTTGCTGGGCTGTACGTCTTTGTGAATGTTTTAACAAGACACGTGAAGCGTGTATGAAGCAGTTATTAAAATATCATGCACTGTGGATGATTCTGCCATTTTTTTTTTATTAAATAGCTAGATCAGTAAGTTTTCCATTTATATCATGTTTCTATTGTGGAAAAAGTCGTTTCACTAGGTTTTTACGTGGGTTAGTTCTACTGCACATCCATAGGATAACATGGGAAAACTCTACCCCCAAACTGGTGGGTCCAAATATATTTTCGTCTTTCTAAAATTGCTTGTCCATGTCTCACCTCCCTAAATTAATGTATGAACACAGATATTTGTGCATTTACTTAAAATACAGCCTGGTTGGGACGATTGAAACAGACATATGCCAATATAGCCTGTTTTTGCTTTCCAGACAAACAAGCATGCAATATGAAAGTCTACTGAATTTATCCTTTATGATCCTTTGTCTGTTTCCAAATAGTGTACCAATATTAGATTAGATTCAACTTTATTATCATTACACAGGTACAAGGCAACAAAATGCAGTTTAGGTCTAACCAGAAGTGCAATAGTAACAACCATGCTGGCAGCTCTGTGAGACTGTACTGTGCTAAATGCTAACCTGTTGACAATAACAATAATTCTAAGGTGATGCTAGCAGGCATACTGTTAACCATGTTCACTATATAAGCTTAGTTTTGTAGCATGCTAAGACTTCCTAATTAGCACTAATACAGAGTACAGCTACCAAACCAACCAACCAACACTGTCATCTATAGAGCCACACAGCTAACAAGGCTAAGAATTGTATGTGTGAGTGAAGTGTGAATACAGAGCTGTCTGGCATTCAGAATATAACCTATTTCTACTAAGGCCTTAAGTCATGACACTCGGGGACATTTTAGAGCATGGTTCTGGAGATTATATCTGTAATATCCAGAAAAAGAACAATCTTTGCTGTGAATTCCAGCGCCATGGTGATGCAAGAAGTAGGAGCCTTGCAAGTATTTCAATGCTTTTTCCATTATGCTCTCTTCTGCAATATTATGTGTGCTGATTCAAAGCCATTTGCCTGTCTCACCTAAACTAAGAATGATTCTGCCTGTCTTCATCGCCTCAAAAACTAAATTCCTTCGTCACAGGCTTTATAAAACGCAAAATAAGCTGGCACAGTGGAAAAGTGATTGAACCATGCCTGTCTTCAGCAGTCGAAATGATTGTTTCAGTTTTACAGCATTAAAAAGCCATATATATGGGCAAAACATTCATCATTGCTGGTAAATGACAATATATTTTTTTGTTTTTCCGGTGCTGAGTAGAAACTGTCTGATTTGTTTGTTTGCACCTCAGTGCAAGACTCTTTAGTTTTGCGTTGAACAACTTTATTTCTAACAAGACATGCAAATGCATGGACTAGAGTGCTTCAAATAACAGTAAGTTTGAAGTTGGATTGTATATTCAGGTGATTCCAGGATTAGTTACCTGACTTGGATGGCAGTGTGAGGCAGGATCTCCCCGTCGCAGGTCCAGCTGCTGTGGGAGGTGCTGTGGTTGCAGGTTGTTTGGGCAGAGCATATGGGACTGAAGCCTGTCTTCTTTGGACTCTGACTCAGGTCCTCCAGTGAAACCAGCTCATGTTGCCGCGGCTGGAAACGAAACTTCCTTACCCGGTGGACCTCCACAAACGAGTGGTCAAACTGGGGAAGAAAGCAGAGATGTGAGAAATAGATGAAAGGGAGGAGGAGGAGAGAAGGACGCATAGATGGATGAAGGAACAGATGTGTCGACAGATGTTGCAAAGGTTAAGACCGCCACTCTCCAGAAGCACTTGAAGAGTTTCTTTTGAAAATCAGCAGTGCAAACACGAGTCCATCGTTGTTTTCAATATATTGTTTTGATTTAAAAATTCAAAACAAAATAATTCATCAAGAATCAACAGCCACCATAATTTATTTGGTGGATAAATGGATTAGGGTTCTACTCGGGTTTATTCAAAACTCAGGCTGCCTTTAGAAACATTAACTTTTTGAACATTTTAAATGTGAGTTGACCATGAACTACTTAATCATATACACAAAATGGCACTGAAAAGGGGCAGTGGCATATTTTTCTGAAATATGATGATCACAGTGGGTGGCAAAACGATTCCTGGCATGCCATTCTTCTTTAGTTTACTCGTAGCTCCATAGCGGGTGAGGCAAAAAGTTAATTTCTCCTCCATTGTCTTTCTATGGACTCCTGCTGATTTTATAATGAAAAGCAAAACTACACGTAGCTTTATTTTTCTTCCTCTCCATTTACAATAAAAGAAAATGGCCAACAGGAGATCAAATGCAAAATGGAGGAATGGAGAGAGGAGGTCAGATGAAACGGAAGGACATAAAAACTGTAAATGACAGAGGAGTAAGGAGAAGAAAGAAAAAGAGATGAAAAATTATTTTGTCAAACTCGCCTTTCATCCTACTCAGTGTCGCAGAAAGGTTGAGCTCTGCCTGGCGCAATACCTCCTTCTACTTCACGGGGTGCCACTTTCTCTCTATTCCCTTCTCTTTTCCTCTTTTGCTCTCTTTCTCACACTCTCTCATCCCGAAAGCGGAGTGACAGCCATTTATTTCACATCAGACCCACTTTATGACTGCAGCAGCTTTGCATTCATGCTGGACGGTCTGTCTAAAAGGCTTTCTGACAAGGCCATGAATACGCTTAGTGGCTTCTCACTCCTTGTTTCTCTGCGCTTGGCTGGACAGTGATGCTGATATTAAGTGAACTCAGATGCAAAGTCCCAATCACCGTACTCATACGACTACTTCTCTACCTTTCTGTGTTGCAAGTGAAGCAGCAAAAGACGACCTCAAGCTAGAGACGCGCCACATTGTGCCTTTTACTGCCAGCACCACAACATACTCTGCCTTTAAGAAAATGAAAGCTCAGATGGACAGATACGCTTTCTCTGCTTTGCCCGCCCAGAGAATTTGGCCCACCCATGAGAGAGAGACATCATGGCTATCAAATGAGCAAAGTGGCAGTTGGTCAAGGCCACACCCCCAGCCTCCACCTTTACCCCCAATAAAAGCTACAGACTCAGAAATGGGACATCCTAAGGAAAGGTGATTGTGGCGCAGTAATTCTGCACCAAGGCTGAATTTTGGGAAAGAGACTTCAGATATGGTATTAGGGGACCACTAAGGTCTATATAAAAGCACCCAAAGAGCACCATGTCATGGGACCTTTAATATATTGGACAACTTCTCTGTTATAAAATCCGTTTTAGTGCTCTCTGCATTAGCATCACCAGAACATTTTGGTAATTTTGCCCACACACATTTGTAATTTCATTCAGTCATCTGGATGTAATATGCTTTATTGTTGCCATGGTATTGCGTGGACAGGCCTAATGTCACACAGAGCAGCAAATTCTTTCCTGAAGTTGCTACACTTCCCTGTAATAACAGCAGCTATGCTAACATTTTCTTTATTGTTCTTGGTCTTAAACTGTCTGCCTTTTCTACTACTAAATCCTATTAATTTCAAAGCTGCCAATACATAATCTCCCTATCTAATCAAATCTCATCACAAGTTAAAACTCACCTCAGGATGTCAGTGTTCACTCAAAACACACTTTCCAATTGAACACTTTAAACAAGGCAGCTACTGTAGATAAAATTATTACAAGATCTTTCTAAATGGGATAAACTTCCCGAGGTCCTTCTTGAGGTAATAATTACTAATCACTAGACTTCCCCTGGCAATACATGCTTTCCTGAGAGGACATTAGTCTGGTATCAGCCTGTTCTCCCATACAGCATATCCCTGATGCAGCGATTACCGGTGCCTCTCTGGACCGGGCTGGAGGTTATTTATGATACGTGGGAAGGCACTAGGGCTAAGGCATTTGAACTAAAGTGAACCATGGTTGGGAAATTGAGCCGAGTCAGCAAATGGAGGTGCTAGCACAGCAAGTGGGCAAACTCCTGCCTTCTGCTTGCTCCTTTACAGACTTAACACCCTCTCAGTGCATCTGTGCACAGAACGAGCAACTCCTGATGATGAAAACTTGAATTTAGCGGGATAGTGATTGACGGAAGGCTTACAAGTTTTGCTTTATTTTGGTGAATTCCTTCATTCTTTGAAGTGTTTTTATTTTTATTTTTTTTCCTTTCTTATCTCTGCTGGATACAAATAACATAAATGTCTCCAGCTCATTTCAATTAGGAAATATACTCTACAGCATGACTCATACACTGTTTATGTACACTTATTTTAGAAGTATGAAATCATAAACTTAGTACTATTCCCATTGGGTAATGCTAGAAAGCGCTCTGCAGTTAATCATACACTGAACTGAGCTAAAGATGCCATACTTTAACCCCACTCCTTCACTCCTACCTGGTCTTCTTTGTTGGTGTGTCGAAGGAGGTGTCTGAGGAAGTTCAGACGGGAGCACTTCCTGACGAGGATGAGGTCTGTGGTGCCGTCGGCGAGGTGAGCGGAGGGCGACAGGCCTTGTGGACTGCGGGGACACGCACAGCTCATACTGGCCGCATTAATGGCAATAAACTTTCCACTGATTACACTCCAACCACCCATGCCATCTGAAACAGAGGTGTCAAGAGTTGGAGTAGGACTACACATACAGTTTACTTAGCTGTACTTTTGATTCAAAGTAAAAATCAATATTAAGTAAAAATGCTGACCATTAGTGATGCACTTGAAGATTGGACTAATACAAACAGTAAATCATCAAAAGTAACCAAATGTTAAGTTTCCAACCAACAACATGTTCTGCAGAACTACAATCACCTGCAATTGATAGGAATGCCTGGTTGTGTTATTGGTTTTTACATCTTTTTGGGAGTGTTTCTGGTTTACTTAACTTTTCTTGTAATGCTTTGCTGCAGTGTTTAATCTTCTCCATCTGCTATTGACACTTTTAAATGAACAGACCTTGAGATGCTGTGAATACAATGTACTGCCAGCTGCAATTCTGCAACATTTGCAAACATGCCACATTAGATTTAGTTTGTAGTGTTCTGCCGACTTTAAGTTTCTTACTTGTGCAAGTAAGATTAGAGATACATACTGTAAGCTAAAAAATCAGATTCCTTTGAGGCTCTAGTTTGGATGTTCCAGAAGTGCTGATGTTCGACTGAACCAAATAATCTGTGTAGCAGCAGTAGCGGAATCTGGTTTTGAAATGATAGTGTATTTTGCTTTATGAGACCTTAAGGTTAAGTTCCCAGCTTGTTACACATCAGCAGTGATGCTGATGAGGGTCCATTAGGATCCAGATGTCTTGGCAGGAATTCTCAGAGCAGCTTTACCCTGATGAGTGAGCCAAGATGAAACTTTAGTATGTGTTTGTTAACCTTGTAGGAGAGCTGAATGTCTTATGTTTTAAAATGCAATTAAATATGGCCGAGGAAGGTTTCACAATATCTAAAGCGAGAGTCGTGCAGATAGAAGACTGATTAGATTAACCATGAGTTTGCCTTTTATGACTGAATGCACACGTGGCCTCTAAATCTGAAATAACAGACGCAATGGTTGCACTTCACAAATCACCGCTCTGTGCCTCGGAGATTAGCGACCGTTCGCAATGATGGCGTATCAAAGACACAGTCACCCAGAGGGGGGCCGCCAGTGCCTGTCACCAGGGGAATAGTCATTGGAGTAAGCTGCAAAAAAAGTGATCACAGACGTCCAAACCTCAGAGGGAAAATTATGTGATCTCGGAAAGCAAAACGATTCATTACCTTTTTCTCCTCATTTTGCAAAACAAACTTACAGAGGTGATAACGCGAACCGATGATAACAAGCCCGCTGAGGCTACATAAAAACAATATTCTAATTGGGAAGCAGTGATTAAAGCTGAATATAAAAAAAAACAAAAACAAAAAAAACAAATCCAACTGTGGACTGTAGGCTCTGTATTAAGAGTATGTTTCCAAATGAGTATTTGCTTTTGGAGGAGAAGCTGGCTCATTTGCAGAGAGGGAGAGTGTCGTGCCTCATTGATTTAGCAGTTGTCTGAGATTTCCCTCGCCAGAAAGGAGGGAAAAAAAAAACACACACTAAATCGCAAAACAAACGGCAGCACTGGCATGAGACAAACCCCCTGTCAGAGCTGGCAAAGCCAAATTCTTTCCTGATTAGTGGGAGTGTGTCACACATAACATGCAAACAGGTTGCACTTGCTTTCTTATTAAGACAGGAAAAACATGCACACACTCCATATGAAGTCCCAGATAGCCAGGTCAAGAGAGAAAATGTTAAATTTAATATAATGACACTAATTAGACAGGAAAAAAAACACACTCTGCATCTTTGAAGCTCCAATTACACACACAAGCATGCACCGGTGCACACATACACGAGTCAGTATTTCATCTGCTTCCAGAGGGCTGGGGGTGACGTTGTCCTACTCGAGGCTGAGTGGACAGACACCAGCCTTGTGTGTGTTGATTGGGAAATTGAGATAAAGGCTCCGGAGGGGCACGTGTCACTAAAATCAGTTTATATTTTCTCGTCAATAACTCATCAAGAATCTCATCAACAATGTTGCCGTGCCACGGGAGAAAAACAAGCCCAACTGAAAATGGGAGAGCTTTGAGACGGGGAAGATGTTATTTACACTCAGTCCAACTCAGGTACTGCAGAATGTAAATCTCCCCTGATGTGTGTGTGTGTGTGTGTGTGTGTGTGTGTGTGTGTGTGACTTCAAGGGGGAAAAAAAAGCTAGTGTGTGATTGTCTCGGCTTTGTTTTTATGTCTTCTTTTCTCTCAAACAACACCTTTTTAGAAATACTCATTTTCACACATCTCAGAATTCTAGAAGTGGTTTCAAAATGGACAAACATGGCAGAGAAATGACATATGCTTTTCGGTGTAATAAATCTGACACATTTGTTGTACCCGTACCTTTATCAGACTTTTCCTTCTCCTCTGACATCTCCCACTGTGTGTCCACTGATGAGGGCTTGTGCTGACAGATGCGGCACCTGAAATATCAGCGTAACCTTGCTTTACAATCATCAAACCGTCAGTGCTGCTGTGACATTCAAGGTTTTAACTAGCTTAGATGTCTCATTAGGAGGGAATAAATTCAGTCCGGCTTAAAATGACTTGTATTGTGTTTAGCTATTTAAAAAATAGTAGTTTGTCAAAAATGCTCAAAGAAGTCTGTACCCAGCGAAACCTTTTGTGGTATCATCACGTCTCTTTTAATGCTTAAATAAGTTGTCAGGAAAAATGGCATTTTACAGACAAATGGTTTTCGGCCCCATTCAGTCCCCATGACAAATGCAGCCAGCATCTCCAAAAACAAAGCATTAGACAAATGCTTTTTTGGTAAAGACTGAATGGGCTCTTGGTCCACAATAAATCAGATGGGCTTCCTGACAAAGTAAACTATCCCATTTAAGCTCTGGCAGGTGCACTGCTACTATTGAAGTGTGTCAGATAAGTTAGCACATTGAGTGGCGGAAAGCTGTAGAAATGGATAGCTCTGATGCTTTATTTACCCGGATAGACACTGCAGCTTATCCCTGGGGTCCCCCTTGTTGTTCTTAGAGGGGAGGAAAGAGAGTCTGCCTTCGTAATAGTTGTGACTCAGAAAGGTTTTTACCCCTGGAACAAAACAACAGAATGCATGTCAATATTTTGTACTCTTGTTGTGTTTGATTTAACTTTTAATTATACCTGACAAAACAATACAGGGCAAAATTCCTAAAGCAACACATCTGCAAAACTAATTTGACAACTATTCTTCTCTTTTTTTTTTTTTTTTTTTTTTAATTCTAATTATGTGATTCTCTAGCAGTTGTTGTAGGTTTAACTGGGTTAAAAAAAGTATTCAAAAGCTGTGTTGCGTTTGGTGGCCCTGGGGCCTCATTTACAAACCTTGCATGCCCAGTTCTGTGCTTGAAACATGCTCACTTCTACTAATATAATAGACTTAATGGTGGCCTATACTCATCAGACAATCATGGTCCCTGGAGGATGAATTCTATCGATTCCCTCACTTTACCTCTAGTGCCACCATGGGTTTGACACTTTGGATTACGATGAAATGTGGCAATAACGTTCCCATGAGCCTTAGCTGTGCTTTAGGCTTAGTGGACACACCAAACTAAGATGGCAGATATGCTAAATATTATAACTGCTTAGCATTAGGTTGTTTGCATTGTCATTGCAGCATTAGCATGTTTCTCAAAGCCCCACTTTGCCTAAATACAGCCTCACAGAGCTACTACCGTCGCTGTAGTTTCTTGGTTTGGTTTTGTCAACGTTAGCCTGTACGTGCACAAGCAGATGGATTTAGAATAGGTGAGAGTTATAATAAAGGTTTGTTCTTCTTTAACACACATTCAGAACTTGTTCTACACATGCTATTGTCATCTGTGCCGTTGGCCCCCAGTTTAATTTAACTCAGTTTCATAACTTAAAACATAAGACTGATGTCTTTTGTTAAAGCATATTACAATACAATGCGGGCAAGTATTTATGTGCAGCCCCAGTGGGAAGAGGTGTTGGTGAGTCCCACTACTGAGCTACACAGGTGCTTGTACTAAATCCACAAGTCTAAGAATGTGTGTTAGATTTTTATCTTTAATCCTTCAAAGTCTGGACCCGGAGCAATTTAACCGTAACCGGGTTACGTCACATTTAAAATGAGCAGGTGTGAAGTCAGTTATCTCATAGGTCAGTGAGCCAAGGGTTTATCAAAAAAAAGGTTAAAGTGTGTGGGTAGGCTTAGCCTGAAGAGTCATTCAAGTTAAGAAAATGACGGCCTTCATACCTGACAGGTCATATCTAGCAGGACCCAGCCATCTCTTCTTCTCGCTGTCTGTCAGTATATCACCATAGAAACCGTAGCCAAGCAATGAAACTGAGTATCTAAGAAAGCTGTCATTGTGGTGAACTGAACACACGTCCATCGGCTGGGAATCACCTGTTAAGAAACACCCAGTAGAGTTGTAAAAGCAACTCCCTGCTTTGGAACCACAACAAACACATGGACATGAAAGTGTAACCAGTTGCTGTAATAACCGCTTGTTTGTAGCTTCCAATACAACACTTCATCTCAGAAAATTGAAACAGCATGCCACCCTGACACATTGCATGCTGTAAGTCCTCTCTAAGTCCTATGAGTCTTTCAGTTACTTACTCACCCACAATGATGTGTAAAGCAGAAGTAACTGGATCGTTGGTTCCCACTGTGGCAAAACAGATACAATCAGTGGACCCTGTTAGATAAGAGACACACAGGTCGATGGTCAGCCATTATTGCACCGATGTAGACATGTTAAAGAAACTGTTATGTGAAAAATACCTTTTAACTTAACTTGCATGTACAGTACATTGTTTTCACTAAAAAGTAAATACAAAAATATTTTTTCATAGCCTACACATCGGCTTTAAACCTCCATTATTTAAAGCCGATGTGTAGACATTTTCGTCTAACTTTGGTGTCTCTGTGTTGGCAATTAAAAAGTAATGTTGGTAGACATCCTGCTGCCTGGTTGTGAGTTTTCCAAAAAACGACTTGTGCCAACAGAAAAACTTGTAAGATCACATAACTGGTATGTGCAAATACCTAATGGCATACTGGGATGCATGCCCACAAAAGACTCTAGAGCAATGCTAGCTGCTCTGTGAGCTTAGCTAAATGCTAATTTCAGCATGATAACATGCCCAAAATGACAATGCTAACATGCTGATTTGTAGCTGCTATAATATTTACCATGTTTACCATCTTAGTGTAGCGTGTTAGCTGGCTAACATTTGCTAATTAGCACTGAGCACAAAAAACAGATGGGGCTGATGGGAATGTCATTAGTTTGGTCATAAACCAAAGAATTTGACAAACTAAAAAAAGATCAGGTCAGTAGTCAATAGGTCACTACAAACACAAATGTGAATCTCTTGGTGGGGCTAAAGGTAAAGTCAGGGGATCACCAAAGTCCTCACGATAAATCACGTAGGACCCGTGAATGTTTGTACAAAATGTTCCATTGTGCCAATCCATCGAGTAAATTTGCAGGATGGGTAAGACTTTCCTTTTTTTGAATAATAAAAGAGTGCCATTTCCTTCTCATTATTTGCATGCAACAGTTCTGGTCTGGCCGGTTGCCTAACCCAGTTTGTTGTTGCAAAGACGTTTCAACAGTCATGCAGACAGGAACTGAATCAGACGCTTGATTCAATCATTTTATCTTTGTGAAATAACTTTAAAAACCTAAAAATGATGAGTGGTGTTTGGTTAGACCAAGAGGGGAAATTTGCACATGCCTTCTGATGCAATATCACATTGATATTATTATGATTATTTTTATTTTTTTTTTGAGATGTGCTTTCTATTACTGGACTCTGAAGAAGAGTCAATGCATAGTGTCATTAATATTCTTAGGGGTACAATGTGTCTTCAAAGATGTTGCTATCTACATTAATAAGACTAGACTGTACAGGCATGGTGTGAGACTCTATTGGCAGGGAATGCTGCAATGATGTAAATAAAATGTGGACATTTCTTATTCATAATTGAAACCAGCCATAAAAGATGTGGTCCTTGGTGGAGTAACATGACTTTAAAAGCAACCAAGTACAAAGAATTTAGTTGAAAGATTTTATTAGGCGGAAGTAAGGAGACGTTTCAGTCATAAAGTGAACTAATGGGATAGCTCCAAGTCCTGGACTATCATCAGCTCTCTTCAGCCAACAAATGAGGGATAAGAGGCATCCCCTGCCTTGAGAGAACTGTTGAGTTTGATATTACATCTTTCAACTCGAGAGGTATAAAGGCTCTATCTCTCTTTCTGCACCACATGGCGTAATTTCAGACCTATCTGCCCTACTTTGATCATCTTCAAGTGGTGAAATGGACCTACTGCTACTGATAAAAGACTGAGAGAGTGAGGGAGAAAAGAGAGTGAGATCAAACTAGTGATGTTTTGAGCTGGCTCACAGAAGCGTGACAGAGGAATCAGGCTCATCATTCGGCAGCGGACACACAGATGAGTATGAAGATGAGCGCACTCTCTAGCTTTCTATGAATATCACTTATCTGGCCATTGCTTCTTCCCTTTCGAGCTTTATAATCAAATCCAAACACTTTCCTATTGCTGCTGACACTGCCGCACTTTCTGCTATTTGCTATTTCTGCTGAGTGTAAAATAAAAAATAAAAAAAATAAAAAAAACTCTGACATATGCTGTTTGACTCTTCTAAAGCTAACCAGTAAAAGCCAACTGACTTTGAATGGATTTAAGTGGCGCACACAGATGTTCAATGCTGTTCCGTCCTCAGATGTTCAATGTTTTATTCCTCTTACTTTACTCAACCGCAGTAGCCTCTTGGCATATTCAGAGGGGAGAGCATAAACTGTCAAAAGTCATATCCTCAGCGGAGAAGCTCCAGTTTTTATCTGCATCTTCCCCAAAACTGTCTCGCCAGTAAGATCATCTTTGCAGTGAAATCGTCTTTATCACAGGGACAACAATGGAGTTTAGATGTTTTTTGGTGCTGCCCCAAAAATTATATTTTTGCTATTCGAATCCTCAGTACATGAATATATTTATAACTGCACTTGTGACTGTGTATTATGACAGCAGTGAACCCTTTTGAACTAGACAAGTGGGCCTTTGAACAACATAATTTTAAAATAACCTACTTTCGATGTGTCTGGGTTAACTGACATTTCTTTTCAGACCATACTATCTAAAATCCGTAGTATAGAAAGATGTCATTAGACAATTCAGCATTTGTGGATATGGCCGCTCATGAGTTCATGGCTCTTAATTTGAACCTTGGCATAGAAGACTTTGATATCTTGCTGACACATTTACAGTATATAACTTTAACAGCGATTTTTTTATATTGATTAAAATCATTAATCGCACCTAGGTGACAAAAAAATACACATGATGGCGTAGAACCACAGATCTACAAAGCATTTTTAAGTTTATGGTCACATTGCACATGATGGCATTTGTTGCAGAAGCTCAAAGCCTGGTATTCTTCTATAGCAAAAGTGTATGTGCCAAGATGTTCGACATTTTACATTATCGCCAATATTTGAGACATTACTGGCACTTTAAAAAAAAGTTATAAACTGTTTCACAATCAAGGGAGATGATTGTTAATTGAGGCGTTTTATGCCTTTTAGAAAGTCTACAGTGGAAAGATGAGAGAAAAGGGAAAGGGAGAGAGATGGGGAATGACACCCAGCCAGTCAGTGACTGAGTAGAAATAAAGAAAATCTCTATTTATTTATTTTTTTATCAAGCTATTGCTCATCAACATGCCTGTGCTTAGTCAATGCTCTTGAAGGGGTGGCAAAAATGTGATTTGAGTTTTCAAGCACTTAGGAGAGGTTGACCTTGGCCATTTCATGGTTTGTTTAACTCTTTATGTAAGCAAACCAAAGCACCTTTTAATTCTACAGTCATGTATTAAATGGCATACCAATGCCATTTAAAAACATCTTTCGAACAACTATTGTATATCTACTTGAGAGCTATTAGCTATTAGTTTTCACCGACAGCTTGAAGTATCTGAACTGAGGTGTAGTGTAGTGACAAGCTGTTAGACCTTTATGCAATCATATGAAAATATTTTACACACTAATATGGCAAGGACAATTGAGTCAACACAACCAAGTCATAATTGTCTAGAAATAATTGACTGTGTCCCCAGCCGATTTTTAAACCCATCTGCTATTACAATCAAGCTGAGCCACAGATCGGTCTCCATGCACTGTATTACTATACTTATAAAAATTACACTGATTTCAAAATGTCACACAACACGTTTCCATTTATGACGCTGGGAATGACTGACCCTCCACAGGCCCCTGATGGGACCCCCTGCCCTGTTGCCATAGAGATTCTCTTATGTAACTCAGCAAACCCCAGGGCTGGGGTTCTTTAATTCTGAAATCAATAACATTTCTGTTAAGTGGGTGTTTTTTATACAAGAGCAAGCCTTTTTGAAACCCTAGCAACTGTTCTGCACAATTCAAAAAGAAACTTGACATTTATCATGCAACACTTATGTTGACGAAACACAATCTATTAAAGTATCTGAGATTATAGAGTGTCAGAGGGATGCATTAAATATACAGTAAATGTACAATTTGTGACTGCAAGACTTTTTCATGTGTTATTTACTCTATGACTGAGTAATTGCTAAAAAATGAATGGTGGTGTTCTTTAGGCAAATTATAACATGTCATGTCAGCATTACATTATATCTTACAAAGGCTAATGGTGGAAAGAAGTGGTGTCTTTCTTTCCTTCTTTACTTTAAAAGAAGCATTTGTTCTCTGATTCTGGAGAAGTTACACCACAAGCTGTTGTGTTTACTTGTGAAGTCTATGTAATTTATAGAAAAACACAGGCCAAAAAGTGCATGCAATTCTAGGCCAGAATTGTACTTTAATACATTTGTAATTCATATTGAGTGCATTTTCTTTCATTTTTTTCTCAATGTTGTGTGACTTGTATACATTCACATCAAGTTGTTTGCAGCCATAATAGCACAGAAATGCTAAATAACTTGAAGGAGTTGTTCATCTCATGTAAACAATTCCAGTTGACATTTTTTAGCCTTTACTGAGATGCAATTTAACATTGGTGTTAGACTAATTTCAAAAACGCTTGAAAAAGAGTTTGTTTTCTTGCTAATAATTAGATGAGAAGATTGGTACCACTCTCGAACACTGGTGTCATATCGATCTTATCTTCTTCTCTAACTCTTGGCAAAAAAGTGAATTGTGTATTTCCTAAAACTAACTGTTCCTTTAAAAGCTTTTAACAAAACTAGATAAAACCAAAGTTAAATTCCTTTAATATGATATTCAGAGATCATTATCACCAAAACCATTCCTTATGCACTGCTGTTTCCAAGCCTTGAGTATGTTTTTATGTGATATAATGACCAAAACTCACCGGCAGGGATGATCCCTATGTGTAGAGAACACGGCACCAACTCAGCATCTGGTTGGTTATGGTCCACTTTATTGTCTGTTTGGGTCCTGGTGACCAACCCATGCAGGATCTCACTGAACATCCCATCTCCACCCACACATACCACCCTGGACAGACAAATGATATTAACAATTTGCACGAGTCTGACATGAGTTTTGTGACACATTTGAACATGATTGTTTAAGGTCATACAGGTTGCCTGGGTGAAAGCCACATACGGAGTTTAAACATGTCCATCTGTTTGCAATAAAGCACAGATTTATGATTTAAAAACTACTACATAGCCAGAAAACCTTGACAATAATACTTGTGGGCAGCAGGAGCAAAAGTAAAATTATTCAATAAATAAGAATATCCCAATGTGCCACCCAGCATTACATCTTTTTTTAAGTCTATATCAAAACCTTACAGAAATAGACCTATAAACTATATGAACTGCAGAGTAAAAACATAATGGATCCTAATCCTGCTCTGCTGGACTAAATACGTGCTGGATAGATGCTGGAGATGACAGAGCACTCAGCAGGGAAAGACAACTCACGTTATTGATGCCCTTTATGTTATATGTTATATTACTATTGCATTTTCTTGAGCTGCAGCATCATGTACAATTGCTAAAAAACAAAGTTATGTGACTTCTTTAGGTGATTTAGATTTATTGTACAGTTATTGTTAAATGATTCTCGAGAACAGAATCAGCTACATGCCTGGTATAGTAAAAGGGAGAAATTCTAATACACATTCCTAGTGGTTTTATTGCCTTTAGATCTGAACTGATGCTTTTGCTACCTCTCAATTTTAATTGAATACCTAAACCATTGAGTAAGCATACCAGAATAAAATATTGTATTCTCATCTCTCTGTAGAGAACTTTTGTGTTGTATAGAGAACGTCAATCCTCCACTACCCATTCAACTCATGGAGTACCACAAGGATCTGTCCTGGGTCCTTTACTATTCTGTCTACAAGCTACTTTTAGGTCAATTATTTCAAAAGCATATTATGCTTCCATTTTTTATGCAGATTGCTCTAAGATAATTCTCAGATACTATTGATTGTACCAATATCTCATACCGACATTCATCATTTCCAGATGAGCATGATGTTTGTGGTTGTACATAAATACTGATTGTATTGCTATGGATTTTGGTACACATTCCTGTTCCCCTCAGGATGAATTCTAATCATTTAGGTGATTCCTTAACTTTTTCCTCTAGTGCCATTCTTCCAATTAAAATGTTAATTGGCCCACACTTGAATAGGAAGTTAAAGAATCCAGGACAGATTAAAACAGCATCTCTTTCTTACACTGCCAAAATGTCCACAGATGTTTATCTGCCAACTGTTAGGAAATACTGATCTAAATAGATAAAAACTGATCGAACATCACATTAGGTTACTAAAATTCTGTACAAGGAAATACGTGTAAGAACATTATAATACTAGTTGAGTTTAAAAACAACACAGGGTTTGTCTCAGTCATTAGAATCTGACACACCACAGATTACAGCACAACAGGGCCCCATAACAAACTCTTAAAATGTGATAATTGATACAAATCTAATGAGAGAGTCTCTAAAAAAGCATTGCTACAATATGAACAGACAAGTCAACTTCATGTCACAGAGAAGAACCGGTGTTTAATGCCTGAAAGCAGCAGCTACCGAGCTTGAGTACTCACCCGTCATATTTATCTAGATTGGCCTCCGTCTTCAAGTGGTCCCTGGCATGATTGGCTCGCTCTGTAACTATGGAAACAAATCAAATGGCAAGTGTTAGTGCAATTTCAATGAAAGAGAACATACAGACAAAATAACTGGAATCTTTGTGGCCTGACGAGCATGCATTTACTGGCATTTTGAAATAAAAGGAAGGAAAAGTGCTGCACTTTTGAAACATTCCCTGGAACCCGGTCGTTGTGCAGATTAATGTTCAGAAAAAGCAAAGGCATAGTGGCACACAACAACCTAATTCAGCTATTGTATATTAGCCTGCAAAATGAGCTCTGGGCCAACAAAACAGTAAATCTGTTTTGTTGGCATATACTAATAACACAAAAACAATCCTGCAATCCACAGCAGCTGTAGGAAGCCCAGAGTGAATACTATTCACTATTGATAGACCATCAATACCCCAGACTGTGTGTAGCTGTAGCAAACACTTATTGAATAATAGATGTGTTTGGATACCCAAGCTTATCAACTATCACTGCTTCCATTAAGGTGGTGGCATGATTAATGGCACTATAAGCCAAATCATATCCTTGCAAGCTTCTTCGGTCCCTTGGAGAGGCCATGGTGGCAGTGGAGATCTATACGGCAGCCATCAAGACTCATTTTTTATTTAAATGTTAAGGAACGCTACTGATAGGGACCCACCAATCACGTCCGCTAAGATGCAGGCGCGGCGAAACAGTGGAGCCACCTTCTGCTCGTAAATACGCCTCCCGTGCCTCTTTCCTCCGTAGGGATTGATGTACACCAGAAGGCTCTTTGGTCGGTTGGCTGCAAAGTGAGTGAGGGGAATGAGATAATCATTAAAAAGACTGTTTACTTTTTTTTATTTTTTTATTTTTTAAACAAATGTGTAACTGACAGCAGCTTGATGAAGTTTTCATTAACCAGAGACCTTTCTCAAAATGCTCAGTCAAACTGACTGGTCTCCAACAGCACGCCGCTCACGAAATAAATGGTGTGTCTACTGACTATGGTAGGAGTGTGAAGCAATTCAGAGGTGCTGCATCATTCGGTGATAAACCCACAAAGTGCTGCAATGGAGAATATTAAATGGCTTGTTGATGGCTGTTATGGAAGACTGCATTTAGGACAACAAACTGAGATACAGCAGCTGCTCCAATTGAAAATGTATGGATTGGGATCAAGAGTTAAATGAGCACAAAGAAATACAGGGTGCAATATTGTTTGGCAATAAGACAAAAGTTCCATTAGATTACATAAATGGATTGTCAATGGGTGATGTAAAGGTGTACTTGTGGGGTAGAATAACACTATTGAACACACTAAGGTTTCATCTTCACAGATTGCAGTTCATTTTTGTTGAATTGATTCATCCTGCCAGACCAAATGGGCCTAAGTAGACCATTTCATATGGGTTAAACCCATTTTCCAGCCTAATTTTCACATGCTAGTTATACAATAAATCCTGTCGAACTCAATCGTGTAATCTCTTTGCAATCACAATTTAAGTGTAAAGCACTGTACTTTGCACTCAACTAGATCAAACATGTAAAAAGCTATGTTTCTGGTCATGTAATATGTTAATTCATCATTGAAACTTATATTAAATTCCTTACATTTTTAGGTTGAATTTTTTTTTTTTCTTCCCAAATAAAAAAATGTGGTTGATGTGCTGTTATTTACATTTTCTGTCCAGAGTTATATTTTGTGTTTTAAAAAGCATGTTAACATATAGGAGACAGTTATGCGGATGTTTTGGAGCACATCTGGACAGTAAGATGGACGCAAACAATAATACGGACATCCTCTTCATGCCAGCCAAAGATATTTTTAGTACACCTCTTTTTATGTTTGTAATACCACCATATATATTTTGTCAGACTGCTGTTGCAGGCTCCTTTCTTTATGTCTATGCCTGTAAGGTACTGTCTAGAAGAGAAACGCGGGTGGACAAACTATATTGTAGGTTTACCTCTGGGCTCCCCTGAGGGCATCGATACCACTGGGGAAAAAAATGACTTTTTTTTGTTTTTTTATAGGTAATAATGCACACTTTCTTTACAGTCTGGTTAAGGAGTAGAAGAGCTCAATTTACAATAAATCTTGTCTTGAAAGCTTTAATGATCTACCGTTTGGTCTGAAAAAAAAAAAATGAACTGAATATGCACTGTGGACCAATAACCTAATCTTTATTATTGCAGTGTCTTGGGCTTTGTGATATTAATCCGTATACTGTTCATTTATATAATTTACCCTTTGTTTACTCAAACACTGTTGATATAGCCCACAATAAAAGCATCCTTTTCCAGTTTCAGAGGTCTTCCTTGGGCGCTACAGTAACTTATGTTAGGTGTGGTATGGTGGTGTCCGTAAACCACTCAGAAAAAAAGATTGTATTGCATATTCCTTACATCGCTGACAGCTATTGAAATTGCTTGAGAGATAAACAGCCTGATCCTCCCAGAATACCTGTTCCCTCCATGCAGAATAAACTGTACAGCACAACATACTACAGTCTAATCTTAGCCTGAAGAACAACAGGTAGCCATCTCTAAATTAAATTCATGTTTGGCATGGAACCCACCTTGCTAAATTCAATAAGCTTTGCCTCAACTTTCACGTGACCAATGTGCTACTGAACAATTTTTTTTCCTACAGTTACATTTGCACTTTGTCTCTTTGTAGTGCAGATTAATGACGTGTGTACTTTCTATTTGTCCTAGTAATCACCAAGCCAGCTTCCCAATACATGGCACTTTTATGGAGCCTAGTCAATAAACTGATCAAAGTACATTACCAAGTCTTTTAGAGAACATCATTAAACAGTTACATACTGAGTAATGACAGTTGATCATTGATAACTTGGATCCACTGCTCACAGAGTCCCTGATTGGCAGAGTGGAAAGTGACATCATCACACCGCCACTGGTGCTGCCTTGTTCTTCTAATGTAGAAAACTGGAGAAGAACAAAACAGAAGGAAGGGACAGAATATGAGAAAAAAGTATTTGTCATAGGCGTACTCACTGGCAATGGCTCACATTTTTACATTCCACAAAGACATTTTGAGGTCTAGACTGCTGATAAGCACACAGTTTGCACTGTCAACATTTCTGTTCCACTCTAAACACTTACCATTACAAACCAACACCTCATAGTTCTTAGAAGAACAAGAATGGAAAAGGAGTAAAAATGGAGGCAAGATGCTATCACTAAAACAAAAGAATTCCTGATATGATTTCTAAAGATAACACCAAATGTGCTAAATAAAGCCTTAACTTCCCGGATATAATCTACTGTGAAACATGCATCCTTGTTTGTTACCTTTACTATAATTTGGAGCGTATTTCTGGGCACTAGGACTGATCTTTTTACATATCATACTTTGTCCATTTGGCTTTTGACTTGGCCTGGCTTTATCCTTACCAGCCCGGTCAATCAGTTATAGGAGTGTGTAACAAATGAATGCATGTGAGAAATGAAGTAGTCAGTGAAGTAAAACAGGGCTCTGCTGATAGTCAGACAAAAAACTCAAGATGGAGTCACATAATATCCTGCCAGGAACATTACTGAAATATTTACATGAAGGAGCAAAAAAATCACTCGCTAAGCACTTTGACAGCAGATTCACTCCCTTAGCATTTCAAAGTCAAATTAGCACACTAAGCATTCTTTTTATCAGATAGAAAAGTAAACTTTTCAGGCAAGTCCAAATCACTTACACTCACTTACTCATACTTGCAGTTGGGTAGGCAACAAGACATTTAGAGTGGGTGTGAAATCATCCTTTAATAAGTTACATAATCAGGATGCAAGTGACGGGATGTGTCTTTGAAGCCAAGTTTCTACAGATCGTGGGAATGCAGTCATGTCAGGCTTGACACACTCTAATGACAGTAAAAGCTCACATTAGTGAGGTAATTTTTAACATTTGGCTGTGATAAATAATGTAAATCCGATCTTGTTTGGATATAATCTAATGGCTCAAAATTAAGCTTTAGCCCATAAGTCACTGGCTTGCTGCCATCTTAGACCCAGCCGGCTGAGCTGTGAGGGACTCTCTTGTTATTGCATTACTTTCAGACTGTGGAGCTGTCTACAGGCTTATTTCCAGTGTCAGATCATTTGCGATTGGTGGAGCTGAGTCTTTTGGCACACTTACTCAAAATGTAACTGTGATTTGGCATTAACCTGCTATAATAAAATGAAAGTGACAGTGATCAAAACTGGCTTCAGGCAATTTTGGAAGAAAGCAATACACTATCTATTTCTCAAAGCAGCACCTCAGCTATTTAGTGTTGGACTTCCATAAAGATGGAGGACTTGTGAGAGACACAGTAAGAAGGAAAATGAATGAGATATCCTGTGTTTTAGTTCCTTAAATGGGTCAACCCCTAACATGCTGGATCCTACACTTGCCATAATGCAACTTGTCATTTTCTCAGATTTTACAAAACTCCTCCAGAACCACAAAAGAAATTATACAACTGTGTTCAGATGCCGAGTAGTACTCCCCACAACAAGCAAATTGACTTTGAGGTGTAAAATCAGTAGAATGTCCCTTTAGTGTGTATACCTGTGAATGCGTGGGGATACAGCTGGCCGTGCTGCTTTGTTTTTTTCTGACTCTTCCTGGTCTCTTTGCTGTCATCATCTTTGGTCTTGTGGACAGCCACTATTTCACACACCTGAATAGCATGGCTGTGTGCTGGAGAGACATAAACAAATAAATACATTGTTTACTCATAAAGCATCATGCATAGGTTATTGTGTAATGCAGTTAATACATTCTCACATGTACACACACACACACTTTGACAAAGCAATTGCGGAAGTGCAAACTGCCAAATATCATTCATAACTTTTGTTAAGATCATTAAAGCTGCAATAATCAATGTTTTTTAATAATGGATCACATGATCATGTGTAATGTGAAAGGGGTCGCTCATAGAGACAAACCCACACAAAATGATCACCCAACTCTGCAGGTCCCCTCAGCTCTACGGAGATTGTTTCAGATCATTGTTTTGGTTTTATTGCCCACAACCTTTACTGTTTATTGTTTTGGTTCAGGCTCACCAAACTCCTCAACCTCATTTCCAGATGTAGCAGGCAGCTGTTTCAGTGAAAAGGCTCCGATAAACACACTATACGCGTCCTGCCCAGCACCAAACAGTCCACAGACAAAGTTAACTGCTGATTAAGTTGAATATTTAGCAGCTAAAGTGCAAGATATTCCCCTTAAGAGTTGGTGGAGAAAACAGAGCTAAAAGAAGAGTGAATATTGGATTTCATTCATCAAATGAATGCTAACATTGCTCTCTATCTGCTGGATGTGTAAACAGGCAACTGTTTCCAAACAAGAAATTAGCTTAGGGACCGTTTGGTATTTATGGAATGGACCACCGGAGGAAAATAGGGGAGGGTCATCCAACTTTTTTTAGTCTAGGGGAAAGGGGCACTCAACTTTTGTATTCATGAAAACGGCAACATTTTAAAGTGCCTTGTTTGGTGCATATTTTTCCATGTAGCTCCCTGTCTTGTCCCCCATCGCTAGCAGATGAGTCCCTCCCTGTTTAGTCTGCCAGACAATTTGAGCTGTAGCTTTGTAGAGACAATTGCAATTTCCCAAATGAATAAATCCCGCTTAATAAAACACCCAATTGCTTTGCTAGTTTCATCACGTTGTTACTAAGACATCTGCTGAAATTTTTTTATTACCATGATTGCCTTACTGTTTAGTTCAAAAACATCAAACACCAACGTACAACAACATAGCGGACCAGACGCAACCTTTTATTTTGAAAAGTCAAAGCTCACGGACAGCACACAACTGGGAGGGCATGAGATGGGAGGTCTCCAGGCTGCAGCCATACCCAACTCAAATATCCTTTCTGTCCCAGTGATTATTTGTGAAATTGTGCCTTTTCAAGTCATTTGAGAAGGAAGGAGTAGTAACATATAACCTCTCAAATTTATGCTTGTCTGAGAAATGGAGCTTTGGATAATGTTGAGCTTCGGCAGCTTTACCTATGCTAATATATACAATTACTGAGGAAGCCTAGTGACGAGTCCATAGCAACCAGTTCATGTGTTGCCTTAGTTATTACCTAGTGTGCTTTGTTGAATGGTCTCAATGTTTTATTGTTTTATTTCATTTGAATACTAGTTTACTAGAGGAGTAACTTTGTATTTGAAGTAATGTAGGAAGTGTGCATTTAGTTTCCATACTTAATGTGTTTTCAACAATGTTAGTGAGTAAATCTACTGAAATGGCCACCATAACAGTGGAATATGATTTATAAGATGAGAAGTCATGTATGTCATGGTTGGAAAAAAACAGTGGCTATCTGTTACCAGATCGGTAGGTCTCAATAAATAGTTGGGGAGGGTCATGCCTTTTTCCCAATCATTTAGAGAGTTATAGAATACTGTATTATTGCCAAAGGGAGTGTCAAGTCTTTTTTGACTAATGACTCCAAAACTCCTCCAGTAGCCCCTTAAATAATAAACAAACAGTCTATTATCATTCATATTACAACCAGTAAAAGAAATAGGAAGCATAACAGCCATTCCCCATGAGAGCTGGTGAGTGTGGGAAGGAATTGCATCTCCTTGTTCTTTTTTTCCCACGGGAATGGAATTAAGGCTGCTAGTTTACAATGACTTTGGGATGAAAGATTTTGGCAGTGTTTGAATGGTTTGTTCATTAACAGAATTTTTTCAAGTATAGTTTGATCTGGTACCTCCTGGCAGTGGAGAGATGGGGTGGGTGCGTTGCCTTAAAGAGCTGCTAAGGGACATTAGATCAGATTAGATTCAACTTTATTGTCATTACACATGTACATGTGCAAGGCAATAGCAGTAAGTGCAGGATATACAATGGTTTCATAAGTGCAGGATGGATATGTACTGAATAAATATAGAAATGAATACTATTATAAACAGAATTTTACAGCTAGATTATCCTATAAATATAACATATAGATAACAAGTATTGTGAACAAGATTTACAGGTGAATATGTACTATGAATATATATACAGATGGCTATTACTATAAACAGAATTTTTACAGATAGATATGTATAATAAGTTAGGCTAAAATGAGCAGTATAACAATGGATTTAAAGGTAGTACAAATACAGTTTGGGCAGAAACTATCCAAATAAAGTGCAGTGGAAAGTAATTGCATATTACAGTTAAAGTACGATATTGCAGATGTATATGTGTATGTATACATCAATATGGTATTAATTCACTGAAAGGCAGATATAAAGAAAATAAAAAATTGTTGGAATTGTTTCTTGTCACATACATACTGGAAAGTGAGGACAAGCTGGTCTATGAAACAGAGTGGCCAGGGGAAATCCAAATAAAGGCATTGAAATCATTAAAGAATTGCTTCAACACCCATGATATGGAGGTAAAACAGGTACAACTCAATGCTAGGAAGGTGATGCCTACATCTTTTATGCTAGCTTTCACAATATAACTTTCATTTGTGAACCATTTATTTAAATCCAGAAATCGTGAAGCATTCAAGCACAGTACATGGCTACGCTACTAAGGGAATACATTCAAAAATGCACTTTTCTACTGGAAAATGACAATATCACTTGCAATGAGTTGAATTGACCTCTACAACTGCATCAGTAACAGGCATTCCAGTCTCTCCTACAAATATATTCAGCTGATATGGTGAAATGGATGGGAGGGAGGCATGACATATTATTTATCTTCTGGGAGTCTGAGGAATAGGATTTCATTTCTTTCTCAAATAAAGATGATGCGCCATGCAGGCATGAATAACTTTATGACCATCGATATTCACACTTTGACAAATAGGAAGAGTTATGGCCATGTGGGTAATAGCTTTTTCAGAAAAAAAAATAAGAGGAGGAGTTTTATTCCAACTGTTTGAAAAATGGCACCTAGTGTTCTGCTAAAGTGATTGTTGGTGTTAAATTAAAATGTACCACCAATTTACCATCTGTTTTCTAAACTAATTATCCTACAGGGGCACAGGGGGCCTGACACTATCCCATCATTGGTCAAATGTATTGGTACAACTTTTGATTCACTTGACCTGCATGTCTAAAAAAAGACTAGTATGGAGTGACCAGGAGTCTAATAATAAGTCTAATAATATCTTCTCTTTTGAGAGAGGCTTGTTACTAAAAACTATGCAAGCATTATATTACGGTAATGTGTTACTAAGTGATGTTTTACTGTCCAACACAGTTAATAAGCAGTAAAATGCAGCCTTAATTTAGTTTGGCTGCTACAGCCTTACTTGGTCCGGTATAACTAGTAGCTTATGGAGGCTTGCTAGCTAAGGTTAGCTAATGTTAGCAAGCATTATATCTTTTTATAGGTTGCTGTGTAACTGACATTACTAAGTCAATTTGCTGACTTTTTGACTCCTGTTTTCATGCGCTACTGTTACACCATGTTTTAGCCTATTCACTATTAATTCACACTTGTGGCAACAATGGCTGCTGGTCGGAAACATTATATAGGCTCGTCAAACTACTTTTACTGTTGTTTCTGTTGCGCAATATGTTAAACTGATAGTTTGACTTATCACTGAGATGTCCTGACAAAATAGACATGGTGTATTGAGGATGATGTTCTAACATCAAGAATAATTTTATGCAAGCGTATGCAAATAAGCAAAAGCATATTATCTTTGGTAAAATGTTGCATGTTGATAACAACTACTGTACAGTTACAATATAAAGAATAAACCCAAGATTATAACAAACTGTATTAGATGTGAGATAGTTCAACATGGAATTTTAAAACCAAATTTGTACCCGATTTGTGCCAAAATATTCAGTGGAATATATTATAATATCTTATCTCGTATTTTTCTCATTTACATGTTTGTTATCTTAAGCTCCTTGGCTTACGTTGAAATCTTAAAATTGTATGAAATCTTTTCTCTGTGTTAGCCTGGTGGGCAAATCAACTTCTGTCAAAAAGTGAACATTGATCATTGAGTCAGTACAAGCGGTATCTCTCTCTCTTAATCAGGTGGGTCTTTTTGAACAACTTGGTCAAATTAACCCCAGAAACAAGCACAAAGCCAACAATTTCAGTGAACTGTGTTAGGGAAGGAACTGGAAACAATCGCTGACATGTCTACACTGCTCCAATAACCCTGCAACACAGACAAGTACACAATAATCCCATCACCACACACACACACACACACAGACACACAGACACAAATTCCCTACTTTTTAGCTCAGTGAATTCCCTAAGTTACATGGTAAGCCCTTGGCCATACAAGGCAGATCCTCTCTGCTCTCCTCTGACATACTTTTCTTTGTGCTTGAAAATAATCTTAGCACTAGAAGTCAGCCATTGTGTGCTGCCTATTCATACCACAGGGCTCTGTTACTGTACTATGAACTGACGAGGTCTGCCACCTGCAAAAAGTAATCTTTTCAGAAAACTGGGAGGGTTTCCAATGTTTGGAGCTAGCTCTGCACATGGAAGAAAGCATCTAAATGTTCGTTTTGTTGGTGATACCTAAGAGCCAACACTTGACTACTGCTTCAGCTCTCAGTTACTCCAAATAAAAGATTAGGAGGTGACAATTAAATGCAAGAGGAAATGCCCTAACACCTTCACGAGACAAACCACAAATAACGAGTCGCGCACTGCAGGGCAATCAAGATATATAGCTCAAAATAAAAAAACAAATATTAACTTTGTCACTTCAACAATATACAAGGCATAACTGATTAAATTAGTGTGACCTGGAGCGCAACACTTTGTGTTTGTGTTACTGACTCATGATTCCAGGCACAGCCCACAGTAAACACTTGAAGCTGCCAAAAGTAATGTCTATGAAGTAGTAGGCTGTACATCACTTACAAGATTTAGGATTCCAACTGAAGGGATATCTAAAACCTTTTAAGCATGGCAAATAAAATAAAATGATACTACTGGCACTGCTTTGGCCCAATAATTAGTAAATTATTGGGTAAAAATCAATATCCACTTTAATATAACTCAAGTATTAGTTTACATACAAGCTTGTTACCTACGGATAATTTTAGCTGGGCAAATACAATATCACTTTAAAGGAATAGTTCAACATATTTACTTGATTGTCTGTAGCTAAAGCCAGTAGCTGTTTAACTTAGCATAAAAACTGGAAATGAGGGGAAACAGCTAGTCTGTCCCTATAAAAAAAAACATAATCCGCATACCAGAAAGTCACTGCATCCGGCTGAGACACAGTCCCGCACATAAAAGCCTGTAAAAACATCAATCTTTAAAAAAATAAAATAATAAAAATTAAAAAAAAGTGTTAAGTTTTAATTATTGAGCTTAATAGGTGCTGGTAGGTTAATGTTAGTTTTGGACAGAACCAGGCTTGACGCTTGTGTATTTCCCAAAATGTCAACAACAAAAACAAAGCAACCTGGGGAGTTTTAGTCAAGACATCCGGTTTAGCACATGAGAGGTTATTTTTGACTGCCATGGAAAAAAAATGTAAACTTCAAAGTGACAAAGTCACATGGGATGAGAACAAGGAGCAGCGTACAGTAGAGAATGATTCCCCAACGCTGGCAGGTGCAACTAAGAAAGCGAATGGAACTCAAATTCTGGCAATTGCAGTGCGTTGCTTTGCCCAGAGTGTGGATATAATCTCCAACTCTGGCATTGTTAGTGCCTTTCTCTCCAGAGCCAGACACATCCAGGTCCTCAGGTCCCAGGGGGCTACTGGTTTCCATTCTAACCACATGAGATGGATTAACACATGTGATGCACTGTTGTAATCTGTTAAAGGGCCAGGACCACTTTGCAGATTTTTACACAATGTGTGAATTTGTATTTCTCATGCTAGTATGCATCAGTGGCTCCAAACCTATTTGGCTTGCGACTCTTTAAAATTACACTTCTCACAGGCTGTAACCAATTTAAACAAGGATGTATTATTCCCTCTCAGAGGCCTAATAGGTACAATTAAGTAGTAAATAACACTCTGTTCTATCATTCCAACTAAATGCTACATGCAGGATTTGAGTTACCCTGCCTATGATAGAGAGCACTGGCTTTTGTAGTGGTTTAAGTATGTCATTATGAGAAGCACATAGGCGTAAAGTTAAAATTAGTTTAAGTGGCCCTTTGACTACAGAGAGGGCTAAAAAATCCAGCAGTACTCAACAAGGATCGAGAAGCACTGGTCTTGGCAATAATTGCATCATATTACGATTTTGAAAAGAAAAAAAAAAAAGAGGATGCTTCAGTTAATGTAATGCAGCTTAGGTCAGTTAAATGCAACTCTCTGATCACAGCTTTTCCACTGAAATAACGTTTGCCCTTTTAAATGCTGGTGTGACCATGGGCCTCATTTATAAACCGTACGTATGCACAAAAGAAGATGTACGGCGCTCTCTATGCAAGAATCGGGATTTATAAAAAGCAAAAACTTTGATGGGAAAATGTGCGGTCCTACACAGACACTCTGACCCAGGCGTGAAAGAAGAAACGACGACACCCACGGCAGATGGATGAAACGAGTGGAAACTGTGTCAAGCAGAGACCATTGTGTAAAATAAATCAAAATATTGCCTTTCATTAAAAATATGAAGATTTGCCAAAGCCATTCTTACAATTAATAGGCTACACAAACCTGTTTTATCGATCTGCGGTAAAAAAAAAACAAAATAAAACAAGATATTATCCTAAACGTATTTGCAAAACAAAAACTCTGTAATGTTCTGTAATTATGTATATTGGCATGTTATGGAATTTATTCTCATAACCAATATATTAAAAAGGAGGAATAATGTTTACTGTCTTTGATGCCTCCGTCTGGCGGAGCACAGTTTTTTATACGGTCAGTATCAAAGTTTTATACAGTGTTTATTTTTAAGGCTTTTGTTTGTTTTAAATGTTGTAATTGTATTGTAAAGCATGTTTTAACCTTTTTGAAAGGTATGATTTGAAATAAAGTTTTACTAATTACAAGATACTTGTGCAGGACTCATTTACAATTAGATAAATTCCAACAGCTGTAGCTTTTTAGATGGAATGAAATGGATGGGTATAAAAGGCATGCTATATCCCAATGCGTAATGACTCACAATGGCTGATTTTGCACACTTTTGGAAGATTTGGCAAATAGAAGGATTCGGAGGGACGGGATCTTCAGAGAGGGGGGGAGGGGGGGGTGGGGGTAGGGGTCAGCCCCAGTGTCCCGTGGCAAAAGCCCTTTCACGGTGTAGCGCTAGGAACTGTTTTGCATCAACTTTAATTTCTTTTTAATTTCGGCCACAATCCGACCTTCTGAGGCTGTGGCACTAGGCTCGTTTGAGATGAGCCGGGCCTGACCAGAAGCGATCACCGGCGATCGCCGTCCAATGCATGCCGGTTAGATTTGTGTCCAACTTGATCCTGACTTGCTCTGACGTCATGCACACACCTGGAACCATAACCTCACCAGATCAAGAACGGCCGCAGTTTATAGAAGCAGGCAGCGCTGTGGCCTGGCTCTCAGCTGATCTAACAACTGACTGGTTCAGAATCACTCAACATCATGACGTTTAATATAAAGTTTTTGTTTTCGAATTGTTTGGTATTTGTTGTTCAATGTTTGTCACTTTTTTTGATGTTTTCAACACTACGTAACACTAACTTAATTTTAGCTTTACAGTTGTTTTTGGAATTTATGGTCAATAAACCTCATTAATAGGAAATTATACCTAATGTTTGAGCTAGAAAAGCAGAAATTAGGAATTATTTTGACTACAGTTAAAGGAATGTATGTTGATGTATAATCACAGACTTGAATAAATTAACTTTTAATCAATGCTGTTTCAAAACCACTCTATTTCCATTCTATAGGCTTCAGAACACAGTTTGTGTGGCCGATGGTGACGTTTAGAAGTCAGAGAGACTATATCTGTTCAGATTACGGATCATCTACAGTCTGTGAGTATTTGTGTGACTTCCTGTTCAGCCTGAAAGCTGCTGGAAACGTCTGGAAACTGTCCGACTTGACTGCGGCTTTTTGTCACCGCCCCCCCCTGCTGCCGCCGCCTGCTATCATACACTGTACATTACAGAGTTAGCGTTACGGTGAGGTCATAGCTGTGATGAATATTTTACTCAGACAGAAAATCATTTATTTACAATAAGAGAATACGTTACAGATGCATTGTTGCATTTCAAGTGTTCAAGGTAACTTAGCCTACTTTGGATGTATTGTGATCTAAAGCGGGTAACAAAGTTATCACTGTCACTGTGTCACGAGCCAAAGCATTAAGAGTTTGTTGAACCAACCAACTTAGTACTAACTTATATTAATATACTGCATTTCATGAAACCCACGGACGCTTACACAAGTACAGGGGGACAAGGGAAAAGAACATAGTAGGCCAACACAAACACGCTAAATGGAAGAGTACTTTAATGTGACTGACTACAACAACGTCTCGCATTGTTATTTTATGAATGAATTAGACAGATTACATACCTGAGGGCCAATTTGGGTCTGTTTTGAATCATTTACAATCCCATAATTGTCCCCATCTGTTGAAAGTCTGACCGAGATTGACTTGTTTTTGCCCGTTGGCTTTCACTTTCCCTTTTGGCTTTTAGTTGTTCTTTGTTTAATTTCCTTCTTTCCTGTGATGGCCCCGCTCCAGTATCAGCCATAACTACAGCAGATAACTTCTAAAATAAAATAAAAATACAATTAGGCCTCTATAAAGAAATCTCCTGCTAGCTTTATTTTACCTGGCTGGATACAATAACAGAGGCTTTTGTGGTGTTACGAAGAAATCTGTGACCCGTCAGAATGTGTTACTGTAGCGCCGTTTACCTGGCGTAAATCATTCGGTGACTTTGTGGGAAAAAACCCGTGCAGAGGCTTTAATAAAAAACATATAAAATGGCAATCTCATTTGGTGTTACAGGTAATTTATGATCATCAGATGGAAAATTAGTTTTAGAAACATTTAAAACTTACAGAGTAGTCACTTTAAGTGTTTACTATATTCCGAATATTTTCACCATATTACATGCCGACAGACTGCCCGTCAGACAAGGAACTGAAGCCATTATATCCATCTATGCTCTCTTCAAAGCCACCAGACTCTTTTGTCAAAAACACTCATTTTACTTTGCAGAACACGGAGTTGCTAGTCCACAGCTGCCTCAATTGGTTAGTTTTGTTGCTGTTATTGTCTGACTTTGGGAATTTTAAAGGAATAGTCTAGATTCACCAAAGTCACACAATAACAGTTCCCAGAACGATCCCTTTAACATGATGTCACACCCTTGATGTTGGAAGGTGTTGGAAGTAAACATTCTTTCATCAGCCCAAAATGAGGAAGTGTATGACAGATTTGGAGATGATCTTACATGGATTGATCTTAACACAGTAAATCCTATGCATTCATGTGTGTGCACACACAATTTTGTGTGTTGTCTGCTTGTGTATACGATATCTGTGACAGCACAGAGCCTGGCCTCACCTCCTTTTAGTCCTCTGACAACAACAAGCTGTCATCATATTCATATTCTGCTGCTGTTCTCTGCACCCCTCCCTTTACACAGTGGATCAGTAGTAATCCCTTTATTGTTACTGAGGTTTGGCACTGACAATGCGTTAGAGGACAAGCCGGCGCAAGCTTAAGGAAATGCTTGCTTACCGTAGGTGTCCCCACACAATTCATGCAGTTTTTTATGTCATTCCTGTTTTGCTTGTACATATTGCATTCCAAGAGGCATGCAGCATGGGTGCAAGAGAGGAACATCAGTTTAACTGAGGGTGTGAAACTGATAAAAATGGTTTATGTTGTTGATGCAATCTAATATTTAAGGATGTTTAGCTCCATGTTGGAGCATATGTTTCAGTGTGTGCAAGGGCAAAAAAATGAATTATTATCAAGAAAGGTGGCTACCCTACCATGGATGGGATAGCATTTGGTCAGTCAACCACACCAACACATATCCAGAACGTTTATTTATTCATTTTGTAATTAGCTTTAGAGGCCCTATTTTTTTTTTTTTTACTCCTATCCAAGCCACAGGTAAATAAATACATTAGATGTAATGCAACGGGCTGTATTGCTGCCAGTAATGCAGTATAAACTACAGTTTACCCGATCTGCAGCTGTTTCCTGGCAGTGTTTACTTCTCTGCATCTCTCTCCCTCCCTCTGCAGCCGTCTCTCACTGTATAGACAGGGCTGTGCATTGAGCATCCGCTTTAGATTACAAAGTAAAGATGTGCCTGGGTACACATGGCAGTGAGCTGTCAAACAAGACGTGTGGATTCCTCCCAGGCACAATGGGTTTGTTAAGCCAAGGCTTAGGCAAACAGATGGAGAAGAAAGGACAGCAAAGGTGGAAGGTATAACAGGAGAACGGGTGCATTGATACTGGTTAGAGTTCTACACGTGCCAAAACTGTACATACAAGTCATTATTCTCAATGTGAAATGCAAACCTTGTTTTCTGTACCAAAAGTTCTCTGGATATCAATTTGCATGGGATGGCAATACCAATCGGTTTGTCCACCACTTTGGGCCGGACTGAAATATCTCAGCAAATATTGGATAAATTGCCATAACATTTTTGTGTAGACGTGATCCCCAGAAGTTGTGATCCCCTGACGTTTCCTCCAGTGCCACCATGAGGTTGATGTTTTTTTTTTAAGTTGAATATCTGAGGAGCTGTTGGATGGATTGCCATGACATTTGGTACAGATAGTCATGGTCCCCAGAAACTGGGGCCTTGTGACTTTGTTGATCTTCTTTGTTGAACTTTTCAACTCGTGTCACAAAAAGGTCAGAATCCAGTGAAGTAGCTCTACATGTTATTGATGAATTGCCATCATATTTTGTACAGACATTCATGGTCTCCAGATGATGAATCCCAGGTCCCCTGACTTTTGCTCTGACAACATGACGTGGACATTTGTGGATGTATTACTTTTACATTCTCAAACATTTATGTCTCTTCCAGTAATTGTAAACACTTAGGCCTACTTAACTTTATCTGTTGCCATCATTAGATTAAAATTTTAATTTGCATAATACTTTGGTTTAAGACTGCGTACCTGCAAAACGAAAGACATTCCCCATCAGTCTCAGCTATACTTTGTGGTTAATGCTGCTAATTAGCAAATATTAGAATGCTAATAAGCTGAACTAAGATGGTGACAGTGGTAATATTATACCAGCTACCGTAAAACACATAAGCAAGTTAGCATTGTCATTGTGAGCATGCAAATGTATTTAGGTAGAAGTACAGTCTCACAAAGCGTGCTGTACTTGAGTGACTGATGAACAAAATCATGTAGCTTTGTTTTGCTTCTTCACTTGTTATACGTGGCTTTTGCTATGGGATTTTATTACAGAGAAAATTCTATGATGCTGATGCACTATTTCAGCCAGATTTTCAAACCTTCCTGTATCACTATAAGTGAATCCCTGACTGTAACAGGTTGGATCTGTATCCAGCTCTGACTTATGGTAAAGCAAATATCTAAACCCCCTCCTGGCCAAAGGAGATATCCAGGCTTAGAGGGTCTTATAAAGGGCCACAGGTTGGAGTCAAACTCAAGCCCGCTGTGTCGAGGAGTAAACCTCTATATATGGGCTCTACCAACTGAGCTATCTGGGTGCCCATATGCCATGATTTAGTCAAGATTGTCCTCCAAGATGGGTGCATGCATTGTATATAAGAGTACTCAGGCATTATGTGGACATAGGGTTTACTTTAGGCTCAGAGACCGTGTCACCTCAGTGATTACATTGTGTTAGTGTGTAGCAAATCTGTGTGTAAACAAAACATTCCTGGCTTGCTCTCTGGTACGCACATATGGCTGACGGATGCTCTGATTCGACTAAATCCACTTAAATGTCAAAAGGTAAAATCCACTAATGTTGTCTAAACATAAGACCATATCAAGACCATAGTGATATTCACCACTCATATTAATTTCTCTAGGCTATTTGGGCACGTGTGTCCATCTGATTTTATGGGAAAAATAGAACTTTTGGGCAAAAATAAATAAATAAAAATGCATGATTTTCTGGTATCAGCTGGGATTAATTTTTTCTTTCTTTCTGAGTACTGAGATGATTCCCAGATTATTTATTCACATCTTAATGTTATTTGAAAGAAAATTTGTATGTCCCTTTCCACTAGTGCTGTCAATTAAACGCGTTATTAATGGCGTTAACGCAAACCTATTTTAATGGCGTTAATTTCTTTACTTTGTAGTTTTTTCACATGCTGTTGCAACAACTAGTAATGTTAGAAAAACTACAACATCACACTAGCTAGACTGGAAACAAAACAACAGGCACGCAGCACACACTTGTTTGGGCTTGCGAGTCGACCAAAGAGTAGTAACGTTACGTTTTGAGTGGATGGCAAGCGCGAGACGCCGAAATGGATGGCAATAAGATTCTGAATGGAAAGTTAACTTTTTAAAAGTTGCCAAATGGTTTCCATTGGCAAGATCAAAGTGATGTGTGTGTGTGTGTGTTTTGTGGATGTGAACTGATCGCAGCACATCCAGTTTGAAATACCACTTGATGGCCAATTCTCCCCCGAGACAAAATATTATTTTACCCTTTAATTGATGGACAGTGTTACATTGTGTGAGAGATTATTTGCTCCAAGTGAGAATGTTAGTGTGAAATTGAACACTACACTAGGCTATATGCCAATGTTGTTTTCAATAAAAAAAAAAAACATTTGCACAAAGCGAGCCAATCCACTTTTCCATGTTGATAAGAGCATTAAAATGAGAAAAAAGAATGGGACAAAAAGAAATCAAGGGACATTTAGAATAGATAAAAATGTGTGATTGTGAGTTAACTATGACATCGCGATTGAGTATTTTAATCGTTTGACAGCACTACTTTCTATCTATAATATTTCTCCTAATATCCCTGCTTGTTTTGTCAAATCTATTTAATTTACGATAAACTAACTTGGAAAATGATGTTGGTATGTGATGAAGGAAAAGAATCCATCCTATTCCTTAATTATTTATTCAATTGCATTATTTCTGCTTTTGTTGACACTGAACCTGTGACCCTGCAGGTAAGATGCTGAACAAACCCTGCATGCTCCAGAGCAAATAACTTAAGGACATTTCACCAGTCTTCGACAGGTGCAAAGTTTTACAGCTTCAAATGTAGGTTACCACACAGAGAAGGAGCAGCCCATGAAACACGTGGAGTCCAGAAATAGAGCAACTTTTGTTTGGGTAGGTGCAAAGACGGATGTTTATTGCAGCCGCTTCTTAACCATAATTACTGATTACCTAGACTGTATTGACTACTAATGACAACTCCACTCCACTCAAAGAATACATATATAAAAAGATAATGTTTGACTTAATGGATATGTATTACTGGCAAAGTTGCCTTGTTTGATTCCTTACTCCAGTGTGAACAGACCTGCTCTTGTCACAGCGATCACTGGGGGAAATTTTGGTGTAGCCCTGTTGAACATTGACTCAATAAATGGAAGTCTTTATGTCAGGTTATTATAGGGCGCTTGATACCACTTTGAGGAAGGTCAATGGCCAGGTTTAAAGTGAAGTGTGCAGTGCCAGCTGTAATACCTCCACTCCATGGTACAGTAATTGCAGACCAGGGACCTCATCTAGATGAACAAACATTAGCCTCAGAAGGTTATAAGGACGTTTGGATTAAGTGAAAGTTGTGTGATGCAAAAGGACATTTGTAGCGCTGGTTTACAACCACAGTTACAGTAAGCAGAATCTAAGGTGCAGACCATTAACCCAGTGCATGTGTCTAAAGTCCTTCCTATGTTCTTAGTAACCATGAGCTAGTTTTAAATGTTAGATTTACTAAATGGGGTTGCACTGTTATAACTTAAATGTTTTAGCTAGATACGACTTTAGTTGTGTGTAAATTAGTTGCTATTACCTACGTAAATAGACTCACAAGCTGGAGCATAACTTCCATAAATAACAAATGTAGGTAACCAAGTGATACTGTGGAAATTGTAACAAAATGCAAGAGACAATTTCTCATGTGGAGCACACAAATGCATGTCTCATTAAACAGAAAAAAAAAGAGCAGCAAAAAAAAAGCAGGAACATTTAAAGGGATTGTGATCCCTGAACATCATTACATGAAGTAACTATAATCAACAGTGTGTGGAACCACACTTAACAACCTAGGTGAATTCTGTGTGTCACATTCACTACAATATATCATTACTTTTCACAATCCTTTGTAAATGTATTCAATGTTTTACTTAAATATCCATACAAGAAGAAAAATGTCTTTCCGAGTCAGTTGTATGAGTTGGAGTTCTGTCAATTATGCTAACGTTAGCAACAGTTATTTGGTCTGACTTCATTGGTTTGTTTTGTTATTTAAAGTATGTAATGTGTTATTTTTTGTAAAATGTACTTTAAGTCTTGCTCTTTAACATCATTTTGATGAAGTGTTAGGACAGACGTGCCGACCACATTCCATATTTTACCTCTTTTACTCTTCACTCCAAACGAGCATTAAATAGCTAGCTTAACGTTAATTTTGTCAGTTGGCTAGGCAACGGTTACACCTGGCAGTGGTTGTACCAACCAATCTCTGGTCTACAGAAGAACTACTCTGTGTGGTGCAAACCATTTTAATTTAGAGAAGCGTACATTTTCACTACTTATTTAACATTAACTAGGCTAGTTTTAACGTATAGACAGTTAGTGCAACCAACTCCTGATTTGGAGTATCCAGTTAGAAAAAAACTAATGTAGGTCTATGGATGAAGTACAGAAATACGGTTGTCCACTTATTTATTTTAAATTTTTTTTAATTTATTGTGAGTGAAGTTTATACCCCGTACGGAATGTTAGAAGAAAATTCCACCTCTTTCTGCCTCAAAACTTAAGAGTTTTGAAATAAAGCATGCAGAAAACAAGACCCCTAAGAGCGTTCTTGTGGGGGCCCTAAAAAGATATTTTGTTTACAGCCATTGAAGCCCTTTTCATGAATGAGAAAGAGAGTGAGTGAACTCTTTCCTGGGGGACATATTAAATAATAGTCAACCCCTTGTAATGTCTGCTTGGAAGAAAGAGCCTCCTAATTATCTCTGACTGAAAACCCACGTGTGTGACCTGCTCTTGTCAGGGCACAGACCCCGACTCCAGTCAGACCTGACTGTTACTCCCTCAACATGTGTATGATCCTGATAAGGAGTGCAGAGTGGGAAGTCAGCTGTTCCAGACTTTTTGTTGTTGTTATAAAGGCAAATGATTCACTGGAGGGATATATAGGCTTAAATACAACTGAACATTTCTTAACATGAGTTTCTAAAAATCTATTTTCCTTTTTAATGTTTTAATGTGTAGGTTCTCTGTTTTAACAGGAACAGAGTGCGGTTTGCCATATGGGCCTATTTCCTCACGTTTTAAGACATAAACCAAAAGCTGCTTTGCGTGGAATTAAGACAAGCTGTTAAAGTCATTCACTTCTGCATGTTGACTTACCTGTTTCAGCACTGTTACTGATGCCAGAAGTTCGTTTTCTGCTCCTCTCAATTCCCTTCCACGCCAAGACACTGCGGTTTAGAGCAACTTCTACCTGCCTGTGCTTGTCAAAAAGAATCGCAGATAGTAATCTGGCTTGTGTTTCCATGATGTCGCTCAGACTGGTCGTTATTACGCTGTCGTCCGATGATTGGCATTTGCAACGGCCCGCATGACTATACGCTGTCCGGCTGATGAAGTGTGGCAGTCGCGGTCGGTCGGCCGGCCCGGGCGGTCAGGACAAGAGGGGACTTAAAACAAAGATCGTGTATGAGAAGGATGCTTCACTCAATGCTAAAAATGAAACTGGCCTACTTTCCATACTACGCTGTCCTACAACAAGCAATGGAATTAACATACGACATTGCCTGCATTTATTAAGCACTACAACTTATTTTAGCCTGACTGGTGTTATTTGACAGTTCATCAAAATCTTAAAAGCTTATAAGTGGTGTCTAAATGATTTAGGCCTAATCCAACCAATAATGCCATTTTCATTAGGGCCATAACTATGTTAAGGCCTAGGCTACTTTTCCTACTTTTTACTCTTTCTTTTCAAAAGCTGCGATATTTTTATTTCAAAGGTGCAATAAACAGCCTGTATTCTGTTGACATAACTAAAATCTAATTGTAAAAAGAGTAACATTTTAATTTTTTTTTTTTTTTAGTTATGTGTAATTTAACACCCCACATTTTAAAAGAAAGAAAATTAACTAAATTGTAAACGTTTGAACAAAACATACCTGCAGAAGTAAGACACCTTTTACACTGACACCAATTACCATAGTCTCACATTGCCTATCTCCAAAGCATACATGGCGTTTGCAGTACTGCGAAATAGTGAAAGAGTGAGAGCTCCTATCTTTAATTCTCTCTGCTTCAACCCCGTGGAACAACCACTCATCAGCACGTTGCGTAAACACGTAAGCTCTCTAATTCATGACTCAAAGCAGTGAGGTGCTTCCAGACTGAAGAGTTGAATAATTACCCCAACCTCTCATAACCTCCAGACAGCGATGAAGCAAACACCAGCATTAACAAAAAGGATGACTAAACTCTGATTATGTGGGATAGTCCTCCACAACATCCTCACCTCTGCTTTTAGCAGAAGGGTGGAGTGGAAACAGGGCTGATTTTAAAATAATAATATTTATGTCACAATACAGATTTGTTTTTAATTTTTTTTATCCTGTCTCTCTCTCCACTTACAGTATTTGTCTTGGTTTTATCTGTGTGTGACAGAGAGTGAGAGAAATTAATAAGAAAGGAATTTGAGGAGATATCCAAATTGCTTCTCTAAGAAATATTTCTGCATGACAATATTTAAAAACGACTATTTTTTGAGTTGTGTACTTACATTATGCAAAATGTTTCCAACAATGCTTAAACCCAAAGAAATCTGTCATTTTATTATTTTTTAAGATAATTTTGGGACATTTTTAGACCTTTTCTTGAAAGGACAGATGAAGAAATAAAAGGGGAGACAGAAGGGGGATGACATGCAGCAAAGGGCCACAGGTCAGGTTAGAGTCGAACCTGGGCCCGCTGCGTTGAGGAGTAAACCTCTATATGTGGGCGCACACTCTACCAACTGAGCTATCCGGGCGCCCTAATCAGTCATTTTAATTTTAATGACACGGGCCGTTTTGTTTGGTCGCCTGTCAGCGGCATCATATAACCTGTAGTTACTCCATCATCCATTAAAACACGGGAAATAACCAATGGTCAAAGTTGTAAATCGTACAATGTCAAAGAATCATACTAATTAGCAGTATTTATAGCATTTTTTTCTGCTGCACAGCACAGTGTTTTCATTGATTACATGCCACTTTGCAACACAGTGATAGTAAAGACCTAATTTATAGACATGATATTTCCATATGGATCCAGATTACAGGAATGTGCTACGTTGGCTCATGTTAATGCTTGGTGGGTATAACGTACCGTAACGTTCTAAGGTTACAAAGATGTTAAACATGCTCAGAAAATTATTTTTTATATGATTGTTTTGGCCACGCTAAACAGCGTTGTGCTAACCACAATCAAATTCACTGCGTAATCTTAGCTGTATAGATAGACAACTAATCTAATGCTAAATTAACCAGCTAGCACATCCCGGTCCTTCTACGTCACTATACACCGCCAAGAGACTTCAGCCGGGATGAGAGCAGCTAACGACTCTAACAGCAGTAACAGAAAGTCTAATGATCCATCACTGGAACAGACCTTATCAGACCCCAGGCATTGACACCTGCGTTGGGCCGAAATCGAGCCACAACAGTGGCCATCCGGACGTCTCCAATCATGCAATATGGCAGGCCTACTTGGTTCTTTCGGGGAATGATTGTAAAGATTTACAAAGAATATGTTCACAGCATTTACTATCTAACTGGGATATGTTTGGGACCTGAGAGGATTGCAATGAACAAAGTACACACGGCAAGAATGGTAAGAGCAAATTACATTTAACCATGTATCCAGCTAATTGAAATGGCTTATGTTACTGTGTTGTGTGAACACTTAACTTCATCTGTTATTGAAGGCTATGTGGCGTTTTCATTTGCGGGGTGCAAATGTTTCACCAAAACATGTTCCTTTCCGAGACTATTTTGCTGAGCCATAGTTGGTGAGATGGTGTTCTATGGAGCTATACCCCTCAAAATCCACTTTCTCACGATGCAATGTTTTGTCTAGTAAGATTTTTTTTTTTTGCTTTTTTGTTCTAAAAAGCCTTTTAAAATGTCAATGACGTCATACAGATGGTACGGCCAGAGATGCTGCTTTACGGCAGGCGGTGAGTCACTTCCTTTTTTCTCTCGAGGCATCAACAACACAGCTGACAGGCTGACAGTTTAGACTCTCCCTGTCAATACACGTGCTAGAAAGAGGTTTGCTGATGTTTTAAAGACCACGCCAAAATATTCACCCTGACATTCTAGTTCTTCTTCGGATGCCATCAAGTGGTATCTCTGGTCGTAATTAGCCCTTCACTAACCAATCAGCATTCATTAGCAGAATGCTAGCGTGTTATGGGCAACAACGACAAAACCTGTAAGAAATCAAAAGGACATAAGAACTCATTCATTCATGTTTCAACCCATAATCCATGTTGAACTTGCAAAAACTACAATCTAATCTGAGATTTATCAAAGGCAGTCAGGAAAAAGAGACACATTTAGCCATCTAGCTCCATAGAGTCCCATTCATTTTGCATTTGCCTGCGTTCACCCCCCAGTGGAACTCTGGTGGAACTGCAACCAAATTTGCTACAATGGGGGTTTGATTTTAACGTGTGTTACAAAGTGACGCATGTTTGTCATGGAAGTAAAGTTTTCTGTTGGAGATGGTAATTGCCTTTGGGGGTGGACTTTGGGCTTTTTCACTTTGTAAACCTATAACACGCACAAAAAAGATATATAACACAATAAAGGAAGGGGGAAAGCCAAAAAGCATAATAGGAACACTTCACCAGAGCGTTTTTTCTCCTGTATGTGTGGCGTAGCCAGACCTTACTCCACAGTGATGTGAAGATAGGTCTGACAATGCGAGACTAGTGTACGTTAAAACTTTTACATATTTTTTCCTCAATCTACAGTACGGGGCTTATGCACATCCCAATAAATAGGACCTTGTAAGATGAACTACTAAATATTAACTAAATAGATAAATAACATATTATGGCCTACCTGCCAAGAACAGATTAGAAAATACTTTTATTCAACCATTAATAAAGCAGGCTACTGTTTGTTCTTTGTGGAAAACAGTACAATCAATTAGGCTACTGTTTGTTCTCTCAGTGCATATATTAATAATAACAATATATTTCCAGAAAAAAATCGATAAACTTCCTAACTTATTAAACTTGTCTCTGAATAACAATATTGTATGAATACATAAACAATTCTAAAAAATAGTAAACCTTACTAAACTATAAATACATCAGCTTATACTGTACCTATAACTGCTATTGAAATGGTAATGTTAAATGGTAAGCATTTTAATTATTATTTTTTAATCTTCAGGCTTCTGATTGTCTTCTAATCTTTTGATTGACACTATGGATGTAGTTTGTAGTTTCTGTCAACAAAGCAAAGACAGTGGACATGACGTCGACAGCTTCTCATACTACCTAACAGCGGATCTCACTTGTGATTGGCTCACAACAAGGAAGTGCCGTTCCAGCCAATCACAGCAGCCTTTCTTGCCGACTAGTCAGTATCAACATGGCAGCTTTCTGAGTTTTGGAGGAGGGTACCTGGTGTAAATAAACACGATTTTACGTTTTACAGATAACGACAAGGTTCGTGTGTTTGTGTTTGAGGCTGGTTGGACCGTAGAGGGAAAATGTCGAATGACGGAAATAAAAAACAGTTCTGGAAAAGAAACGCAGCGAAGGTTCCTGGCAGGTAAGTGACGTGTTCCCTTCTGTAGGCTAGCCTAGCGTAGCTAGCCTTACTCTACTGACGCTGCACTGTTGAGCTTCAAACGCAACTTTCACTTTCACTGACGGCCCTGAGGTATTGCACAAAGTTTGCAGAGATTTACTCCTTGTAACGTGCCAATGTCTGTGTGTAAGTTAGTTTCGCAGACACAGTTTACATCTTTCTGCTGTTAGCTGGCTAAGAGCTACGTTGCTAACAGCGGCTAACAGTCAAGCAATTTATGCACACCCCAGTCACAGAGTTGTAACTAATGGCACAGTAACTATGGTCTTACAGCAAGTTAAAGTTGTTCTCACCACACTTACTTGCAGTATTACGATATTATTGTTTCGGGTAATACGGAGCTCACATGACTAGCTTGACAGCCAGTTATGACTCTCATTCATTTACATTCTCTCTTATTCACTTCCTCAGCATTCAACATGTGTATGGCGCACAACATCCACCTTTCGACCCGCTCCTTCATGCTAAGTAAGTTAAATTTACTTGTAAGTTAATGTTCTATAGTGTCATTGGAGTAGTTTGAACTGGTGTTTATTGTGCTAATGCTAACTATACGCCTCAGTTGTGAGCTACATGATGAAGTTGAAGTTGACATTCTTTTCTCTCCTTTACGTTTGCTCCCAAAAGTTTAAAAAAAGCTGATATGATGTATTTATTAAGCACGAAACAGTCAAAAACTGTCATCATCATTGGTTTGTGATAATTGGGTGAACGGGTTCTCTTTCTCTATCTTTTTGAATACGAGGTGAATGTTTTATTAGCAAGTTTAATATTGCCTTGATGACCAGCAGTAAGGACCTTTTTATAGATGAGTACACAAGACCTTTTATTGAACCTTAGTTTCCTCCATTTTTGAATTCACCATTGCCAGTAGAGGGGTAGCTACCGAGCCACTCACAGTAGACAGAAAACTTCTGTGGCATGGATTAATACTGTAAAACAGGTAATACTTTTTATACATCCCAATCAGAAATGGGGTAGTGTTTGTTTTGCAATTTGACAGCTGACAAAGACGAGACGTGGCCAAAATTGCAGCATGCTTAAATGGTCTTGTAGTATAATTCTGGTAACCTCTTGTTTGCACTGTATGGCCTGTGCTGTTCTGCAGCGGAAGTGTAACTCAGACAATCTAGTTGTTAGATGGCTGTGTTGACAGCTTAAATGACATAAGACATGCTTTTACTTAAACTTGTCTTGTAATCATGTCCAGTAAACAGATTATATTACATGATTTGAAGATCTAACAATTCAAATAGAAGTTGGAAGTGTCAGCATTTCAGTACTATAGGGTACCTGCAGAGGTTAGGGTGTGTGAAAATATGGGGATGAATGAGAGTTTGATTGAATTCAATAATTCATAAGAAAATACTGTACTTTGCAGTGAATGTTTTTATATCTATCTATAATTTTTTTCAACACACCACACACTGTGACAATCCTTTATTTTTTTTTTCCTGATGTTTACATAACTATCATAATTTACTTTTGCATAGGAAATATTTTCTACTGTTTTGACTGTACCTATCTTATTACACACACACACACACACACACACACACACACACACACACACACACACACACACACACACACACACACACAGCAGAAAAACAGACTATTATTTCCCTTTACTTCTAATTTATAATGGAAGTGAGATAATATGGACAACTCTCTAGCTTTATCATGGTAATCCTTTCTTGTCTTTGTAAGAACCCCCCCTCCTTCCTTTTTCCACATTGCAAAATATGGAAATGTTGAGTTCAGTTTAATTCTCGTTTCTGAAGGATTTCTTGTTCCAGCTCAATGATATAGTGTCCTTGCTGCACAAATACAGCAACTCAGTGAAATGTTGTTTTTTTGAACATGACCAGATTCAGTCTTGTGAGGTGTTTGAGACCAGCTTGTGATTCTAGTTCTTAACATTAAGAGTCTGTGTATAGAGGTGGTGACTCACTTTATTGTGAGTTGTTGTTTTTAAGTGTAATTCTATGAAAACAATTTCAGTGTGTGAAATGGAATGAATATTTGACAAACTTTGTTCGTCCATAATGTTGATTAGTTTATTAGTTGTTAAGGTTCTTTCTTTTCTAAAATGGCTAATGTTCTTTTATTTCTTTGCCCACCTGTCAGTGTCAAAACAACTTACTTCTCATCTCTGCCCCCTAACCCCCCACCCCCTTTCCTCACTGTGGTTATTTACTTTGTCTCCTTTTGATTCTGTTTGCCACTTCTGTTCTCTTTCCTACATCTTGATTCCACCCCCCCTTTTTTGTTTTCATGGCACTGTCTCTGTCTTCCAGCCTGATTAAGGCAGGAAACAGGCCTCCTCCGGCCACGCCAGGCAAGCCCAAGAAGGCTACCACCTTTCAGGAGTTTGAGAGCATCACAAGTGATGCCTGGGATGTTGGGGACGATGACGACGAGTTGCTGGCCATGGCTGCACAGAACCTTAATATTGATGTTGTCATGGAGACAGCCAATAAGGTGGGCTTGGTCAAAGACCCCACCCACTATGACAACATAGTTCATCTTGGAGTCTTGGCAGTCCATTAAAAAGCATTTTCATGAATGTTAGCACCTTTCAGACAGCTCAACCACATTTTTGTGTAACAGTTTGTGTTTATCTTAAAATCTCCATAAATGCACAGAATCCAAAGTTGCTAACTTAGTTTACCCATTACAGAGAATTGCAAAGTTTAATATTATTTATATGAAGTATAATGTCCTGTGTGTTATCAGCAAAACCAAAGGCTCACCAGGGACACCTTTTTTTGTCAACTGAACAGGTCATTGAGAATCACAGCAAGCAGCAGGAGAAACAAAGGCAGGATGACACAACAGAGCTGGGACAGAGAGAAGAGGACACACAGGAGGAGGTGGCAGAGGACGAGGAGGAGGACGAAGAAGATGAAGAGGACCTGGTGGGGGAGGGAGACGGGACCAACCCAGAGGTCTCCTTTGCCTCCCAGAGCAGCCCATACACTGATGGCCGCCTTGTAAAGTCCCAAAGCGAAGCTCCAATTGGGTCACCTAAAGGTTAGTGAGCACCATTGCTCAGTGTCCAAAAATGCACTGGCTCACCTGCATACTGAAAGCTTTTACTTTTAGTGCACCAGTTTCAAAGGAGTATTTTGGAAAGGCACACTAAAACCCTTCTGTAACTGGAAGACAGTTCTCGCCCCATACCTGTCTATTAGTTTTACCGGAGTCTACATTTAAGTTTGGTTATTATTCTGTTTTGTGTGTGAGTGATCTTGTTACATTATTTTATTTTAGTGTAACTATGAACAAGTTCTTCAGCCAGTGTGTCCTGTATAAATACGGTTAAATGTAATTTTAATGAGTTTAGTCATTTTTTGAAGTTCTACAAATACAAGTCAAATAATATCAATTTTCAACAGAAACATCTAGCATCCAGACAGCATAGAAATAACGAGAAATTTTTTGGCAGATGTTATCACTCTGTAGAGCAGGTTTTCTGATAGACTGCCAATGTTGTGCTTTGATTGGACTTGTCTGTGTTTTTCATTGCTGCTCAGCATTACAACAGTCTCGTAAATGCAACTGCAAAATACTTCATAACAAAAACATTTAGATTTCTGTTAAAAGATAATAGGACGTGTAGCAGGTGATGCTTATTTATGGGTATTGGTGGGTAATTATGTCAGACTACCCTATCCCTATCCCTTTCTCATAATTAAAATATATATATATATATATTTTCATAATAATTCCTGCCATCTGTTTCTGCCGCCTCCTCTCTTACCTTCTTTTACTCCTATATATTAACACAGGTTGACCGTAGAGACACCTTACCCCCTACTACTCCTCTTCAGTTTGGGTTTTTCCCCTGAGGCACATTGTTTTAACCTTGTAGTAAGCTCTGTGTCATGGTCTTGTTGTTGCTGTATCACTGTTCATAACCTCTTCCAATTGTCACTTCAGCGTTTAAGTTCGTTAATTAAAAATGGGACTCTGTATAGCAACATGGAAACTTTGCGCGAAACAATTGTATCTTCATTGTAAACACATGGAAGAGGAACGTCCTGAAGAAGTGGTTCTACTGTCGCTTTATAGACTGTAACATTAGCAGATTCCGTAGATGGTGAACGCCTGGCTGACTCTAGTCCTGTTTGGCAGGTCATCTGCCTGTCAGCCTGCGTGCCATTCTGTCTGTTGCCGTGTTTAGATACAGATAACACATTGCCTGGACAACAACTTTTGCATATTTCCGAGCATGTTGCAAAACACTAAAGCCTATATAAAAACCTTACACAATGCACACTCAATGTACATGGCAGGACAATTTTGTCATCCATTGTTACAGGAAGGCTGACTGCTAGTGGGCAGTGTCTCATTTCTTTGTAGATTTGATTTTTCTCTACTTTTTTCTCTTCTCCTATTGTGTGTACAAGATGATATCAAGGAATAGTGTGAACACACTTGCCCCAATCTTATTAGATAATGGCACACAGCGTAGCTTTCATTAGTGAGGCCCAGACTCACTCCATACACTTCTAAATTATGTACTCATACTTGGCACTCACCATCCCAGTGTCCTGCAGCTTAGAGAGCAAAAATACACACTGTCATAACTGAAAATACTCTCTATTTGTGTACTTTCATGTAGGTATTTTTTCCTTCCTTCCTTGTAATAATTGATGCAGTATACCGTGACTGACAGTGAACATTACTAACTTCCTCAATCTTGGCTTTGTCTTTTACAGCCCGTTAAAAGTTATTAAATGCTCTATAAAAAGGACTTATTGTTTAAAATCTCACAAAAAAGCTTCCACAGACTTAATAATCTCTTTTAATTTTTGTAAGTGCAAATAAAGCAGTTGAGAACAGATTTGAAGCATTTTATTTGTTCTTATAAAAAAAGAAAAGGGTATTAACATCGGCCACATTCCAGTTTTCTTAATTGTTATGGAGTGTTTGTGACTCTACACGCAGTAGATGTGTCGTGGTTTTCTCCAGCACTGAGGGGCGCAGTGCGAAGTGCAACAAACGTTTGCTTTGTGTCTTGTGTGACAGAAGGAAATTCCCTCTCCACATTGATGTCACGACCCCACCAGCTTGTTCATAACTTGTCTGTGTGGTGCCACGGTTACGTTCTGTGTCTCCGTTCCGTCTTATTTTAGCACATCTGGGGAGCCAGGACACTCAGTGGACTGGACTGTTGTCTACCCATCCTGGAGGCTCATTGCAAAACAAGCCACAAACAGTTAATGCATTCATCACCACCTGGGTAGGAACCATATAAAATTACTGACGGACAGTAATAAAACTGTCTGCCAAATTTAGCTTACTGTGCCATGATGTAATTCATGGTCATTGCCTCATTTCTACTCTTACTGTATGTACATTGTGTTAACCTAATTAGAATTGTAGATAAAAAAAACAAACGTGGAAATTTGCATTGCACAGCAGTTCCTTTTCACTGCTAGTCACACAGTGTCCCCTTACTACCGCTGATATGAAAGCCTAGTGAGGGTTGTGAACATTTTTCTCTCTACAGGAGGAGGCTGAAGACAGTTTAAAACAGCAACATAAAAACTGTCTGTTCAGAGTAAGCTGGACTCAATAATGTGAAGTGTTCTGGGTGAGGTTTACTAATTCAAATTGTTAGCCATACAAGACGGCAACATGGTCAGCCGGTCAATCGACATCTCTGGTACATGCTGAAATATCTCAACAATTGTTAGATGGGTTGCCATGAAATTTGGTACACATATGCCCCTCAAGATGAATTGTAATAACTTTAGCGACCCCTTAATTTATGACATTTCTTTTAAACCAGCTATACCTTTGGTGACTGATAATTTGTAAATGTTAGCATGCTAACACACCAAACTGAGATAGTGAAACATTATACTTGCTAACCACCAGCATGTTAGCGTTGTCATTGTGAGCCTATTAGCATGCTGATGTTAGCGTTTAGCTCAAACCACTGTTGTAAATAAGTACAGCCTCTAAGATCGGCTGTAGACTTTCTTACTTTGCTGTTCACTAACATTTGAAGCTGCCAATTCTATGGTTCGCTTGATAACCTACAAGCGGATACTTTGTAAACAAAAAATAATTGCTCTCCAACATTGCATTGTTTACCTGTGTTTACCTACAGTATGTTCTCATCCGTTTGCCAGAAAGCTAATAGGCCTTCAACATGGCCACAGGATGTGTGTGTGTGTGTGTGTGTGTGTGTGTGTGTGTGTGTGTGTGTGTGTGTGTGTGTGTGTGTGTGTGTGTGTGTGTGTGTGTGTGTGTGTGTGTGTGTGTGTGTGTGTGTGTGTGTGTGTGTGTGTGTGTGTGTGTGTGTGTGTGTGTGTGTGTGTGTGTGTGTGTGTGTGTTTAACCCTTTGCCTTGTCTCAACTCTTTCTCCTCCCACTAGATGCAGCAGGTGAGCATGCAGCCCTCCACAGACAACGGTCTCTGCCCCATCGGCCGCCCGTCATCCCGCTAGTGGCTCGCATGGCTGACCAGAACACGTCCGGCACCCCAGCCATGACTGAGAGGGAAGCGTCTCGTCTGGATAAGTTCAAACAGTTGTTAGCTGGGCCCAACACAGATCTGGGTAAGTGATACTCAGTGACAGTGTGCATAGTCCACTGTCTAGTTTTGCCTCTTTCTTTAAGCTTTTTAACGTTTTCATTTCCTTGCGCTTTTGCTACTCACTCTTAGTTTGCTCACTCTCCATCTGCCAGCTGTGCTGCGCTTTTAACGATGCTGTGAGGGAGAAAGTCATCCAGCCATCTGGACATGCAGATTACAAGGGGAAAAAAAATACCACCAACAACAAAAGCAAATGACAGGCCTTTGTTCTAACCAAACGACAGGCCTTTATTGTTTATTCAACCCCAGAGACGTTGTTTGCTTCCACTGCCACCCCAGTGGCCATGGCATTCTTACAGACCTCACTCTTTACAGTTGACTTTGTGTCCTCTGAAACTAACTTTTGGCAGCTGCTGCGCACCAACCTGTTGCATCAATCTCACAGTTTCAGTAGATTAACCACATCAAAGTGGCTATCCGAAGAGTTTGCTGATGTTAGGATCCAGCCAGTAACCAATCCATAATTTACCAACAGAATGTTATGTGATGAAATACTTAAGCTTGCTATTAAAGACTGGTAGAGGCCATGCATCTGAAGAGTTTTCTAAACGAGGCTATATGGAAATATTTCATTGGAGATCAGATCTGTGTTAAGACAGAGAATGTAAAGGATGTGGTCCTAGGGTTGTTTTTGTGTGTTTGGAGCATGAAGTGAAACCGGGGAAAGAGAATTAAAAAAGTGCAGGGCTTAGCAAGAGAATGGGTTATGTGCCTGTCTAAATACCCTAAATATGCTAAATTCAAAATGAGTGTGTCAGAAATATTTCAGTGCAGAAGTGACACAGTTAAAATACTGTAGCCAACATTTGGAAATAGTGAGTGTGGTCTTAATTTACCGCAACAGAGGAGGCTACCAGGCATTCATTTGAGACAGGCTTATTAGAAACAAGCCTTTTATTCAGATACTCTATAGTTTATCATATTTTAATAAGAATCTTCTCAGTTTTCTAATCTGCTCTGTTTCTGCTCTTTGCAGTAAATGCAAACTCGACACTTCCTCCATCCGTTTCACATCCAAACCGTACAGTGTTTCAGAAGGCATAATCAATCCTGTTACTGAGTGGATTTTTGAAGCGGATACCAAAATAGATATTTGAGTGTGGAGATGGTGGACAAATTGTCTAGCTGACTTAAAATATATATTTAGCATTGCTGTACTGACATTTCTTGAGACGTAACGCTGACATAAATGCCAATACCCATCTATTTGCAATAAGCTAATATTGTCTGATGTATTGGCACAGCTTTTTGTTGAGGCTCTAATTTGCAGAACGTGTCAAAATTCTATTGAATTATGTGCATTTAAACACTCAGATAATCTATAGTACATTTGTTATATAAATAACAATTAATAATAATCACATTTGCGTTGCCACCGATAGATTATCTAGACCAGTACAGTATGTTAACCTGTTTCCACAAATCTGTCAACAGACATTGCGGTTGGTTTTAAAGTGTGTGAGTTTGTACCACTTGGTACCACTGCTTTAGTTGCATCATGTAGATTAGTTCAAGACACACACACACACACACACACACACACACACACACACACACACACACACACACAACCAAACATCAAGAACATTGGCTCAGATCCTAAAATAAATGTAAATGCTGGATTTCATTAAGTTTGAATGGCCTTAGTCAGCACAGTGCTTCACCTCTACGTGTGATCCCCTTGAAAACTTTTTGAACAACACAAACTAGCCCGCCAGTCGTCAGTGTTAGTCAACGGTGGCTGCGGCCCGCTCGGGCAGAGTGTACCCTGTACATCAGCAGAGTGTCTTGAGGTGTCAGCCCCCATTAGGGCCTGCCAGGCATCACAAGCCGGCTGTCTAAATTTAGTTTAGTCTCTGCACCATGATTAGATAGCCCAGAACGGGCGAGCCATGCTGCTGGCAGCATGAAAGATGAACTTCATTCACGGGACATAATTAAGTGAAGGATTGGAGAGGGGGGTGATAGGGGAAGGGAGAGGGAAAGGGGCAGATAAGATAAGATGAAACTTTAATGATCCCCTTGGGGAAATTGGGTCATAGCAGCAGCAAAGAACGGGATATATAGTGGCTTGCATAAGTTTACACACCCATGCTGAAGTTGACTAAAAAGAGGAATAAAAAAACTTTTAAATCTTTTGGAAATTGATATTAATGCTTCAATTAATAAAAAAAAAAAAAAAAGCAAAAATACAACCTTTTAAGGACATCAATATTATTTATGAATGATCCATCCATCCATCCATCCATCCATCCATCCATCCATCCATCCATCCATCCATCCATCCATCCATCCATCCATCCACATCCGCTTATCCGGTATTGGGTCGTGGGGGCAGCAGCTCCAGCAGGGGACCCCAAACTTCCCTTTCCCGCGCCACATCAACCAGCTCCGACTGGGGGATCCCGAAGTGTTCCCAGGCCAGGTTGGAGATATAATCTCTCCACCTAGTCCTGGGTCTTCCCCGAGGCCTCCTCCCAGCTGAACGTGCCTGGAACACCTCCCTAGGGAGGCGCCCAGGAGGCATCCTCACCAGATGTCCGAACCACCTCAACTGGCTCCTTTCGACGCGAAGGAGCAGCGGCTCTACTCCGAGCTCCTCTCGGATGACTGAGCTTCTCACCCTATCTCTAAGGAAGACGCCAGCCACCCTCCTGAGGAAACCCATTTCGGCCGCTTGTACCCTGGATCTCGTTCTTTCGGTCATGACCCAGCCTTCATGACCATAGGTGAGGGTAGGAACGAAAATTGCCCGGTAGATCGAGAGCTTTGTCTTCTGGCTCAGCTCCCTTTTCGTCACAACGGTGCGATAAACGGAATGTAATACCGCACCAGCTGCTCCGATTCTCCGACCAATCTCGTGGTCCCCTCACTCGCGAACAAGACCCCAAGGTACTTAAACTCCTTCACTTGGGGAAAGGACTCACTCCCTACCTGAAGAAAGCAGTCCATCGGTTTCCTGCTGAGAACCATGGCCTCAGATTTAGAGGTGCTGATCCTCATCCCAGCCGCTTCACACTTGGCTGCGAACCGATCCAGTGAGTGCTGAAGGTCACAGACCGATGACAATATCAGGACCACATCATCTGCAAAAAGCAGCGATGAGATCCCGAGCCCACCGAACTGCAACCCCTCCCAGCCCCGGCTATGCCTTGATATCCTGTCCATAAATATTATAAACAGGATTGGTGACAAAGCGCAGCCCTGGCGGAGGCCAACCCTCACCTGGAACGAGTCCGACTTACTGCCGATAACCCGTACACAGCTCTCGCTTTGGTCATACAGAGATTGGATGGCCCTGAGAAGGGACCCCCTCACTCCATACTCCCGCAGCAACTCCCACAATTTCTCCTGGGGGACCCGGTCATACGCCTTCTCCAAATCCACAAAACACATGTAGACTGGTTGGGGATACTCCCAGGCCCCCTCCAAGATCCTTGCGAGAGTGAAGATCTGATCCGTTGTTCCACGGCCAGGACGGAATCCGCATTGTTCCTCTTCAATCCGAGGTTCGACTATCGGCCGAACCCTCCTTTCCAGCACCTTGGAGTAGACTTTACCAGGGAGGCTGAGAAGTGTGATACCCCTATAATTGGCACACACCCTCTGGTCCCCCTTTTTGAAGAGGGGAACCACCACCCCGGTCTGCCACTCCTTAGGCACTGTCCCAGACTTCCACGCAATGTTAAAGAGGCGTGTCAACCAAGACATCCCCTCCACACCCAGAGCTTTCAGCATTTCTGGATGGATCTCATCAATGTCTGGGGCTTTGCCGCTGTGGAGTTGTTTGACTACCTCAGCGACCTCCACCAGGGAAATTGACGACAATCCCCCATCATCCACCAGCTCTGCCTCTACCACAGAGGGTGTGTCAGCTGGATTTAGGAGTTCCTCAAAGTGTACCTTCCACCACTCTATTACCTCCCCAGTTGAGGTCATCAACGTCCCATCCTTACTGTATACAGCTTGGATGATCCCTCGCTTCCCCCTCCTGAGTTGGCAAACGGTTTTCCAGAAGCAACTTGGTGCCGACCGAAAGTCTTTCTCAAGGTCTTCTCCGAACTTCTCCCACACCCGCTGCTTTGCCTCTGTCACGGCAGAGGTTGCAGCCCTTCGGGCCCGTCGGTACCTTGCAACTGCCTCCGGAGTCCTCCTGGATAACATATCCCGGAAAGACTCCTTCTTCAGTCGGATGGCTTCCCTGACCACTGGTGTCCACCAGGGTGTTCGTGGGTTACCGCCCCTTGAGGCACCTAAGTCGCTAAGACCACAGCTCGTTGCCGCAGCTTCAGCAATGGAAACTTTGAACATTGTCCACTCAGGTTCAATGCCCCCAGCCTCCACAGGGATGCCCAAAAAGCTCCGCCAGAGGTGTGAGTTGAAAGTCTGTCAGACAGGGGCCTCCTCCAGACGTTCCCAATTTACCCGCAATACCCGTTTGGGCTTACCAGGTCTGTCCAGAGTCTTTCCCCACCCTCTGACCCAACTCACCACCAGATGGTGATCAGTTGACAGCTCTGCCCCTCTCTTCACCCGAGTGTTCAAAACATACGGCCTCAGATCAGACGAAACGATAATAAAATCGATCATTGACCTTTTGGCCTAGGGTGCTCTGGTACCACGTACACTTATGAGCATCCCTATGTTTGAACATGGTGTTTGTTATGGACAATCCATGACTATCACAGAAGTCCAACAACAAACAACCACTCTGGTTAAGATTAGGGAGGCCGTTCCTCCCAATCACACCTCTCCAAGTATCTCCATCATCACCCACGTGTGCGTTGAAATCCCCCAGCAGAACTATGGAGTCCCCTACTGGAGCCCCATACAGGACTCCATTCAAGGTCTCCAAGAAGGCTGAATACTCCGAACTCTTGTTTGGTGCATATGCACAAACAACAGTCAGAGTTTTCCCCCCATCACCCGCAGGCGTAGGGAGGCGACCCTCTCGTCCACCGGGGTAAACTCCAACGCAGCGGCGCTCAGCCGGGGGGCTTGTGAGTATCCCCACACCTGCCCGGTGCCTCACACCCTGGGCAACTCCAGAGTAGGACACAGTCCAACCCCTATCCAGGAGTATGGTTCCAGAACCGAGACTGTGTGTAGAGGTAAGCCCCACCAGATCTAACTGGTAGGGCTCCACCTCTCGCACAAGTTCCGGCTCCTTCCCCCACAGAGAGGTGACATTCCACGTCCCCAGAGCCAGCCTCTGCCGCCCGCGTCTGGTCTGTCGAAGCCCCTGACCTTCGCTGCCACCCATACGGCAGCGCACCCGACCCCATTGGTTCCTTCCACAGGTGGTGGGCCCATGGGCTGGAGGGAGAGGTGCCACGTAGTTTTTCGGGCTGTGCCTGGCCGGGCTCCGTGGCAAACCCGGCCACCAGGCGATTGCTGACAAGCTCGCCGTCTGGGCCTGGCTCCAGATGGTGGCCCCGGGCTTCCACCGGGCAGGGTCCCTCGATCCCTTCCTTGATTTTCCATGAGGTTTTTGATCCATTCTTTGTCTGGCCCCTCCGCTGAGACCACTTTGCCATGGGAGACCCTACCAGGAGCACAAAGCTCCAGACAATACAGCCCTCAGGTTCATAGGGACACACAAACCTCTCCACCACGATAAGGTGATGGTTACCCGGAGAGGTATGAATGAATAATGTAATGTAAATAAATACATGTTCTTCCTTAAAATACAGGGGGCATAAGTATACACACCCCTATGCACCCCTATGTATGTCCCATAGAGGCAGGCCGATTTTTATTTTTAAAGGCCAGTTATATATAAAATAATCCCATATTGTCACATACCCTTCATCATACCTAAAGATAAGCATGGGGAACTATCCATAAGATCATCTCAATGCAAATCAAACTAGCTGTTACGCTAACTGAAATAAAACCATGCCAATCTCTAGGTATGGTGAAGGGTATGTTATGACGTTTTTTGATATATATTTTTTTGATATATTTTTATTTTTTATAACTTTAGCATGGGTGTGTAAACTTATGCAAGTCACTGTAGATGAGAATACAATAGGAAAAAAATGAAATCACCACTGTCTGAAGGAAGCTTAGTGTAGCAAAATACTTCTGGAACAAAATAAATAATAGCATTGGTTGCTCAAAGTTTTCAAACCTTGGTTTAGAAAGTTGCTGTCTTTAGATATGCATACATCTTGTTTGAAATACTGATGTCATTACTAGGGGTGTGCAAAAAAAAAAATCGATTCGTATTCAAATTGCAATTCAAGCTCTACTGATTCAAAATCTATGCATATTTTTAAAAATGTTAAATTTTGTTTTTCATTTTAAATACTTTTTCTAATTAAATTGTATGTCTACTACAATCACATGATATATGGCTAGATAGATACTTTATAGATCCCCAAGGGAAAATTCAAGGTCCCAGTAGGTTACAGACATCACACATAACATACACATACAGTGGCTATAAAAAGTATACACCCCTGTTAAAATGCCAGGTTTCTTTGAAAAAATTAGACAAAGATAAATCATGTCAGAACTTTTTCCACTTTTAATGTGAACAATTCCATTTGAAAAACAAACTGAAATCTTTGAGGGGGGGGAATAAAAAGTAAAAACCTTACAATAACCTGGTTGCATAAGTGTGCACACCTTCTTTAAACTGGGGATGTGGCTGTGTTCAGAATTAACCAATCAAATTCAAACTCATGTTAAATAGAAGTCATTTTCTTAGTTGCAACTCAGAGCAAAGGCCATGGTCCGCAGAGAACTTCCAAACCATCAGAGGGATCTCAATGTCGAAAGACATCAGTCAGGAGAAGGGTACAAAAGAATTTCCAAAGCATTAACTATACCATGGAACACAGTGAGAAAACACGGGACAACAGAGACATTACCAAGAACTGGACCTCCCTCCAAAATTGATGAAAAGATGACAATAAAACTGCTTAGGGAGGCTTCCAAGAGGCCTACAGCAACATTAAAGGAGCTGCAGGAATTTCTGGCAAGTACCGGCTGTGTGCTACATGTGACAACAATCTCCCGTATTCTTCATATGAATGAGCTTTGGGTTAGGGTAGCAAGACGGAAGCCTCTTCTTAAAAAGAAAGCTCGGCTGAAGTTTGCAAAAACAAACGTCAAGTCTTCCAAAAGCATGTGGGAAAATGTGTTATAGTCTGATGAAACCATGGTTGAACGTTTTGGCCACAATTCCAAAAGATATGTTTGGCGCAAAAACACTGCACATCACCCAAAGAACACCATACCCACAGTGACGCATGGTGGTGGCAGCATCGTGCTTTGGGGCTGTTATTTCTTCAGCTGGAACAGGGGCCTTTGTCAGAGTGGAGGGAATTACGAACAGTTCCAAATACCAGGCAATTTTGGCACAAAACCCTCTGGCTTCCGTTAAAAAGCTTAAGATGAAGAGGAAGTTCACCTTTCAGCATGACAAAAACCCAAAGCACACATCCAAATCTACAAAAGCATGGCTTCACCAAAAAAAGATTAACGTTTTGGAATGGCCCAGCTAGAGCCCAGACCTGAATCCAATTGAACATCTGTGGGGTGATCTTAAGAGGGCTGTTCACAGGAGATGGCCTCGCAATATGACAGATTTGGAGCACTTTTGTAAAGAAGAGTGGGCAAATATTGCCACGTCAAGATGTGCCATGCTAATAGACTCCTACCCAAAAAGATTGAGTGCTGTAATAAAATCAAAAGGTGCTTCAACAAAGTATTAGTTTAAGGTTGTGCACACTTATGCAACCAGGTTATTGTACTTTTTTATTTTTTATATTTCCCCCTCAAAGATTTCAATTGAATTGTTCACATTAAAGGTGGAAAAAGTTCTGACATGATTTATCTTTCTCATTTTTTTTACAGGTTGTGTTGATTTTTTTTATTTCTGCTGTACATCATAACAGGATGTTCAAATAACAAACAAATCCACATGAATAATATAGATTTTAATAAATATACAATATGTGTGTTTACACACAGGCATTACACTACATTTATATACTGTTTTTTTTTAATCGAGAATCGTTTTTTAATCAAATTGATATTGAATCGAATCATGACATTTTCCGAATCGTACACTCCTAGTAATTACTTTCACATACAATCTACATTGAAGCAGATTTTTGCAGTTTTTACTTCAGAGGAAGATGACGAGACGGATTCAACTCCTTGTCCTTAACGCAGAGGTTATTGACCCTGCACGCTGTCTGACACATAAACACTGGTACGAAGCCCCACATGTACCAGTGGACTCTACAGCGGGGATGACGCCACCTTTATGTAAAACAGAAACTTGACTTACTGTCCTTGAGCTGAAAGGAAGAGGGGGCTGGGAGGATCCATTGGTTAAGCGGTGTAATTTATTGCAGTGGTCACCATGTTTTTGGGCCAAGCCCCCCCCCGACATGTCAGGACTGCCGATCTCTGGAGTCCAAATGTCTGTTTATCTCTGACCATGTTGGTCAGTGTGTGGAAATGTGTTATTTCCTAAAAAGATAGACTTAGCATTACAGTTTATCTACCTCCACTTTGTACACTAGGCAGCATGAAGTTACACTCTTCATGCCTCTCGAGTATGTGGAACTTTGCCTGTAGAACTGTTACTCGGAAAACTGTATTGAATTAAAGGTAATATATATTGTGAAAAAAGCAATAACATGCACGCTTACTAGGGCTGCACGATATGAGAAAAATGTGCGCTATAAGATGTTACTTATGATAAATAAACAGATATTAAAGTGTACTCGGTTCTGCTGCTTTCAGTTTTCTGCTAAAATACAAAAAACTGCATGTTGAATTTAAATCTAATGAAAGGAAATATTTTCCAATTTTCTTTTATTGTACAAATTGAACATTTGTGTTATATAAAAGGCACCAATAAGAAAGGACAGCTGAAAGAAAATATCAGTAGAAAACTGCACTTAAAATATAACTAACACTAAAAGTCCCTCGAGTGTCTTATGTCATAGCCTTTCGTGATTCGTGTTTATCGTGTCAGTTAATATCGCAATGACTATTAAAACAACAAAACAATATATTGTGCAGTCCTAACGCTTGCGCACGCTCTCTCTCTCTCTCTCTCTCTCTCTCTTTTTTCCCCCCCACCTGTTTTTCTTACTTGTCAGTGTTTTCTTTTGTCTTTTTTTGATTATGTTTAATATGCCCAACTTGATCTCCTTTACACTTACATCTTTACCATCCCTGTCAGTTCCCTCCCCCCCATTTCCCTCTCCTTCTCCATTGAGCCTTGCGACGGGTTGTGACAGCGCTCTGTTTAGCATGTAAGGTCATGTACAAGGTGATGACCTGTGCATGTGTGAGAGTAGGGTGATTGATGTCAGGTTGATTTCAGCTAATTATTCCTGATGTCCTGAGGCGAGCCTGTCTGTTGAGTGAACTAGAGCTCAGCACCCAGTGAATGCTCATTGAGGAAGGGAGTTATTTCAGCTGGGAAAGTTAGAAAAAGAGAAAAGAAAACCTACTGATTCAGCCAGTCCCTTTTTATAAGTTTCACTTTGTGTTAATGCAACACTCACTACAACTGCGTTATTTGCAGAAGGGTGCAATGTTTTTCCATAAACTGCCAGATCAGAGAAATATGCTTAAATATCTAGACTTTCCAGCATAACTCAACCCAATCCAGAACCACTCTTATCTCCCCCATGACACATAAACATGAATAAAAAGAGACACAGAATTAATCTGTTTTGTTTCCGTTGTGACCGCTGTCATCTTTTAATTTGTCATTGGTCTAGGAATGCGCAAAAGGGACTTATGGGTCGTAGTTTAGTTCCTCTAGTTCCATAATTCCTGGAATAATTCCAGGGCTATTAGTTGATCGGTGATCAGTTACAGTCCATGGCATTTTTACTGCACGCCAACAACGAGGGGAAACAACTCAGTGTTACGTATTTGTACACACACACATACTTTCTGTAAGCCATTTGCTTCATGATGGGTCATACGTCACATTGCTAGATTTGACAGACTTTGTGCATATCTTGTTAATTGATTTTAAGACCAAGACCTTGTATCTGACATCAAACAGTTATTGCTTGATGGCAGAAATACTGGTGTTGCTATGGCAATCGTCCTTTCCCCTCTTCTCGTTCCTGGCAATTTATCCTTACTCTGTCTTTTACTTTCCCTTTTCATCAGTTGCTTTCATTATTTGTCTCTTTTTTTTCTACCTCTTTTTGCCACTTTCTGTTTGCTCTTTATGTGGTGAGTATATGACTGAGTCCACCACACACATGTACTCCAACACATTGTTTGCTAACATATGGGAGCCGATGTATAATGTCAAGCTATGTGCCACCAACACCATTAATACCATACAAATTAACTGCTGACCAAGAATAAGAACACAGAAAAGAACAGAACATACAACAAATAACTGCACATAAGGGGAGACACTCACTCACTCACTCACTCACTCACTCACTCACTCACTCACTCACTCACTCACTCACTCACTCACTCTTTCTCTGCCTTGCTGCTTGTTGGTGTGTCTCTACCTTCTTTTGGGGGTGCTGCAGGTCTTTGTTACACCTCCATCACTACAATACGCTTCTCCCCAACTGCCATCACCCTCACTGCAGCAACTATGGTTACCAGGGCTGCTACTTTCTGCTACAGTTTGCTCGATACACACTGTAGTGCTAAGATCCGCAATCCTGTTACACAGCAGCCACCAAATGATAGGCTTATCATCAGCACTGTTTGCAAAGTAAATAGCCGCCATCAAAGTGGAAAGTGCCAATGTAATTCAATTTAACTCGGTCGTATTGCCTCGATTGAAAGGACTGTCCATGTGTGACAATTTCAGGGGTGTGTGAGTCAGAGGCTTGGGAAGTGTAAAAGAAGAGGGAATGCAGCCTTATACTATGTAGACAACATAGGTAAATGTCTGGGAAATGTGGCAACTTTAGAAAGAAAGAGTGTGTGTGTGTGCGTGTGTTCGTGTGTGTGTGTGTGTGTGTGTTGTGTGTGTGTGTGTGTGTGTGTTCGTGTTCGTTTGTGTGTTCCTAGCATGTCCCCAGGCAAAACACCTGACTTAATAAGGTTGGTCCAACTTCCAGCTGTCTCCCTTGCCAGTAGTCTCCCAGTGTGTCTGGCTTAGTTTATTCAGATGTTACATGGTGGTCTTCCATGTGAAAGTCTTTTTATTTATTTTTTCCCCATCCTGTCCTTTTCTAAGAGAAGCTTGACTGAACACACTTCAGCACTTACAGTCCACACCTGTTCTCTGCTGGGCACTGAAAATGGGCTGCTTTATGTGCAGGGGAAGACCTATAGTGTTCACTGGCAACAGTTTCAGTCTAATCCTGCAATTTATTTATCTATATTTAGTGATTTAAGAAAAGAATGATGCCTCCATATGACAACCTGATGACAGACCTATACAGAGGCTCTTTGCTATTAATTAGGTCTACCTGCAACCAAAATTGTATTATACTTTTATACATGATTCATAATACATCTCTATGTCACAGGCTTTCTTTTCTTTCCGAAATGCTAACAATAAGGGTAAGAGTTCTTTTCATAACACTATTGAATTATCCGATACCCAGGGAAGCAAGCTATAATGGTGGTAATGTTATGCTCATGTAAAAAACAGATTCATGAAATGGTTAATATCAGCTCATGTATCATCAGGACTTAAAACAAGACAGTAACCTTTTTATTTATTCATTTTCATTGTCAATTTATCTAATCTACGGATTAGATTTATAATTAATCATATTTATAAAAAGTCCAAAGTGACATTATCTCGCGCTCGTGTGTATGTGTGTGTGTGTTCCTATTAGCCTTACTGTATTTAGTGAATTGAACAACTACCAGTTGCACCCTGATAGCTCATTATCCTTTAAATCCTTAAAGGTGTAAATGTGTTTACTCCAATATAACCATTACCTGAAAACACACACACACACACACACACACACACACACACACACACACACACACACACACACACACTCACACACACTCTCTGTCACACCTGTACACTCATCTATGCTCAATGTCCTCTCCCAGCCATCTGGGCCATCCATCAGGCCTCCTGAGCAGGTATGATCCAGGGGGGAGTATCTTTTTACAAGAGTCCCATTAGTTTACGAGCCGTCTGCTCCCTGGCGCCATCACTTTGTCCTCTAAATGAGTTAGACCATTCGGGACTCTCTCACAGCATTCAAGGTTTATAGGAGGGGAGCTTAACTTTTTAATACACTGCATGATAAAGGTGTCTGTCCTGACTGAATTGTTTTTCTGACCTCACTGGCAAAATAGCTTCAGATGACACTGGGACAGCACCTGCAACAAGGGAAGAATGAATTGCATTTACCTACTTTTTACCATAGCAATATTATCGAAGATGTTTATGGGTATCACACAGGTGCTTTGGATGACATTAGGGAAAGTTTTTTTGTGCTTTAGAATGAAGTATATGTGCTGCAGTCTTGTTTTTGGTTTTGCTGAGGTAGCTCCTGCTACAAACCCCAGTTTTGGCAGGTGTGTGTGTGTGCGTGTGTGTGTGTGTGTGTGCGTGCGTGTGCGTGTTAATCAATCAATCAATCAATCACGTGCGTGTGTGTTGCAGAGAACCTTGTGGTGTTTTGGCCCAGTGGTCGCGCTTCGTCTGAATGATGCCTGAATAGTGCATGGCTCCGGCCCGCCAACCAGCTTTCCTTCTACTCCCATCAGCTTCCTGCTCAGCCAGCACTGACTGACAGCGCTTCTCGCTGTCTTCTATTCTTTTTGCTGGCCTTCATACAGAGCACTGCACACTGGCAGGTAGACTGACTGACATGGAAGAAGTGTAGTTACACACCCTATCACATACACACTTACAATCACCTATACACACACACACACACACACACACACACACACACACAAACTCGCACACTCGCATTCCTAGTCCATTTGATTTTTTTTTCCCCTAGCACAACCTCCTCCTATTGCTCGGTCTTATAGTAGGAACCCTCACTCGGCCAGTAAAGATACTCAAGTCCACAGTCCACTCAGGAAGCAAGCCATCCTTTATGAATGCATCAATGATTCTAGTGTTGGCACTTGACTGTATATAAACATCCTTATCCATGATAGAACTGAGAAGATTTGTCAATTTATCGATTAGTCAATCAACGGAAAGTTATTATGCAACTATGTTGATGATCAGCAAACATTCACTGCTCCCAACTTCTCAAATGTAAAGGGTTACGCTATCTAAAACGTAAACACCTGCTCTGTCCTGCTGTTACAAATACGTCTGAACTTGCCGCGAACAGGTGGAATCACCTATGGAGTCAGACATTTTTACGTTATTAAAAAGTTTTCTTACCTCTTTTACCTTTTGAAAATTTGTTATCTAGCCAAAATTGAAAAGAAAACAGTCCTGTGACCCACATGTAAGTGGTTCAAATCCCCCAATGCTGGGAGAATCTAGGCCAGAGAGGTGACTAACACCCATTCTCGCCTCCCTCATTATGTACAAGTTGAGGTTGGCTTTAACGAGGCACCCAACTCCACCTGCTTCACTGAAGCTAATGAGTGACTGCACCGGGAAACTCGACATTGTGTTCATTTTATATGTCCCTACCTCGCTTTGTAACTTCTCTCAAGCTGGTTGTTTTATAATACTTATCTTGGCTGGTTCAATAAGTTGAAATACAAACGAGATATAAGATATAAAAGGTATTAGTTATATTTCGCCCTCCGAATGTTTCAAGAGTCATTGAGCATTCATTACCTCTGAGGGTCCCACATCAGAGCAGCTGTTGTTGGGTGTTCAACAGAAGGTACATTGTGTTCTAATCACCCCCTGTGGTCCCCAGCTTAACTCCAGCCAAGACAGAGC
>JABXJD010000292.1:150000-317500 GCA_013375575.1 Percina caprodes | reverse complement strand
ATATATGTGTATATATATGTGCATGTGTATATATGTGTATATATATGTGCATGTGTATATATGTGCGTGTGTGTATATGTGCGTGTGTATATGTGTGTGTGTGTATATGTGCGTGTGTATATGTGTGTGTATATGTGCGTGTGTGTATGTGTGTGTATATGTGCGTGTGTGTATGTGTGTATATGTGCGTGTGTGTATGTGTATATGTATATGTGTATATGTATATATATGTATATGTGTATGTGTATATGTATATATATGTATATGTATATGTGTATATGTATATATATGTATATGTATATGTGTATATGTATATATATGTATATATATATGTGCATGTATATATATGTGCACGTGTATCTATATGTATATATATGTGCATGTATATATATGTGCACGTGTATCTATATGTATATATATGTGCATGTGTATATATATGTATATATGTGCATGTATATATATGTGCATGTATATAGTTGGTAGCAATTTGCACACACTTTTACACATTGCCTTCCACTTGTAGTCTCGAGGAAGGAAAGGAGCAAAGAGACACAGATAATCTGTAGGAAACCTGCAGCACCTATGCTTTCTAACTTCTATGGTCTGTGTCATGCCTGAGAGAGTTTTTTCATCCATGTTTTCAAAAGCGACTTGCTGCTGCACAGGTAATCGAAACCTTTCTTATACCGTGGGGCTCTGACTCCCGCTGAACCAACAGCCGTGCTGTGCACTAGATCACTGTATTGAATTTCTATAGAATTAAAGTCACTGGGGACAAGGTAAGGGAGAAATCTAAAGTAGAAGATGCACAGGAACTATAGTGAATAAATAGCTTCTCCCATCAGCTGAACAAGCTCTAATGCGTTTCACTCAATTTAGCCAATGGACTTAGCCCATTGCTGTTTAGCTGATTGCTATTTCCTTTTCTGCTATCTGTCTCTGACTCTCCATTGCATTTGCCTTGAAGAACAGGCAAGGCAGAGTCATTTGGCAGCCCTAATCAATATTGTTCACTCTGTGCAAAGGGCTTATCAATTTCCAGCCTGTGCCTTGAATAAGAGTCAATGAAGAATTTGGCTTATTCATTAAGTACAGTTGTTTCTATTCTTTTTTTTTTTTACCCACGAAAAGTATATTAAGCCAGTGCCATGCCATTTGCAAGGAAATTAATTTCCCCTTCTCCCTTCACTCTGGGAATGCAGGTAAAACAGGGGCAACGCAATTACAAGTGAAGAGATTTCTATTGCGTTTTATGTTTACCTCGGTTTGGCGGTGGCAACTTGTCTTACTGAATGCTAATGGGGGGTTTGCAAGGCCCAGGCAGAGAGAGACCTGTCTGGGAATAATGGATGAGTTAACGTTTGCAAGAACTCACCCAAGGAAGCTTTTTGCTTCTTAAGTATCCTATATCTTAAATATCCTAAGCTTCCTGGTGGACATGGTCAGTCAGTGATTTCACTGCCCTGTAGGAACAGTTATTTGGGTGAAGAATATATGTTATGACAAAAAATGTGTCATGTATTATCCAAAAAGAATTGGCTATAGCACAAAAGAGGGCTTAGTGTGGGTCAGAATGTCAGTCAGATTGGGAAATAATGTTTGTTTTAATGAAAAGGGTGGAGACATCATGGCGTGAGGAAGGTAAAAAAATGCACTGCTGCAAACCATAGCTTAAGCTTTATTTATTAACATGGTCTCTTTTTGGGGCATGGAAAATTATATCCTACACTTTTTTATTGTAATGTAGTTATTATGTTCAATTCACTAAAAATAGGATGAAATAGAAGACACATGTTGCTTAATACCATTTACTGATGATCCCTACACCCACCCTCCCATCCTCTCTTACTGTCAATGTGTGTGTGTTAGAGAGAGACGGATTTGGGTCTTTGTAACACCTAGCATTAAGCCATATTTTCTGGGTCTTCATGGACCCAAAGGGAACAACTCTGCCAATTTTAAAGTTCAATTTGAACCTCTCCATCAGATTTATTTTACATTATGGCCTGTCGGTTCTCCCAACCGGCCTGGAGAAAATCTAGTTAATAATCCACTTGTTCTTTTACATCAGATGATTTCAGTGAAGTAAAAGAGACACAGTGGGAAGTTTGGACAGTGAGGGCATGGTTGGTTGGCTAGTTGATTGATTGAATGAGGTCCAAAAATTACTTAGTAATGCAATAAAGGTTTGAAAATTGTTTTTATTGGGATAATTTTGTGTCGTGGGAAATGGATTCCTTTTTTTAATCACAGTGAGGCTATATTTGTTAGCACCATAAATACACTTTGATATTTTGGTTGTCTTTTTTGAATATGTTTTCAGGTGAATATGTAAAAAATACTTCCAGCTCACTGTCTCTTTATCTGTGTTTTAGTAAGGTTCAAATCAAGGAAGGAAAATGGAGCTTGACTGGTGATTGATTTTTGAGGCTAATGTCAATATTTGAGATTACCTTCCAAATTTTCTGCACAGCTTAATGCAGTCCGGCGCTGGTGTGAGTCCAGGTCAATGCGAGAATAATAATATTTGTAATAACGTACAGTGATATTGGCTGATAATAGCGGCCTGCCATTTATCGGTCAAGATGAGAGGAAAATCGAAGTCTTTGTGTGAGAAAAGTCTCTGTGATGAATCTGAAATGGACCCACTGGAATTTGTGTTGTTGTTTTACAGAGGAGCTACGGAAACTCAGCTGGTCTGGAATCCCGCGTCAGGTCCGACCGATAACGTGGAAGCTCCTTTCGGTAAGTTTTATATACAGCTTACACGCTCACACACATGCTGCACATATGTAAAGTACATGAAGGCATCAGCACACACATTTATAGCAAACACTAATTTGTGTACAACTTAGAAAACACTTATTTACACACTCAGAAACGCACTCAAAGACAGAAACCTATGTAACCTCATACATAAACCCAAAAGTGAAAACACAGATTCAAATCGAATGCACGCGTAGGCACATACATACACACACTTGCGCACACACAGATAATATCGCACAAATAATAAACACATTACAGAGGATATTAGGTACACATGCACACTAATGCACAAAAAAGTCACTCTCATTTTCTCTTTCCCAACCCCTCCCTTTTTTGATTTATGAAGACTGGTAACAGTCTTCCTTTTTTCAGACTTCAATAGGGAAAATTAATTGCGAGGCACAAATAATTTATTCATCAGACACGCGGTGTGTTTACTCATTAAGCCATTGTTGTGGTGTACAGCTCCTAGTCTGCAGAGAGAACACTGGTTTTTTGAACACCATGACTCTCCCATTAATTACCGCACAATAGCTAATGTGCTGCAGAAAAGATGTCATTAAGCCTGTGTGTGTGTGTGTGTGTGTGTGTGCTGTGTCTGTAGAAAAGATGTCATTACATACGTGTGGGTGTGTGTGTGGGTGGGTGTGTGTATGGTTTGGTGGTGGGAGGTTACCGACCGGGAGCCATAACCGTTAACGGCTTGGTACTGTGTTGAAGTGAGGGCTCATAATGCCATACGAAGTTGCAAAGCATTGGCTGCAGTGTAGGCAGCCAGGTACTGGGAACGGGAGGGGCACCTCAGCACTCCAGCTGACAATTTGTGTGCGTGTCTGGGTGATTTAGCTAATGTACCATAGATAACACCCATTAATTGTTAGTTAGAGGTTGCGTTCGAATGTTTGTGAGTGTATACGTTATGTAGGCATGTGTGTGTTCATACACTGCAGTAAACATTGGGCTTGCAAAGTTTCAGTTCGGTTTTTTGTTCAGAAAACAAAAAGGAAGAAATGAGAGGGGGGGATGTTGGTGGGGTGGGGTTGTAGGATTATGAGCACTAGTTCCACGTTTTGGGGAATACAGCTTTAGCGCTAGTTTTCCCCATGCTTACCATCTCTAGCTCCATATTTACCCTGTAGACATGAGAGTGCAGAGTGGTTTCAATCTTCTCATCTAACGCTTGGAAAGCAAATAAGTGTATTTACCAAAATGTCCAACAAATTCTGTAAAGTCATTCTTCACCCAACATCTTTAAGTATACAATATTCACTCTCTTCAGGATTCAAAGGTGGTTGTAAAAAGGTAGTTCTTTTGTCTTTATTGAGAAATCACATGTGGTAAGCTTGAATTCTTTGGACGGTTCCAAGCTTCTCCGCCTGTAGTCTACTCGGTTGTCTCTTCTTTAAGCTATGAAACCCCTGCAATTTATTTCCTCCGTTCACGAGACAATCTTAATATTTGAATATTCTAAATCAACGACGTTCCCCTTCCAGGATTGTTCTAGTGCCGCTGGAAATTCCACTAGATGGCCCTCTTTTTAGGCCAGATGTCTGTCACCTTCCGCGTTCTTTGTTTTGGCATTTGAAATCTCGGTCCATTTATGAGGACTATGTTTTAACTGCTCCTCAGATCTCTGCAGGGTAAATAGAGACAGCTAGCTAGACTCTGTCTAATCTGAGTTTTCTGGTGAACGACTAAAACATCCTTTGAATAATCACGTTCCACATAAACACAACGATTGTTATTTGTTTAAAGAATTGCGAATAAAGCAGAGCAGATGTTTTTTCTGCTATCCCGGAATGCTGTGTAGACTAGCCAGACCCTCCTCGACAGTGTTGTGGAGGTAGGTCTTGCAATGCAAGACTAATATTTAAATTACTTTCTATGTGTTTTGTTCAAAACCAACCAACCGGTGCTTTCCTATCCAACACGGTCACCACAAGCCAGGAGATATAATATATCTGTTTTTCACAGACATGGACAGGTTGGACACGATTTTAAGAATTTAGGCAGTTTAATGGAATACAACTCAAATCTACATTGAAAACGTGTATGTCCAGATGACTTTGATAAATATATAGGGGGGGGGGGGACGTTTTGACTGTGCAAACTTCAGATCCATATCTGAAGTTATCTCAGCCCCACCTGGCAAGGTTTTCAACACATTTCCAGGGCCTCATGCGGCGTGAATTATCCCTGGGTTAAATCCATGGTTTGGATTCAAGCAAAAAGTGGGCACAGTGTCAAAAGCAATCATCATCTTCTGAAGTGTCATAACACTTGACTGCCTTCTATGTCCCGTCTGTGGTGTGATCCAGTGGAGAAATAGATAGGAGGGATCAGGCTCGAAAAATCTATTCTCCGTCTGGAAAGCACGCAGGCACACACATACACACACATTCAGACTCACAGCACACGCTTGCATTCCATAAACTTGGCAGAGGCACCTAATAAAACTTCACTCCAGTGGTGTCCCTTGTGCCCTTCTCCTGCTCACCAGCGTGCACCAACTTATTTGATTTTTCTCTCCCCTCCAGCAAGTATGCTTGAGCCACGCTCTTCTTTACCTGACAAAGACGAGAAACAAGTTTTCCCACTCCGTTTTGAGCTTGGCAATGCTCCCCTAACGGCCTGCATTTACCACCACATCACAGATATCGTATATAACTGTCTCCACTGTTATTAGCCTGTGTGGAAATTAACAAGCAGTAAAAAAAAAAAAAAAATATCTCCAACAAGGCTGAGAGGGAGAGAGCAATATTTAGCTTGACTGGATAGCTCCTTCTACCTTCTTTCACTATTTAAGCAAGAGGCTCCACAGGTTGCCCCCCGGCTTCAGAAACACATCCGGTTGAACTTCCTATTATTTCAGAAATAATTTAGTCTTATTTCATTTTTTTTTTAAATAGCACTTTGTGTCAGAGCCTGAAGGAGGAAGGAGAAATGAAATGGATTTTCTGCTTTGTGAAAGAATGTCAGCCTGTGGCAATATGTACATTTGTTAATGGAGTGTGGAGTTAAATGTGAAATGGTGGGAGAGGAGAAAACTAACTGGCTGTGGAAATATTGATAAAACTAAAGGGTTATGTGAGATATTATTGGGGAGCACCGACAGCTGGGACAGATTTGGATATTATGTTCAACTGTTACCTTACTACAACAACACACAATTATATTGCCTGAGAGAAAAGAGCACTGATTTTATCATATGAGACATGTGATCAACCTCTCTCGGTATGCACAATCTTTAGAGGCATCTCACACCTCGGCTAGAACATTTAGTTTCTTTTTTATTTGGATACTTCAACCTTAGTTCACGAGAAGTGCCGATCCATTGTCACCTCTCAAAATGAACTACCAAGACCTGAGCAAAGTGCTATTTCTCAGCAGATCACAGGACCAAGAATTGAAAGATGCAAACTCTGCATATGACCTACTTTATCTGGGTCATGGGATGGGTCATCCCCAACAGAAGACTTGTGTGACAAGCAGCACTGCTTACTGTGTAGTATCTGTTCCTCCTCCGGATTATAAAGGAGGAACTTACTTATTCACTAAGTAAGGGGGAAGTCATTTTTATGAATATGACATAAAAAACACAATTGCTTAAAGTCGGATCAGTTAAGCAATGGTGTATGGTGGAAAAATATGCATTATGTTAGATATCAGAGAAAGCCTTTTTGTTTTTAAATAGATCCAAAAAAAAGTTCTGTTTGATGCAAGATAAAGATATAAATGGGAAATTAGGATGTAAAATAGTAAATTTTCACTCAATATGGTTTGAATATTATAAGTTTGAAGGCCCTCTGACATCAACCCGAACCCTTCTACAGTATCTGTGAATGGATGAGTGCACCTCTTACTTGGCTCTTATTGGTAAAAAACCACAGATGCTATCCATTGTCTTAATTTCACCAAAACCTTACAGCAAAGGAAGTTTCTGAATACATGTGAGGTAAGAAAGAGGTCATGCAGTTGCAGAATCATACTTCATTTTATCTTTACAAATTGTAGTTGAGAGGCACTTAGTCACGATGTGACATGGATTCTCAGGTTGACGTTTCCAAACTCAAACCATGAATTGAAACTCACTAGAATTCCAGATGACCAGAAAGTGAGTACATAGAGACAAAGCGAAAAAAAAAGAAGCATTTTCGAAAGAAGTAAAGTTTTATTTTTTCAACTTTGCCTGTAGTGGGAAAGTTTGTTTCCATTCTGCTTCAACAATAATGTGCATCTGCTAAGTAGAAATCCATTTAGATTGCGTGAAGACTTAAAAAAACCAAAAAAAACAACCCTCCAATTTCCTTTAAATTCCCCAAATGGATTCTCCAAGCATATTTCAGCTGTTTTTTTACAGAGATTAGTGAAGTGGAGGATCCATTAGAGGCATGGAAGGATGAAGGATCGAGGAGTAGATTGATGCAAGGAAGAATGACTAGATGAGGTTTATGTACAGTAGACTGATTAACGGAGGCAGGAAGAAGCACTGGGCGGCCACATTCTGAGCCACTGGCAGGTCATGCAAAGCATCATGCACTTATGCTTCACTTTCTGTCTTCCATCTCTCCGTTACCAAAAAAAAAACTCTACTCCCCCTTTTAACTAGTAGACCACAAGTGAATGAAAATGCACTCCGTTTCAAGCATCTGGTAAGTAGAGCGGCTGCAATAAGGACTGAGCCTTTATACATTGGGTGCACACTCGACCATGTGAGCTACCAGGACGCCCCAATTCTCTATTTTCTAAATGAAAGGCACGCTGCTTGTACTTACTGTATCCTTTTAAAAAGTTATTCTTCAAACATGCACAATTATGTTCAACCCCCACAGTAGGGCTGGGACAATATGCTTTTCTCCCGATTTGACTCTTTCACTACATGGGTGCCGAATTTATCAATATTGCGATTTTAATTTATTATGATTCTAGACGTATTGCGATACAATAGTATTGAGTATTGCAAAGAAGTACATAACATGTTTTTTCTGCATTATCTGCTTTCTGTCGGTACTGAATTAACACAGAATATTTAGGTGAGCTATTGGTTAAAAAAAGATTTTAGGAAAAGCATCCCGTGAGTGCCTGCGTGGAGGTCCTATCGTGCAGTAATGCAGCTGCAGTGTGGGATTGACCTCTGCTAAGCTGTCCATTAACCTCCAACACACACATGCTCTCCTCTCCCTCATTTGGCTGAGTGCACATAACACTGGAGCCCACTGTTTTGTAGCTAGCCTGTTGTGGTTCGTTTTTTGTGTGTGTGTACTCGTGTGTTTGCAGATGGGGCAGTTTCAACACAATTCTTTTTGGCACAGAGCTGTCTGTGAAAGGTCCCCGTCAGTGCTTAGCCTGATTACTGCCGGCACAAATGCGACCGTCTGGCTGACTGGCAGCAGTCGGGTAGATGGGACAGGAGGTGTGGATGAGTCAGGAGTCTCCCTCCTCCAGAGTGTATTGGTCGGGAAAAGATTTACATTGTTGTTTTTTGGAGTTAGAGACTGAAACCAACAGATAATGACAAATACTTTGAATGATGTATCATGTAAGATAGAAAGATAGATGGGCTGTCAGGGAATGTGAAATGGGATGCTTGTGTTTATGTTATAATGTTCACATAGGAGTGTGTGGAACCAGGTATGAAGTATGCATATTTTTCACAATTCATGAGTATGTGTTAGCCAAGTGTTTGTTTGTGTGTTAGCAATGTTGTGTGCAACAAATAAGCCTCTAGGCTCTCCACGCTTCTCTAGGGGCCTTGGAAAAACAACTGAAAAAAAAACGGTTTGTTGCAGTCCCCAAAATATTTAATTTACTGTCACAAAAGACTAAAACAAAAAGAAAGTGTTCATATTTGAGAAGCTGGAAGCAAAACATTTTTTTTCTTCAACTAATTGTTTCAGCTCTAATATCAGTCACACACACACTGCATGTACGTTAAGAAAAATATTGGTTCAGGGGCAGACATCAGAAGTAACCAACATTACATGCCATCTGTTTGTAAGGCACCACACCACTATTTATGAACTCTTTAAATGATATGGTAGCAAACATGCACATAAAGGCAATATTAAACGTGTAAGAACCTTTTGAACATTTGGAGGTTAAACAGCTACACAATCCAGCTTTTTATCGCAGGGACAAGTTTTTAGAGTCAGCAGTCATGTTTGAATTCTGTTTTTTAGACTTTTACTGCGTGAATATTTCAGAGTCCCTGGTCCGAGCTCTCGCTTTTAATAGACTTTAGATTTGTTGTTTAGTTTGGAGTTGACTTTCACCTCAATGCATAAGGCTGACTGCACAAGGAGGATACACACTTTTACAAATGTATTCTCACACAAACTGTCTCTCACACACACACACACACACACACACACACACACACACACACACACACACACACAGAGAAAAGTAGCTCCACTTAGAGGCAGAACACATTTGGTCAAGCAGAGGAAGTTTTCTCTGCAAGGTGAAGTGTGTAATTTACAGACTATGTAATCCCATGTGGTTGGGTTTGGTTTGCGATTGAACTTGGCCAACAGACTCCCAAGCCAGTCCAGGTCTTAGAACAAGAGTTTAGAAATAAAGGCTCATTAAATAGTAAATACTGACAGACAAATAATTATGAGAGACACACAGCGTAAAATGTCATGCAGTTTCAGACTCCGAGAAGTCTTTTTACTGAATATCTACCAAGCTGAGTTAATGAGTCCCATGTGGAACCCACAAGTGCATCTGTGAGCACACGTCTCTGTGCATGCGTGTCAAAAATAGACAGGTATATTAGTTTGGAGACTATTACCAGTTGCTTGCTAACATTTATAAGGGCCTGTACTAGAATCAGTAATGCTTTGTAAATGTTGATTATACATTGTAGACAACGTTGCATTACATTTCAATTTCATTATTTCATTTTAAATGTGATTTTCCTAGTCTGAAGATTGATGCTATAATGAGGTCAGAAGATCAATACCACATCAATATACACCACATCATATGCTTCTGTCAGTTAAATAGCAGGGGATGGTTAGCTTAGCTTTGTGTCTGAATATAATGCGTGTCTTCTATATAAATAAATTGCCTTGTCAATCATTATTGTTTCCATCAACCTGAGCTACTGAGTATGAATTAAAGTTGAGGAACAACTACAGTATATTCACCATTTTATTAACTCATTCCTACTTCTGTCCTTTTCTCACCCTCTCTTAGGGTTACCTACCAGCTAATGCAGAAAGAAGAGACAGCGTCCTACAGAGAAAAAGACAGGAATATTTTGGCTTCATCCAGCAATACTATGACTCCCGTAATGATGAACACCACCAGGACACATACAGACAGGTATATGCATATGCGTACATTCACGGGTCCTGTCTGACAGGACGATCTACAAAAGGTTCCATTTTCAATTACAAGAACAACTTGTTGTCGCCAATGTATTCCCTCAGCACAAACCCAGGACACACGGCTGTTTATGTGTATGTCTGTGTGTGCGTGGAAAAAGTGTGTGTTTTGACAGGATTCGGCCATGCAGACAGGATTACTGGAACCACTTCCATCCTTCTTTCTCTCTATCCTTTCCTCTTTCTCCCTCATGTACAGACTGATGTTGGTTTGTTTGCCTGTGTTGACATGGAGGCAGGGTGGTCGAGCTCTGTTCACAGAGTAGAGACAACCAACCCCGAGCTTCAGAAAGCCGCTTAAATGAACATTTTTCTTTGGCTTTGAAAATAATATCTAGTTTTACTCTGTCTGTCTTTCTCCCCCACCTACTCTTTCATTTTAACACTCAACCACTCCCCATTCATTTCAAGCCGATAAGAAACATCAAAGTTGGCTGTCGATGGCAAAAACACACATTTCTCATATTTAGTCCAATTTCCCATTGATCTCCTCTGCGCTGTTCCAGAAAGCTGGCATACTTCGTTTTGATGACTGTTTGGATCGTGTCTTGATGCCTCCTTTTCTGCCAAATTCTGCTTGTTCCAGCACTGCTTTTGTTGAAGGACTGAACAGTGATGTTAAATGAATTTGTTTCTGTGTGTGTGGTAGCGTATTTGCACACTTGTGTCAGTGTGTTTGTATGTATTTTGTTTATATTATGTTTAAGGGGCTGTAGATGTATTAGCATGCATCACAATATCCTATATGTTTTATGTTTGTCTATGTGTTTGCTCATATTAGGTGGTCCATCAGCAGAGTAAATCCTTCCATCTGTGTCCACAGTTAATGTCGCTTCTTGTGTCTGTCCATCTGTCTTTTTTATATATCTGTTTAGGTTGTTGGTAACTTGCCCAAACAGCCTGTGTGTGTGTATGTGTTTATCCATATGCATATTTTTGTAGCCATTGTAGAAGTCCCAGCTTGCAACTGCAAGCTTTTTGAAGTACTGCTGTGTATTTGTTCTATCCCAAGAGATAGTGTTGAAAAGAATTACAGCTTTTCTTTTTTATCCTATCATAACATACGTATACACTAAAGTTTTGTGTTTGAAACACACACACTCTCCTGTTAAGACTGCATCAAACACTTTTTGACCACTAGGGGTAAAACTTCTTTAAAAATACTCCGTAAACCTTACTTAAAGTAGCAGGGCTTTGTAATATTATGGACTTCTGAAATTACTGTGGCTGCACTGGCAACTCACCTGAATCCACCTGTCGTATGTAATGTGCATTCGCTTGTCTTCTAGTCTTGATTTGACACTTTTAACCAGTCACTCACTTACTTTGTCACTCCATCATTTTTTACTTTTCAGAGTTTTTAGCTTGTGTGATTTTTGTTGCTGTCTACAGTTTTACATGGGTTTTTAGAACCATATAGGAAAGCAAATCAAAGCAATAGGAAGAATGCTGCTAAAAGCTTGTTGATTCCCAGTGGGATGAGTGGTACAAGCATTAGAGTCATTTCAACGAGTATAAAACCAGCTTAAATCCGACTAATAGTAAACACATAACTAAAAAGTAAACGGATAACTGTCCTGTGTGGTGCTAAGCCCAAAATAGCGAGAGGGAGACCCGCCACATGTCAGACTTTATCCCAGAAATGTACACCCATTGAGCCAGACTAACTACTTCCTGACTACATCTGAGGAGATCTTACAGCTGCCAAAACAGGTTTAAATGCTAAATGTAGAGGACAAGTGCATGTAGGGGACTTCTACAATAGGGTGTGTGTGTGTGTGTGTGTGTGTTTGTGTGTGTGTGTGTGTGTGTGTGTGTGTGTGTGTGTGTTACTGTGTGTGTCTGTCTCTAACACCTTTCTCTCCCATGTTGCTGTCAGATCCACATAGACATTCCTAGGATGAGTCCCGAGTCTTTGGTGCTGCAGCCAAAGGTGACAGAGGTAAGGTGGACAGAGCAGAAAGGACTGTGCATACAGCTCAATTCCCAGTCCTGTCAGTACCGAGCCACACACTCACAAACGGTCCGCCCCGTCCAGTCTGGACTATTTCAGCTGGCTTGGCTCCAGCCTCTGTCCTGCATCCGTCTGGCTCCCTTCTGATGATTCTGTCTGCCTGTAATGTTGTCCATCTGCGGGGCGGACACTCTGAAATGGTATACACGTGGTCAAACACACACAGCAACACACACAAATGTACTCCCAAGCACATAGCATCACAAAGACATATACATCAACATATGCACACTTGCATTCAAGACCACCGCTGCTATCCATTTCAGACCACCGAAACCCCCGTCCGGCTTCAATCAAGGATACCAATGCACTAACTGTTGCTCTCTGTCTCTGTCACTGTCTGTGATGCCAAGATCTGTGCTAACTTGCCCAGTGCCCGTTGCTTCAGTGTTTGTCTTTTTTCTCTCTCTTTCTCTCTCTGCAGATTCACATTGACATACCGAGAACTAATCCTCTTATTCCTCTCTTTCAACAAGCTTCTGTCCAAGAGGTGAGACCCCTCCCCTGCTGCACACACACAAACACACCACCTCACTTAGCAGGGTTTTCCCCCTTTTGCTTTTGGTCAGATATGGGTGGTAACATCATCCGTGGGACTGATATTGTGGGGCAAAAGGGACAAGTGACTGATAAAAAATGAATAAGAAATGAAAATTATTCCTAATTAGCAAGTCTGTCCAGGAGTTTGAAACAGGAAAACCCTTGCTTCAGCACACTGCATGGTCTGGCATGGGTGCACACACACACTGAAGAACAAACTATATATATAAAATACCTGCAGTCTTGCATGTGATCAGATACACGCAAAGACTCTGCATGGTTAGGACTATCGTATGTCGTTGTTCTTCTTTGTTAGTGCTACTGAACAAAGCATTTCTTGTTACAGATTTGTGTTTAATTATCTTTAAACCCTCCAAAGCATTATGTTTGATAAAACAATAACTATCAGCTGTACTTTGGGCACATTGGGAAAACATGCGGCGAGGCACACATTAGTGGAATCCTTAACTATTTCATCTTTGTAAGCTGCTTTGGATAGCAGTGATACTTAAATGCTTAAAATGTAAATGTGGTGTAAGTCACTTTTGTTTCTGCAATGGTGTGAGACGTTGGCTCAGCTGGCCTACGGGACTATCAGTGCAGCACTTAACACGGAAATTAACTTGATTCTCATCAATTATATGAGCTTACATTTATGTTATCATCACAGTGTGTCTGGGAGGTCTTGTCACACGTAGAACCACTGACCTGAGAAGCAGAGAGCTAAAAAGCCAGATGGAAAAAAATCCCATAATGAGGTGCAGGCTAGTGAGGTGACCACGGCCCTGGACTGCCCTGTGTTTACACCTACACGTTGGTGTGAGAAAGCACACACATACTTTATACACGCATTTGCCCACACGCTCTCCTAGTCTGTTTCCACTAATCTGTTGTCTTGGTCGTCTAAAATGACATCTGCCTGAATTTCTAGCGGCACCTAAACAATCAAGGAAATAAAATGTTAATAGTATTAAAAGTGCTCTGGTATTTCTTTAAACCAATCAGAATTCTCATGGGTGGTGCTAAACTCTGCGCAGAGTCGTATACAATAGTTGTGCAAGAGAAAACAGATAGTCTAGCTAGCTATCTCAATTTACCGTGCAGAGAGCTGACGAGCAGTTAACCATAATCCTCATAAATCCACCAGATTAAAAATTCCAACACAAAGAAAGGTTTACAGGTTTCTGAATGTCCTCTGCCTTCAGTCTCCAGGTGAGCCATACAAAATCTGCACGGCTTTCTTTGTAACTAGCTGAGATGAGGTGGCTAACCGTAGCACATGCTAGCTTGTGGCAAAACACTGCTACAACACACGCTAGCTCACCATACTCTACAAAAGAACTACTTCCATGTCCCTGTTCTGCAGGTATTCCACAAGTGACCCTCATTTAGAAGAAGTCCCCCAGCTAATCCTGCCTTGTACTGACCGAAGTTGGAGAAAGAGTTATCTAGCTGATGTGATCTTAGCTAGTTACTGAGCATGTGCGACTCCCAACAAATATAGTATAGAAGTGAGATGTCTCACTCTGTAGATAAAACAGAGACCCAAACACACAGGGTGAAAACAGGATCTGCAGCAATGTGCAGTACAACAAAAATATGGTGTTTTTTTGAAAATGAAACCATGTAAACCTATTCTGATACAACCTCAATATATAATTATGAACCTGACAATGAGCATACTATGGGCACTTTAATGCTGAATGACAAGATTGAAAGTGTTGCTTTTGCATGATTCTTTGGGGAGAAACTCTGTTACAGATCTGTCGATTTAATCTACTAATCGACTAGTTCACAAAATTGCATGAGCTTTTGCTTTATTTATGGACAGCCCTAGTACATGCACAGAAAAAAGGGACAATAGGGAGATATATTGGCAATAATCTTTGCATAGAGTCATGTAAACGCACATGAATTCATACACACTCACACACAGTGCCCCTGCCTTGTAAAGGATACAACTCGGGGCTTCAACCAAGAAGGTAGGGAGGGAAATAAAATTAGACAAGGGAGATGGATAGTATGTATTACTACTGTACATGTCCTCTGTATTTACCTCCTTTCCCCCACACACACCAACTCTCCCCTCTTTGAGTGCAAAATAAAAGCCACCAATAAATTCAAGCAGTGCGCACATCGTATATTTTGGTATGCAACAGACTCCAAAGGCCCCCCCTTTTTATATGCTTATGCTTGCTGCGGCACCACCTGAAAATCACCTCTGCTTCATTTCATTCACTTGTTTGTCTCCGCACCTCGCGCACCCATGAGGTTTGGAGAGATTTAGTTGAGATGGAAGGCAGTCAACAGTCTGTTTCATTTTGGGAGAGAGGTATATTGAAGCAATTCTTCTATGATTTCTTAGGTGATATCTACGCATTTCTTGTGTTGGAGAACAGTGCATTCTTCATGATAGTTTGATAATCAACAACTACTAGTTCCCCACGTGAAAAGAAAACATTCTGTTTTGCCTCCAATTTGTGATTAATGGCTGAAAGAGCAGGATTTAGTCATATTAAGAAATCTGTTTTTCATTTTAAGCATTTCACTGATGGCTATTCAATGAATACCTATGCACTGAATGCATAGGTACCAGTTTTGTGTTGATGTTAAGGAATATGTGGGATATTTGAGCAATTGAGCCCATGATCTTTTTGCAGTGGGATCATCTTTTAAGCCTCTAACCCCCTCCTTAAGTATGTTTCACATTATTTGTCAGATGTAGGTGAAGAGTTCTTTGACTTGGCATCATTTTGTTGTCAATTTCCTCTCTACCTCTTGAGATTACCCTTGTCATGGTCCTTGGGGTCTGGATCTAAGTTGATGGAGCCATAGCGTTATGACACAGAAGACACAGGGAAGCGGATTTCCTCTCCTAGAGATGCACCAAGTTATGCAAAGAATATTAAAATGTGAGATTAACATAATTTTCAAGAATGTAGTTGGCTGTCTGTTGGGTGAACTCTGTTTAAACTTGAAGGAAGAGTTGTTTGGTTGGTGTTTTAAGTGTGTAGCTTCTATGCATCTTTGTTTTCTGACTTTCACATACAAACGGCAACAACAAACATTCTTTGCCCATAGTAAACTGGGTGTAGGTAAGGGAGTGTGTGCGCACAAGGGTTCACTCAAAGTGGTTCAATGTCTAGGTGGCAATGTGAAATATGCATGTCAGCTTTTGAGGTTGCACGAAGAAAGTCCCATTACCCACTCTCCCTGCACGCTGAAGCACCTCTCCCTGTTTGAATAATGGGGCTTTGATAAGGAAAGATGAGGTGTGAGGAGTGGATGGAGGTAAAGGGGATTTGAGGAGAAAGTGTTGGGGAAAGCCAGAGAGAGTTGCATCTTACCAATCTTCCTGGCTATCTTAACATTGATTGAATTACTTTAAATAGAAATGAGAAGCTTTGCACGCACAGCTTCCAAAAATGACATTGCCATGGCCATATCTTTTTCTCTCCCTATAAAACAATGAGCTATGATGTTATTTAGAAAGTGACAGAAACATGACATATCCCCAAAAATAAGAAAGTGCTGAACATCAAGCCTCTAATTCACTGCGGCTGACAGCGTTAAACAGCCACCCATAACAAAGATGGAAGTGTTTGCCTTGCAAAAAAAAAATATTGAGAGAGAGAGGGAGAAGGAGACATATTCAGATGGGAAAAGCAAAAGACGGAGACAGACTAAGTGGAACAAAGAAGAGAAAGGAGGAGACAACACCAAAGCAGAGAAAGTTCAAAGTGAGCTTTTTGTGCACAAAAATGCAGCAGAGAAAGTGAAGACTGAGATGTTACTTCTGTGCTAAAAGAAATTTAGTGTCAAAAATCTGTGCTCACCCGTCTCCATGATGCCCAAAATCCGGATTCTTCTAGTGTCATTTGGACAAACGGTCATAACTGGTAAATAAGATCACATGTTTTTGGATAGCATTTTGTCACTTTTCACAGCAGACTTACAGACAATAAGGAGGGTTGTGGTGGAATAAAACATGAGAGAGACAGACACACAAACACGGACACACACACAACTAAGGGTTTAAACTAGAAACAATTGAATCCTGGATTGTTTAACCCATATTTTCTAGCTTGCAGTTTTTTTCTTGCCCGTCTTTGTTGGCACTTTGCAATGCTACTTTGCGTGTTACCGCCCGTCCAGGTGCATCCTCATGCAACAAACAAAACGGGGACCCGCATGTTAACACATTGCTCTGTAGCAATACTAGTAAAATATCCCACAGGGTGTCTTTCTAACACATCCACAAAAAAGAGATGAATAGACTCCATGAATTCTATCTCTGTGATCAACTAATATGCAATAATGCCTCAAGAAAAATTAAAGTTTAAACCAAATTAACATCTTATAAATCAATATCCATTTCTGCATTATTCCACGCCCACAGCAAGCAAGGTTGTGCCCATTCAGCTGCTTTCCTCCACACAAGCTTGGCATGCCTCTGCCCTGTTCTGATTTCTACCACTGCCTTTCCACACCTAACTCACTTTCCAAAATGTACACTATGGTTAAAACGTGTCATTCTAACTGTCCTAATGTTCGGCAGGCGTAGTTTTCTGCCAGAGAATAACTGGGTGTCAGTCAACATTATTCATTATTAATGTAACATTTGTGGGGGAAATGATTAATTCATTAATGAATTGATTAGTTCATCAAGACAACATTTTGACAAATTGACAGAGGGGTTCACTGTTAACATGTTCCGATTTTAGCTTCTGCGACACATGGGTTTATTGCTTTTCTGTTTCATATTATTGTAAATTGACTACCCTTGTGCATTAGTTTCTGTAATGTTAATGTTTTTTGTCTACAAGCTGCTGTTTTGACACTCTGTCTGTCTGTGTGTAAGATTTTTGAGCGGATCCTTTTTATCTGGGCCATACGCCATCCGGCCAGCGGCTACGTGCAAGGCATCAACGACCTGGTCACTCCGTTCTTTGTCGTCTACGTCTTTGAGTACATTGGTAAGTGCAATCTCTCCCCTTTTTTTCTCATTTTCACTTTCACCCCCCTAATCTTTTTTGTGTTATGCTATTGCTATGAGTCATGCTCAGTCATCTCTTTTGCAAGTGCCGCTCACCGCAGTGCAGAGTGGCACCTTTTCGTAGTTGGCAAGACTTACTAGTTCACCACAGGTCACAGGGAATCAACCCTGGGAGACAGTCTCTCTATTCACAGCTTTCTGGCTAATAAACTCCTCATACAGCGCTTCACCCTCTTTACCCCACTCTTTCTTCCATTTATCTCTTCTACTTTCATTTACACACTGTCAGTTTGTGTTTTAAATGTGCTTGCGAGTTCTATTCATTCAATCACTCTGGTTAAGACTTTAATGTTTGTGTGTACAGTATGTGTACAAGAGAGCTCATGACCTGTAGGCGTGAGTGCGCGCTGTTGTAACGGCAGTCTTCTCGCCAGAGCTCTCCTGCTGTGTGCCTTCATGTTATGCCACTCTTATTTTAATCTCACACTTAATTCTTTTGACAGTATAAACATATGCTGTCAGATACAAAGCACACACATACTGTTTAATACTTTTGCAGATGAGTTTAATAGAACTTTCATGACCACCCCAATAATGTTTTTCTATTCATGGCTTCTTCCGTTATTAGATAGACTCTAGAGAAAGGATATAATAAATTTAATAAAGGCGAGTGGCTGGATTTGGACCTGGCACTATATAGTTTTCATAACATTTCTCCTGTGTTTGTATACATATCATCACACACACAAAATTACTGGTGGTGCATACATTACTTTAGTCAATGTTTTGTTTTTTTTGTCAGGAAATTGGGTGAAGGCTTTTTTTTAGGATGTTTCGCCATAGATTGGGGGCCTGATAGCCTTTTAAATCACCTCCTTGGAGTTGTTCTTATGGGTTTTTCAGCATAGAGAAAACAATCAGGGTTTTTTAAGAAGGAATTTTACAGCACACTCATTTTCTTTATAAGTTTTGGAGATAATCAGAGCGAAAGTGTACACACACAAAGCGATGGGAATTGACCCCAGGCTGTCGTGGCAACTTTTTTAAGCGGTTAGTGTGCATTTCTGCACATGCCAAGTACACACTGTTTTGGCCCATCAAGCTCTCTTTGAAGCCATTCAAAATAGAGCTGCTAAGTGGAAACCACAATGCTCTGTGGACTACCTTGCACTCCCCAGACTTAATTGTGGTCATAGAGATACAATTAGGAAGTGGCGGTAGGCACGCAAACGGCTGGACTGTCTGACTCTTGTGCTTCTCTGTACTGCCTTTGCCACAAAGCATTTTACTTCGAGCTAACTAATGATTGTTTAAAAAAAAAAAAAAAAAAAAAATCGTTTTCTCTACTTTTAGTGTGACTTCTATTTTGTTCACTCCTTTTAGTAGAACGCAATACAATGCAACAGTACCGCAAACTGCAGCACAGCCTCCAAAATGGTCATGATGTTGAGGCCCTCCTCTCCACAGGGTTCAGGAAAAGTTTAATTTTCCAGCTTGCTCCATTAGTGGTAAAGGAGTTGGCTAACGCCAGCGATGCTAAACCAACATCACGACCGAACATTAGTGATTGGTTATGGCAGATCCAGAGTGGCTCTGGGCAGATCCAATAGTTTTAAACTTCAACAGAGTGCCCCCCTTCAAGGGAGTTAACACTTGTCAATGGAGAGTGGCCAAACATTCTGTACAAATGAAATGTACCAGAGTCTGGTAGGACCAGGCTAGGCCCGTTAAATACAAAAAAAATATATATATATATATATTTTCACACACAGCCCTCAATTTTAGTTTTAACTAGATGAACTGAAAAAAAACCCTGCCATGTCTCGTTTTCTCTTCAGACATTTAGCCTCTCTTGTCCTTCACTTTTTCCTTTCTTTTATGTTCTCCTGTGTCTTGTTTCCTCTGCCGTTTCTTATCACTATGTCATTTCCTACTTTCTATCCCTCCCTCTCTATGCATTTGTTTTGCCTCTCTCTTTGCCTTTCTCTGTGTGCGAGTCGCACACAGTCAGATTCTTGTTAGATCTTCAAGGCATCACCCCGCACTTTGTTCTCCTGCATCTCCATACGCTGATGAGCCTTGAATAACATACACAGCCAACAAACCTTCAAATGTGGCTCTTACATGATGGCTTGATGCTCTGTTGTTGTTGTTGTTGTTGTTGGGTGTTCTTGTTTTCTGAGCCAGAGAGAGGCCCAAAGCAGAGAGAGATTTGGCTCTTTCATGAGATAGACCTAATTCTGCTCCTTTTGTGGTGGGGTAGGAAGTGTGAGACAAACTCTAATGCTGTCGTGCTCTCCTGCTCTCTCTCTGGCTGTTTCTTTCTTCTCCTGCCATCTATTTTTCTTTCTTCTATTCCATTTGATCTCCCTCCTTCTGTATGTGAGCTTATTGCTGTATGGTGAAAGCAGGGAGTTACAGTAATTCTCTTAAGAAGTCATTTCTTTAAAGAATGATTACAAATATTCTTTAATTACACTCAATGTAGACAAGCTGTCTGAATACTTCTTGCACAAACACGCATGACAATAGTAACATTAGAAGGTGTTTGTAGGTCAGACACCTGAGCGATTCATCTGTCCTACTTTTCTTTTTCTTTTCGTAATGAGGTCAAAGACTGATCTGTCAAACCCAAGAGACATGAGCCTGTTAGGTAAAAACACTGGCCTCTTAAGGAACCTAGCCCCAGGTCCTAGATGTGGAGACTTACAAATGCCACTTTGAATGAAAAATGAATTTAGTAATTTGTAATTTAGTGTTTTTTGTGACTTAAAACTAAAGTGCGTAGTTTTTGTCGCCCCCATGAGGAATTCAAAGTAATGACAACACCACTGTTGCATCCACATGACACAAGCCTTCTGTAATTGTGCACGCGCTCCCATCCCTCCTCCACACAGTTGCTAGTAGCCAAGGAGGACACGGAGGATTAAAAAAACATGAAGTTGAGAGTTGTGTAAATGTATATGGACTGTTCTTATATAGCGCTTTCCTAGTCTTAACGACTACTCAAAGCGCTTTTACATAGTACAGGAACCATTAACACACATTCACACACTGTGGCCGAGGCTGCCGTACAAGGTGCCACCTGTTGAGACAACCGCTCTACCCCTGAGCCATAGCCGCCCCCTTTGTATCAACACATTTGGCAATGGCTTGAATGTAAAGGACGTTCATTAATATAAAATAGGTTACGCACTAAAGCTTTAACTTTTACTTATAGTCTTTAAGAACAGGTGTATCCTGATGCAAAAGATTATCTTTACGGCTATTAAACATAGTTATTCAACTTTTAAAATGTCCCCATATCAATCTTTCAAGGTAATATAGTCAACATGTAAGAACACAATTAAACACGGTTTACATTACATTGCATTTCATTTAGCTGACACTTTTAACCAAAGCGACTTGCAATAAGTGCATTCCACCGTGAAGGTACAAACTCAGAACAGCAAGAAGTACATTGGCTTCATATAAGCCAAACTAATGAGTGCAACATTTATTTTCATGTAACCATCATCTTCTTAGCCAAGGTGCAGTTGGAAGCCTGGGGTGGAAGATATGTAGACTTTCATGTGTCCTGGTTTTAATGGGGAGCATAATGGACCATGTAAGAGCCAGGACAGCAAACAGTCGGGATGCCGTTGAGTGATTAGGTGGAGTGATTGGGTGTCCCTTGCAGTGAGTGACACCTCATGTTTACACATCGAGCAAATAGGGACCAACATCAGCATTCATTTGGAGTCCTATCCAATATCCACTATCTGTGTTGCTCTGTTTTGGTCTCCACCAACTCCTGAGGGACATGTCCGGCTCTGGCAGTGCAAAGCTTGTTTAGTTGACGTACACCCCATTTACCTTTTTGATGATGCATTGCAAAGTGATGGCTTGACCCTTTAACCACTCTGTCAATACTGCACTCCCCCTTTTTTCCTTTTTCAACTTTCACACCTGGCTAAACCAAATATAACCAATATATAAACCAAAATAAACCAAATTGAAAAGTTCTAATTGCTAGATTATTAATAAACTCTTCTGATGCTGCCAAAAGAAAAATACTATTAAAGTTGTTTTGTATCCACCTGGACTGTTAGACAAACCAGAAAGCCTCCCTCGTGTCAAAGGAGAAATTTGATTTGGAGTGTATTGTTTTTGTTCTCCACCTTTGAAGCATTACTTTGCTTTTGTCTTGTCCCTATCTTCCAAAGTGTAGCGCCTCTCCCATTAGCCAACTATAAAAGTCATCTAATTAAGGCCGGGATGGGCCATGACGGGCCAAGGAGCAGGGCCAGTCCTCTTTTAATGTAGAGCGGCCATTGATCGGCCAGTGGATCCATAATGTAATCTGCATGCCAGTGTCTTAGTATGGATCCACTCTGAAGAAAGATGAAAACAACGGAGCAGGTTAGAGAGACCGGGGAAAGATGTGCAATTTAAACTAAAGTCACGGAGGTGAGGGTTTGATGGAGATCCACAGTTAGAATGAGTAGAAAATACCCGCAGCCAGACTGTCTGCTGGCTGGCTTAAAAGTAAGAACGACTGAAGGCATGGGGGATGACAGAGAGGGACAAACAGGGCAGGAAAACAAGATTTCCAAAAAGGGGAAAATGACTGGCTTAGAAAGTGCCCCCATGCTGTCAGTAAGTGGCTGAGCCAGGCAGCCCTTCCTTCTATCAACTAAGAGATGAATGGCCGGGTGTATCCTATCACCATCTATCACTGTGAAACTGTACTTGCCATAGCAGGCAGAAAGTGGCTAGCAACAGTTTCTCTGCTGCAAGGACTCCTTGAAGAAATTCAGCTATTCACTGCTTTAGTGAAAGCAGTGCTTTCTATAGACGTATTTGTTTTTATATATGATGTTTATAATGTTATTGTAGATGATTCACTTATATACTATGGTCCTAAGACTGGAGAGTTTATTTACAGCGGTGCACATAACGTTTTCAGTGAGTACCAGGAGATGGTGTTTGGTACTTACCCCATATGTAACCTGTAACCATCTGTTACAAGCAACATCATATGTAAGGTTAGATGAGAAGATCGGTCAAGTACGCAAAGGCGCGTAGTAACACAAGTGGCGTTACTTATTGTTGTGCACGCGTACCTGCGTACCAGTTATGTCCGCCCCAGGTTATATAATTCTGTTCTGTCAGAACAGAATGATATTTATACAAAATATTTTAATTCAGCAAAATATACTGTAAAATAAGGTCCAATATTGAACCTTAAATCTGCTATAATTGTAAATGATAATATACATAATATAGTGAAAATTTGGCCAGAACCATGACTGCAAATTAGTGCTTATGGTGCTTCATACCTACTAGATGTGTAAATAACCAACTGCTGTTATTTATGCATCATTAGTTTTAAGAAGTCTAGAAGTCTTTTTTTTTTTTCTGCCATTAACAAAAGTGCTCAAAGTTCTTAAATGTCATTGTACCATTTTGTAGACTTCTGTCGTCTTCTTCTCGCTGTAGAAGTAGAATAATGTGCGTAGAGAGCAGGAACCCTTGAGGAATGGAAGCATAAGGACAAACCTAAAATGTTCTAGGTTAATTGTGTTTTATTGCAACCGAAGCAGAGGCTCATCTCCAAATGGCAAAGTGAATTAGGATAGAAAGGGGTTGGACAAGTGAAAGCCGTAGACATTTACACAACACACTTAGTGTCTAACCAATTAGAGCCATCGGTAAAGTCAGAACATCTTTGGAGATGTATCTTTGTGCTTATTTGGGAAGATGGAAGGGGTTAGGAGCAAAAAAAAAAAAAAAAAACACACAATGGCGTGTATGATGGAGGTCCTGATAGTGTGTGTGTGTGTGTGTGTGTGTGTGTGTGTGTGTGTGTGTGTGTGTGTGTGTGTGTGTGTGTGTGTGTGTGTGTGTGTGTGTGTGTGTGTGTCATTGCGCCAAGGGCACATTTAGTAAATTATACACACAGCTTTTAGGAAATAAGAGCTTTATGTCACCCATTTTTTTTTGTCATCTAAGTCCCATGGTCACAAAACATGCTTTACAAGTTGAGGAAAATGCCGTTTAACCCAGTTTAACTTGCAACATGCCTCCTTTCAGATTATGTTTATGTATTTCATCAGTGTGCTTGCTAACTGCCGCTTTAAACTCTGGTTATTCACTCACTCATAAAAAACTAGGGAAAGAGTGTAAGTAGCGCACCCTACACTATCAAATTTCTTTTTTTTTTCTGTCAGGCAGTTTTTTTTGTTGCCAAAATTTGTGATTATAGTTTCCACAGTTGTTTTATTTAAACAGACTATGATCGAATGCAATTCTACACACAGATGCTGGACATCATTTTGTTCAGCTGCCTTTTTTTTACTACACACCAGGGAATGTTTTACCATGCACTAGGACTGGAAAATTTGTTGGAGGTAGGCAGTTGCTCATTGTTATCAACATTTTAATACACATTTATTTGGTCATTCATTTACATTTATGCTCAAAAGAAGGCCGTGTGGTCTCCTGATGCACCGCTGGCACCGGCATTGCAATAAACTGGAGAACGACAGTCTTGGCAGAGGACGGTCGGGCATCTTTGTTTTAATCAGACAAAAATATAAAAATTTAAATACGTTTTCTCTGTTGAAATGCCAGAAGTATACTAATTGTCTATTGTTTTTGAGGGAACGAATGGAAAATGAAAACAGCTGAGTGACTTTTCATTGGGCAAAGCCACACTTAGATACTGGCACCCCTTGCTGTGCACTAACCACAGAATCTGTGTGTGGGCATGGATGTGTCAATGCCTGTTTCTGCTTGTTTATGCACATGCATGCCTTTCTAAGCATGTGAGCAGTACATTTGCTTTCGACCTTATAGGATTTAAATATGTTTTTCATCATTGATCATTGTTGAGAATTCAGTTGTCAATACCCACCAGGTCCGGATTTGTTACGGAACGGCTGCGGCCATGACTGACAGCTGAAGTCTAGAGGACCCAATTAAATTTTATTTATAGTATCAATTCATAACAAGAGTTATCTCGAGACACTTTACAGATAGGTCTAGACCACACTCACACAATTTACCAGGACCCAACAGTTCTAGTAGTTCCCTCCAGAGCAAGCAACAGTGGTGAGGAAAAACTTCCTTTTAGGCAGAAACCTGGGACAGACCCAGGCTCTTGGTAGGCGGTGTCTGACGACCAGTTGGGGTTAGAATGAAGAGTGGCAATAACAGTCACAAAAAATAATAGTTTGTAGTAGTTCATGGCACTGCAGGACATAGCAGGGCACAGCAGAGCGTGGCAGGATGAACACGGCATCGCAGGACGTGTAGCGGGACCATGGCGACAGCTGCTACCATGATTTTGGAGCCTCCCTGATCCAAGGAAACATGCTGGGAAAAAGAACATAGGACTCCGGGGAATGAGCTAGGTTAGTAACAAGCATTTCTGGGACATGGATGCACACAAATGGAAAGATAGAAAGATAGAGGAGAGAGGAGCCCAGTGTGTCAAAGGAAGTCCCCCAGCTGTCTATTACAGCATAACTAGGAGAGACAGGGTAAAGAGAGGAGCCTGGTCAGGCTAGAACTCTCCCCAACCAGATCGAGCTGTATGCCCTGCCTCCCTCTAGTATTTATTATATTATAGATAGATCTGACAACTATGACAAGAAGCAGGTGGGCCGGGTTAGGCGGACGCTGCGACTCCTCACTCCCTAACAATATTCAATTCTATGCCCTAACTATAAGCTTTATCAAAGAGGAAAGTCTTAAGCCTACTCTTAAATGTGGATACGGTATCTGCCGCCCGAACCCAAACTGGAACCTGGTTCCACAGGAGAGGAGCCTGATAGCTGAATGCTCTGGCTCCCGTTCTACTTTTAGAGACTCTAGGAACCACAAGTAACCCTGCATTCTGGGAGTGCAGTGCTCTTGTAAGGTTGTAAGGTACTATGAGCTCTTTAAGATAAGATGGTGCCTGACCATGAAGAGCTTTGTAGGTGAGAAGAAGGATTTTAAATTCTATTCTGGATTTTACAGGAAGCCAATGCAGAGAAGCTAAAACAGGAGAGATGTGATCTCTTTTCCTGGTTCCTGTCAGAACACGTGCTGCAGCATTCTGGACCAGCTGAAGAGTCTTTATGGACTTTTTCGAGCAGCCTGATAATAAAGAATTGCAGTAATCCAGCCTAGAAGTAACAAATGCATGGACTAGTTTTTCTGCATCATTTTTAGACAGGATATTCCTGATTTTTGCAATATTACAGAGGTGAAAAAAGGCGATCCTTGAAATTTGCTTTATGTGGGAATTAAAGGACATGTCCTGATCAAAGATAACTCCAAGATTCCTCACAGTGGTGCTGGACGCCAGAGTGATGCCATCCAGAGTAACTATCTCTTTGGATAATGCGTCACGGAGGTGCTTGGGCCCCAGAGCAATAACTTCAGTTTTATCTGAGTTTAACATTAAAAAATTACAGCTCATCCAGGTTTTAATATCCTGAAGGCACATTTAAAGTTTAGCTAACTGATTAGTTTCATCCGGCTTGATCGATAGATATAATTGAGTATCATCTGCATAACAATGAAAGTTTCTGGAGTGCTTCCTGATAATATTGCCTAAAGGAAGCATATATAAAGTGAACAGGATTGGACCGAGCACAGATCCTTGTGGGACTCCATGACTTACTTTGGCGTGCACAGAGGATTCATCGTTAACATGAACAAACTGAGATCGATCTGATAAATAAGACTTAAACCAGCTTAGAGCAGTTCCTTTAATGCCAATTAAATGTTCCAATCTCTGTAATAGGATATGATGGTCAATGGTATCAAATGCAGTACTAAGATCTGTTGATATGCAGAAAGTCACACAGCTGTTTGGCGACTGCTTTCTCAAGAATTTTAGAGAGAAATGGAAGATTGGATATAGGTCTATAGTTGGCTAAAACATCTGGATCAAGGTTGGGCTTTTTCAGAAGAGGTTTAATTACAGCTACTTTAAAGTGCTGTGGTACATAGCCTGTTAATAAAGACAGATTGGTTATTTCTAGTAGAGAAGTGTTGACTAAGGGTAAAACTTCTTTAAGGAGCCTAGTCGGGATGGGGTCTAAGAGGCAGGTTGATGGTGTAGCTGAAGAAATAATTGAATTAAATTGATAAAGATCAAGTGAAGCAAAGCAGTCTAAACATATATCTGGTTTTACAGCTGTTTCTAAGGTTCTTGAGTTTAGAGATAAGTCAGTGCCAGTTAAAGGCAGGTCTTGGTGAATTTTGCTTCTAATAGTTATAATTTTATCATTGAAGAACCTCATAAAGTCGTTACTACTAAGAGCTATGGGAATACTTGGCTCAGTAGAGCTGTGGCCTTCTGTCAGCCTGGCTACAGTGCTGAAAAGAAACCTGGGGTTGTTCCTATTTTCCTCTATTAATGACGAGTAGTACGCTGCTCTGGCATTACGGAGGGCCTTCCTACAAGTTTTAAGACCATCTTGCCAGATTAAACGAGAATTTTCCAGTTTGGTGGAAAGCCAGATCTTCTCAAGTTTCCGCGATATTTGCTTTAATTTGCAAGTTTCAGTGTTATACCATGGAGCTAACCGTCTTTGTTTTATCATCTTCTTTTTTAGAGGGGCAACAGAGTCGAGTATCGTTCGCAGCGAGCCTGCTGCACTATCAACAAAATGATCAATTTGGGAAGGACTGAAATTAGCATAGGAGTCCTCCGTTACTTTGTGACTTGGTAATGAATTAAATGCTAATGGAATCACATCCTTAAATTTAGCTACAGCACTATCAGATAGACATCTTGTATGGACATTTTTGCCTACTGGCATGTAGTTCAACAGTATAAACTCAAAAGTTATCAAACAGTGGTCAGATAAAAAGGGATTCTGTGGGAACACTATTAAATGTTCAATTTCAACACCATATACCAGAACAAGGTTGAGGGTGTGGTTAAAATGGTGAGTTGGTTTATGAACACTTTGAGAGAAGCCAATAGAATCTAATAGAGAGATAAACGCAGTACAAAGGCTATCATTCTCATCATTCACATGAATATTAAAATCCCCTACAATAACAACTTTGTCCGTTTTTAGCACTAAATTTGACAAAAACTCAGCAAATTCAGATAAGAATTCAGAGTATGGACCAGGTGCTCGGTACACTATAACAAATAGAACTGGCTGCAGGGATTTCCAACTTGGGTGTGAAAGACTAAGAACAAGACTTTCAAATGAGTTATAATTCAGTTTAGGTTTAGAGCTGATTAGTAGACTAGAATCGAAGATAGCTGCAACTCCACCTCCTCGGCCTGTGCCTCGAGGAATGTGAGTATTAATATGACTGGGAGGGGTGGATTCATTTAGACTAACATATTCTCCATCACCCAGCCAGGTTTCAGTAAGACAAAATAAATCAATATTAGAATCTGATATTAATTCATTTACTAGTACACCTTTAGAAGAGAGAGCTCTGATGTTTAAGAGTCCACATTTAATTCTCCTATTCTTTTCCACTATTGCACTTGTGGTTTTAATTGTTATGAGATTTTCATGCACAGCTCAAGGACTAGCTCCACTAATAAACTTGTCAAGATTTCTAGAAATGAGAGCTGCTCCATCCCAAGTGGCATGAATGCCGTCTCTCAGAATCAGTCCAGGTCTTCCCCAGAAAGACTGCCAGTGATCCACAAAGCCCACATCATTATCTGGACCCCACCTCAATAGCCAGCGGCGAAATGACGACATGTGGCTATACATGTCATTGCTGGTTAGATTTGGCAGGGGTCCAGAGAAAACTACGGTGTCCGACATTGACTTTGCGTATGTACACACTGATTCTACATTAATCTTGGTGACCTCCGTTTGGCGTAACCGGGAGTCATTAACGCCAACGTGAATAACAATCTTACTGTATTTACGTTTATCCTTACCCAGCAGTTTCGATAGCTACAGTAACTAACGACTGATCTATCATGGTGCAGATCTGGACTTCTAACTCACTAAGCCTTGCCTCCATGTCTATAAATAAACTACACTTGTTACACATACCATTGTCGCTAAAGGATGCAGAGGAGTAACTTAACATCCCACACATCGAGCAAGAGAAAGTAGGAGAGGGAGACGACATGGCTTACTGCTAAGCTAAAGTCGCTAGTAGCTAAGCTAAAGTAGCCTACAGTAGCGTTAGCTACCAAGCGTTATAAACAACTGTTATTTAACGAAAGTCGCTGACAAATGAAAAGATCTGTGAGTGCTTAGGCAGAACTACTATAAGAATAAGTGTTTAGCGGACAGTTAGCCGCTGCAATAGCAAATCGAACTTTTATTTAGTGAGCAGCAACACGCTACCGACACACAAGCAACATTTGTGCTATCGCCTAGAACACTTTTTAAACAAAATAGTTAGTATATATAATTAGTATAAACGTGTGTAATGTTGTTCTCTAACTGGCAATATAAAGATTTTTAGAAGTCTTTATTATGTTGAGGCTTGCAGATACACTGCTATACATTCCCTTTCCTGTGTTAGTATTATTTTTGATATGTGTCTCTTTTGGTCTTTATGTATGATCCATTTTAAATATGCTAATATAAAATGGCTAGCTTTGCCCCATACAAATGGCCCATACTGGCTTTAATGTGAGTGCCTGACAGAGAGTTGGCTGTGACACACCTAAATGCTTCTAATGTACCATGAGTAGGGTATTAGAGTATCTATATCATTCATATAAATCAAATAGAACCACACTTTGAACAACGCCACTGAACAGAGGGGGGGATAAGAAAGTCAAGATGCGGCAGGTACCGCATGCACGCACGCATGCACGCACACAGACACAGACCCGTGTGTGTGTGTGTGTGTGTGTGTGTGTGTGTATAACGAGAAGGGTGTTACATTGCAGATAGATGGGGGGGGATAAAAAAGTCAAGGTGTGTGTGTGTGTGTGTGTGTGTGTGTGTGTGTGTGTGTGTGTGTGTGTGTGTGTGTGTGTGTGTGTGTAACGAGAAGGGTGTTACATTGCAGATAGACTGGCTTACTGGAGCACCCATGGACAAAGCTTGGGAGATGGAAACATACTGTCATTCAGCTGTGATGAAAATGCCTGCAGGAGTGTAACAGCACACACACAAATACAGAACACAAACCAAAGCTGATACCTCTGCTATAAAGACAAGAGTCTCATCAGACTGGATAAAACCAGAAACTTCAGATTTGATGACACTATAACTGTCTATTAATTAAGAGTTCTTCTCTTCTGAAACCAAAATGTCATCTGCCTAAGCTCGTGTTCTCGGTTGGCATCTTGCAGCACTTTGCTTTACTTTAGGCTTTCACTGTTGGCCCTTCCAGCATTATATTACGACTTCCCTTGTCTTGTCTTTATATCTTCCCTTGTCTTCTCTGCATTCAATCCCCCTCATATCTTCTCTCTGATCTGTTGTTTGTCTACTGGCATGGAGCTTTAGCTGTGGCACAGCGAGCCCTGGCGTGCTGTGCTATGCCGCGCTCACTTGTATTTCAGTTGCATCTTCACATCAGGGGATTACAATGCTTTCTGCAATGCTTGATGCAATTGGCTCAACTTGTGTGTGGCTGTGGAAACAAATAGCTAATTCTAGAAGACTAAATACTGTATATTCTAGTCTATGTAACATAGGAGTCACAGTCATTTGGTGTTTTAGTCATTGCTGTGTTACTGTTTTGAACATCATGTAACAGATGGTAGCCTTAATAAAGTGTGTTGCTTTATTAATACACTGCTCGGTGTCCTTTAGGATTATTTTTAGCAGTGGGGGCTGGTCTGTCCGAGCAACAACCACAAGAAATTCTTCATAGGGAAACCAAAACCCAAATGACTATATCTAGACTATTTCCAATATCTACTATATTATATTACACTGACTCACTTAATGTTTCCAGATGGTTGATATCAGGACAATGAGTTGACAGAACTTGATAGAAAGTTGAATGTTGTCCAATTAGAATGGACCCACCGCGGTGATGTTTTTTAATGGAGCTGTTTGTGTAGAAAGCTAACGTTTTGACAGTAAACTACATCAACACAGCAGTATGTGGAGGTAAACTGGACAGGCCCAATAACCTCTGATAGTTCTACTCTTTGTTAAATTGCAATGTGAGCGGCAGCCAACGGGGGGGGAGCATTATGTTGGCAGGATAAAGCAACTGCCACTACATTGTGCGGTTGCCCTATTTCTGATACTCTCGGCAGACATTTCACTACAAAATCAACATTAAGGAAACACTGCTGCTTATGTAACTTAATACTTTCATAGCTGCTTTACATACACAAAACTAGTATTTTTTAAAATTGTGAACAGTTTTTTCCCCTTACATCTCCTTTCCTCTTCATTTGCATCCACTCATCTGCACATTTGTGTGTCTATAGATTGAGCAATCTGTGGAGGATCCAGTTGGCTGTTAACTAATATCGGCTTCTTCCTCCCTATGGTGTGTCCATCGTGGGTCCAGCCTTCTATTCTAAGTCTCCCTCTAATTAACGGCTGTTATTAGCTCTAATGAGCTGCTTAGTGATTGCCAGAGCACAGCTGCTGACATCCAGCAGGAACACTGTCTTTCCTACTTTGTTCCTTATCTACTTGAGCTTTCTCTAATTTCTCCTGCTTTATTCATTCATTGAGATTATTGGCTCACTATAGGCATTATTTTCCCCCCAGACAGTTTGAGCCTTGTTCGTAAATTTTCGTGTCTTTCTCCTGCTTTGAGCATGGTATCATTCTCCACTCCTCTATTTGGTTTAGAATGCAATCACCATGTTTCTGGGGTTAAGTAATAGCATTTGGATCAGCAGAAATTGAATCGAGCTGTGTGGTTTTGACCCTCAGTCTCTGTCTGTCTCCACCTTTCTCTCTATAAATGTCTCTTTTATTCCCCTGAAGTGTGTTCTTTTCTTTTAGACTTTGGTTTTAGATGGTTGCCACTTCACATTCATTGTCTACTTCTTTCTCCTTAAAGTGGTTATTTCAAGTGGCTTTACTTGAATGCAAATTATTCATGTCTTGGTTCTATGATACCATAGAACTTGGCTGCCACTCACACATTTGTAAAATCACTGGATTATATTTGGGATTATAAGATTATTATGAATCAATCCAAACATGAAACCTTGTTGACGAGGAGATAGATTGTAGTCACAATATTTCTGGTTGTTTTTATGTGTTATGCTACGTATTAACATGGTCAAAAACGGATTATTTTACAGATTTTACAAGATAATCTGATACTTTTTTATTATTAGCATAAATTATTTTACTTAACTATAGAACATTGTATATGATTTATCTGGTTAAACAACCTTTTTCTTAAAGGAAATTTAGTATAATTTAGTATAATTTAGTATATTAGTAAATATGTATTAAATATTGCTAAGTGTAATATGAGCAATATCTTCTATAATGGTTGATCATAATGTGTTGATCATCATTTAGGGCAGGCCAGGATCACTGTGGAATGAAGTTATATCAACTTTTTTTTAACAATGTGTTTATTGAATTTTGATTATACAAGACAGTTCACAAAGAAATATCATTTCAGGTCAACACTTAATTCCCACCCCAACACAACAGAACACATCACTCTCTTCTTGCTTACAAAAATACAAAGGTATCAAACAGGAATTGGTCTGAATATACAACAAATATCGCAAAGTACCCAGAAACCAAATATGCATTACTGTACTGTTATATCAACTTTTTGTGTTTATATGTCTCAATTTTAATGAATAACAGTTTTTTTTTTTTTGTGCATGCCCAGATGAGTGATTACATTTTTTTTTTTTTGTGTTTTGTGAAGTGTGTTGATGTGTAGTAAGGTTGCCCAATTAATCAAATTTTAATCACAATCACGATTTTGACTTCCCACAATCAAATTTGCGTGATCGAGCAATTTTTTTTTTGAAATGCGTCATTTCATAGAACGCTCCGAGTTTTTTTGTAAATCCAATCTACCGCTCCGTAAACCACTGTCTGATCATTTACCAGTCAGAGTTGTTCCCTGCACTGCACAGCTTAGTTTCTAGATGTAGACAGTCACAGAGGACAGAGTAACGGGAGGAAATTCAACAGATAGCAGTCGGTCATACAGCGGTCTCAAGGTTTACCAGGAAACGCAACATTATATCCCATCTGTGTTGTTTTTCAGACAACAGCAGTGACCAGTGCCAGTTGGTGCTAGTTAGTGTCTGTTAGCTTACAGGGCTCAAGGGCGCGAGTAATATTTTTTCCTCTAGGTCGCACTGGTGCACCTAACGTCCTCGCATCCGCTGCAATGTTGTTTTTATGGATATGGTTTAATTTTGCGTTACATGACTCGTTTCTTCTGTAAAGCCGTGCCTGTGCTGGATCTCTCCTCTACTCTCTCCTCTTACTCTCCGCGCAGCCCCGCCACACAGCCGGTCCACACTTCTCACATTTGTCTACAGTTTTAATATTAAGGCAGCTGTATATTAAGTATGAGAGGCAAACCTGTTTTTCGGCGGCCACGGCGAAAAACACAGAAGAAGTTATTGAATGCAACTAACTTCAGTTTGTTGAGTAATGGCGTGTGAGACGGAGCCACCTGGACCTGGACCAGAGATGTGACCCATGGCCAGAATATCATAGTTCATAAAAATGCAGTGACGATACAGACATTTCATACACACGTGTGTAACTCCGCTGACCCCCATTCGACCCGTGCTGGACCAATTCATAATGAGTCAGCCGTCACTCTGTGAGACAGTCCATCACACTCCCTCTCTCTCCCTAGCTCTTTTAATCAGTTATTGTTGAAAACAAGTGAAGGAGCTTTCTCAGAGATGCATTTAAAAAAACAAATCCCATGCTATTCATTTCAGATAGCTATTTTTCATTTACATGTGTTGCTGCTGTATGTCTATACAATATATAACTTCAACATAAGAATAATGTAGCATAATATGGATGTGAAAGCAGTTATAAATAGCCTATGTGACAATAAAATATGTTTTGGTTAAAATCAACAAATTGTGAATTAATTGTGATCACAATATTGATCAAAATAATCTTAAAAAATATTATTTTGGCCCTTATTGTGCAGCCCTAATGTGTAGGTTTGTTTATGTCAGAATAAAACCAACCAGACTACACCCTATTGAAATAGGATACTGTTTCAACACAGTGAGGTGGAGGATAGAAGTGTTTCAGCCATTTAAAATAAAGTCAATTTCATTGGGCATGCAGTTAACTAAAATCAAAACTTAGCAGAGGACAGGACACCCACGGTAATTGTTTTCAGTCATTCAAGGCATATTCAGATGGTAAGCATGATTACAAAAATAGGAAAATCTCTTCAAGCCATGTGATAACCCTTTGCAAAAAGATTGTGCGACGGTTGTTGTTTCTAATTGTGTATTTTGAACCTGACATGTTTTGGCCTGCGGTGGGAGATGACCGTTGAAACACAGAGGCCATTGTCAGTGCCTGACAACAGGATATATAAAGCTGAAAATCAATAGTGCTTTCATCTGCATCCGGCCTGATCTTTTTTCCCCCTATTACCAGAGATTTTCTCATTGCTCCTGATAAAAGCAATAGAGCTCTGAAATGATCCAGAGAAATAGTCCTGTCAAAAAATGATTTATCTTCTGTGAATAATCGCAGGGGTTATTGAATATTTTTAGATTAAGTTAATTACTTGACTATAAAAAGCCATAAATTGAAGCTCTCCTCACCGAGAAGCTTCAGATCTCTCCAAGTCTCTATTTCTCGTTCTTTCTGTCAGCCGCTTCATTGGAAGAAAGAAAAAAAAAAATCTGTTTTATCATTCTGTCACCAGCGAGACGCGTTCCGCTTGACCTGATGCAATTGGAGGCAATTGAAACAGTCATCTTACCGTGCTGATGCGATGGCAGTATGTGATGTTTTGGCTTACATCATGCCTTTGTGCACAAAGAATTGCACACATTCCAGATATGTGAGCATGTTTAAAACAAAGCAGTCGCACACAAAGGCACTCTCACCCACTCATGCACAATGGATCTGGACACTTGCATACAGTACCATGTCCTCACACTCACTTACACAAATAATTGTGTACGCATCAGCACAGGGTTACTTCTTTAGGTGTCTCTCTTACCACTCTGCGTGTAGACTGCCTGGCTGTTTAAACGTGTCAGCCGCCATTCATAATGTCTGCTTATAACTGTTTTTGTCTTAACTAAGCCTGCAGATTACACACACTAATGACTTAATAGACTGATCTGTCACTTACATCTCAGGAATCTTTTCCTCAGCTCCCATATATGTCTCTTACATTTGGCAGGCAGATTTACTATGTCTTGAGTGGATCTTACATGATTAAAAATGTTTATATGTGTCTTTACAAGGATGCAGCCTATATAAAGTGCTAGTCAATATGTGATTGAGTTCTTCACGTTATCTGCTTTTAAACCCCTTTGTTACAGGAAACCTGAGTGTAACCTGCATATGAATATACTACATGATAGATAGATAGAACAAACATACACACATACATCACACATACATAAGAATATCACACAAATGTAAGAATAAAAATAAAATCACTCACAGAAATGCAATGACCATGATAAGGTAAGATACTCTGGTAGACTGTGTGCGATGGTGAAAAAGTGAACAGTGCAGGGATTGAACAATGCTGTAGATCATGATTAAATATATATATATATATATACACTATGACTATAAAATATAAACATAATAACCTATAAACTGACTGATTGAACAACAATAACAATATGTAACAGGGAATAAGATGTAATATGTGGTACATAGAGGTAGAAGCACTTTACATGACCTGAAGTAACAGTTGTGAGGCAGTTGGTTGCATAAATGTTATTTAAGCACTTTTTAAGTACCAATCCCTCATAGAGACATCTGTTTACCAAAGCAGAGTAAATCTCACCCACTACTCCATTAATAGCACTTGAGTTATAGTGAGTGCTTCATGCCACATGTAACCAAGGACCCAGAAACACAACACAAACCAGTATAGAACACAGTATAAAGAAAGTAATTAAAAAGATGCGTTCTTTTATTACCAAGCTAATGGTGCTAAGCACTTAAAATCACACAAAGGCGTGTTTATTCTATTCAAACATCTTGTCTCTAAGCAAAGTGATAACGCCAAACGTGCATTCAGCCGTATCTTAATTGACAGGCTCTCAATGTTTTGTGACATACTAAGAGTAATTTCCAGTGTTTTAGTTGGACTAAGAAGGGCTTCAACGAATGATTGTTTTTTTTTTCCAAGTTAATCCATTTATTTACTCTTTGAAAATAGTGAAACATTTCCATCATAGGTTCCCAGCGCCACAGTTATGTCTTTAAATTGCTACTTTTGTCCAACCAACAGGCCAAAACCAAAGGGTTGTCAGTAACAAGCATAATAAAAAAACAATATGAGTCACGCTCACCTGGATCCTACACTTTCCGTAGTGCAACTTGATCGTTTAAAGTCGACACCCCAGTATGTAACAGTCACTCTGTATAGCCTAATTTATGGTTCTGCATTGAATCTACGCCAGAGGTACGTACATACTTACATGCGTGTAGATACAGCACCTTTGCCGTGTCCTGTGCTGTATCCTGACATGCATAGAAATGGATCTTCACCAGCAGCGTTTGGTCCACTTGGCCGTGGACCATGGTAGCATTGCATTTTCTCCTCATTACAGGGTTCTCTTTCTCTGTGAACAACATGAAATCAAGGAGAGGGTTAACTTCTCTTGCTACAGCTTTCCAATTGTGGTTAGAAAGTACAGGTGAGACACTTTGTTTCTCTTTGTAAAGACTACGTAGTACAACGTACTACAAATCCGCTTTTACACATTTAAGTCTCTAAGCAAAAATCAAGAGAACCCCATTCAAATCAGTCCACAACTCCTCATGACAGGTAATCTGAACTTCATTCTGAAATTGGTGGAGTACACCTTTTGAACAATCAACTGATGAATGTAAAGCAATCTAGAACTGTTTAGTTAAAGAGACCAATTGCCACCTCATGTGTTTATGTCCCAACTTTTCTATTACATGCCAACAGTGTTTTTCAGAAAGCTCCTGATCATGGCGTGTTTGCAGTGGATCATAAGATCTGTCAGTAGCTTTAGATCCAGCTATTATTTGTACAATTGGTCGCTAATGCCCACTCCCCCTTGCGTACGTATGTTGGCACTGTGGAATTAAGCTGTGGAGGGAAACACATCTCATTCCAGGCAATGTAATGTCTCTCTGGCATTGCCATGGTTACACAATTGTTGAGTGTTTTGCCAACTGCGCGCAGGTTGAATCACAAGTTTCACACAGACACACACACAAACACACATCTGTGTTGTTCAAACATCCCACAGGCCAATATGAGGGGTGCTGATTGGGAGTGGTATAGTGGGAAAAGAGATATTGGCAGCATAACAGTTAATGCGATGCGGTAGCCTTACCCAACATTACACACTTTAAGCTTCCTCATACAAGACACCATCTTACCTCGGGGTAAGTGGATCATTATGTGTCTGCGCATAGGCAGATATGGTATTAATAGCTGTATTCAATTTGATTTCAAGGACTTACATTATCTCGCCAACAGCTGTGGGGCCTGCTGTTTGATGTATGGACACACGGCTTATAGGGCAGATAGTGGGATATGAGAGCATTGTTGGAGTGATTTTGCAGATTTTAGGGCCTAAAGCGTTCCTTATCACTGGTGAGGCTGAAGTTCAGTGCTTTCAATGACTAATCTTAGTGGTGTACTTTGAAGAAAAGCTTGTAACTTCTAAGAACTATGGAATAAAGACACTGGATATTGTCCCCATTGATTTGCCTCTTTGGAAAATAGACTGACTTTAGATAAGTTTCTTTGTCTCATGACAAGAAGAAAAAAACTATTATTCACACTTTCACCTATAGTGAAACCTATCACTTCCACTTGCGCTCTCTCTCTCACACACACACACACACACACACACACACACACACCTCCAGCTGTCTATTTTCATATTTTCACATCTTGTTTTGCACACAGCCATGATTCTATCCTCGTAACGCTCTCATCAGGTTTGCCAAGTTGACTCGCTTCTTAATTATCCAACAGTATGAATGCCACCTCTCTGGAAAATGTTCAATTCTCATTAATAACCGTGTTATCACACTAATTGTGCTACGGTGGGACATTATTTTTCCTAAGCCTTGGGCTGTGTCACTTGGGTGTCATGCTGAAGGTAGAAAGTGGATTGTGACATGTTAGGATTCAGCAACTAAATTGTAAGTCACTAAATTCATTAGATTTAATGTAAACCACCCCTGTAAATTATAAGTAATGACTGCACCACTTTGTGTGATCTTATCAGCTTTCAATGAGAAAATCTTGATAAAACCAATAGCGTTCTCTCTCTCTGGCGGTCTACAACTCAGGTTAGATTGTGATTAATCTGAACCAACAGAAGGTTGTCAAACGAGACTGCTCTTTATGGCCAATTGCTGTCTGCAAAGACACACACACACACACACACACACACACACACACACACACACACACACACATCACGGTAAACTAGCTCATTTATCATTTTACATCACATTACATTGTAGCCCATAGTTGTAGAGGGCAGATGGTAGCACTGGCGTGTGAGTGTGTGTTGTGTGTACACGTGCACGTGTCTGTGTATGTAGGCACCCGCACTTGGTCTCTGGAGGTGTAACCCGGCTCTGCATGCCAAGCTGTGCCAAGTGCTCACAGCTGGCAGGGACCAAGCAGTTGGTCTCTCTGGACAAGTTGCCCCCTGCGCCAGGACAAACAGGAAATAAGCCCTGGGGCCTGGCAGGAAACAGGCTCTGTAGCCAATGGGAAGAGAGGTGAGGAAGGGGGAGGCGAGGGGGTGAGGAGAACAGCTTGGAGAGGCCGCGTAGCAGTAGCACTAGAAGAGATGTCAAATGGCTGTATGAGGATGTAGGAGAAGTGGAGGAAACAGGAGGAGGAAGAGTAGAGAGGAAAAAGCACCGATCTACTAAAGAGAAATCAAGAGACTATCAGAGGATAGCCGAGGTATAGCAAGAGATAGGAGCAACAGATTGATGGGGGAGATGAGCTATAGCTGAAACTATGTCAAGAGAATAACAGTTCAGCTTAGGTTTGGGTTGTTAGAGAAAGTTTGGATTCCTAAATTATACATTCCCCAGCATGAATAAAGGATTTGGGGTTGCTTTTTCCTTCAAATAAATTGTATGAGGATTCTCATCTTTGTCGCTTTGCAAATGGCTTTGTAATCAGTTTCAATATTGCCAATGTGTTTTCATAGTTGTGTGCATGCGTGTAATGCTGCTTTTTTCTTATGCATTTGTGTGTGTGTGCGCGTGTGTGTGTGTGTGTGTGTGGTCTGTAAATCTCTGTTTGGGCACATACATGAAAGTTTGTAGTTGTCAGCTTGTTTCTCTTCTCCCGCGAAGGTGAGTTTGTCAGATCCGCTTTCTGCTCCTCTGAAGTACCCGAGAATATCATTTGGTAAAAGGTTATTTTGGAGGCACTTCGTGCACGGAACTGAAGCCACTGAAACTCCCATTCTCTGATGTTGGGCTCACTGATGCTTAAATCTCCAGAATTCCCCAGGTTCTTATTTGTGAAGCATTTCTACTGAGGCACGGATCATGTCCCAGACATGTATTGTCAGCTGGTCCTTAGTGGGAAGACACTTCTCCAAAAGTAATCACCAAGAGAATATCTTGAAACAATTTCTACTGAGGCATATCCAGTGAAAGCAATTAGCAATTTCTTCTTTTGAAGGCAGGTCAACTGAGACACACGGCCTGTTGAGACGTTCAAGGTGGCCTAATGCTATTTTTTTTTTTGTTATTTATGTTACCAAGACACTCACTAGTTTGAAGATGGTTCATGGAAACTACTGTCCAGCCACAGGCTATTATATAATCAAACATTCACCACACAGGTTTGATTCTTTTATCCTTTAAACAGAAAGAGCTGTCTGGACTGCCTGGCAATGAAAGTGACTAATGACCTGTGCTTTACCTGTTTTTAGGCATTCATCAGTGTAAAGCCAGTTAGTGGGGTTAGCGTCAGTTCCACCAGTGATCACAGAGGGCACTGTTGTCTTGTGATCCAGCCACACTGATCCAGTACAAGCACTCCCACCACTGGGCCCCTCCTTCTCTTAGCCTTCCCTCTTGTGTGTCCTTGTTATTGTGATGAGCTATGCCCAATTTCAGTACGACTACTGGACTTCTGGAAGCTGTCCCTTCTAATCTGCTCTATAGTCAAGGTCTAGGTTTGGAACTGAGCTCAACAACAAGGCTTTAGCCATGACAAAGACTGATTTGAGACTTTGGGATACTCCTGGGTCTCTCCGCACGCCAGGAGCAGTGGCATTCTCACCACCTTGTTAATCAGCAACGACACCATGCGGATTGCCAGTCAGCCTGTTTACAATTCATCTTTTTAACTACTTGTTGGCATCACAGAGAGAGAGGGAGAGCTGTAATTTATGTGTTGTCATTGTTTTCTGCATCACTATAAAGGATCTATCACTAAATACTGACTTCCAGTTGGTCAGATGGTGGCTACTATTGTCTCTGTGCTTTAACAGCTGCTCCAACACCACATTTAGCTTCAGTTGTTTATAGTCGAATGCGGCCACAAATCAACCCCAGGAGAAATATTATGTTATCATCCCATCAGCTGTCTCTGCTTTTTTTTCTTTCTTTTTTGTTGATTTCCCTTCAAAAATTGGATTTGAAGAGATTATATCTCTGTGTTTGCAAGAATAATGGCTATTATGTGCCTGTGGCTGTATTACATTTTGCTTTTCGCATTGCTTGTGTTAGTATTGTGGTTAGAAGGAACTATACTGATATCTAATCATAATCCAGCCCCTGACCACTTCCATATCTGGTATTAAAAATCTAGTAGCTATGTGAACACCTTGATCTGTCTGGGTGTGATAGGATGAAAGGTCTTACTGAAATGAAGGAACCGTAGCGCCTCTGTCCGGTTTCAATCCGTCTTAACCTGACTTCAAGCAGACAAGACAATGATGAGAGCCCCTGCATAGCAGAATGTGAAACGAGAGTACACGTGTACACACACACACACACACACACACACACACACACACACACACACACACACACACACACACACACACACACACTTGTTACTAGCTTTGTAGTCCTGGCCCGCTGCCAGCTCCTTGTCTGTCTGTCAGACTGAGCATGCTCATTACAACTTTGACAACATTCCACTGGGGTTGCCAGGGATACCAAGCAGTGCTGCCAGGTCCGGTGGATGTGTCTGTGAGTGTGTGTGTGTGTGTGTGTGTGTTAGGAATGCAAAAGCACATTAATACATAACTCCTATTTCTTTTGTAATATTACCACACACATAAGCACACAAACGTTCCTTTTCTCTGTCCTCCTCCTTTCTCTCTGTAGATCATTGTTAATCAGTCTTGTCCCATCTCCTCTCCACTGGCTGTCAGTGGCTTGTCAGAGGCCCGTCAAAGCCCCTGCAGTCCGTCACACACTCCTGCCATTGACATCTGATGACACCCGCTGTTGAAGTCACCCGCTGGGATGACAAGAAATTCAGGGTGCTCGCAGCTTGGAAATCGTTTCTACTTTGCAGTCTGCAGTGTGTTTAAGGATGTGTCGTAACCTAATTCTGCAGCATTTATTTAAATACTATCTATCTTACAGCCCAACTGACTTCCTTCTTGCCTTACAATTGCCTTATTTTTATAGCAGTGAAATGCAAAACAAATCATAAATTACCAACCAAAACAAGTGCAGTATAAAGGCAACTCTTTAAGTGGTGATATAACTTCAACAAGTTCAAAGACGGAACAAAAAGATGCATAATTTCTTATGTTATTTCTAGAAAATATGGCAAACACACTCACTGTGTCTACAACATAAAAAGTACATATGCTGGAGTATGTGGCATTCTCTGAAAGTTTAAATTGTCTAAGCGATTTTAAAATATAGAAATCATCTGACTGCGCCATCTACTTTTTATTTTCTTTGCACACGCTCAGCCGCCACACAGCCGCCATCGCTTCATCCCTTACTTATTCTTGTGCTTCAGTTTGTCAGCTTCTTCAATTCTTTCCATGCATCTCTTTCATAACCCACCACCCTTGCGTCTACCCTTGCTCCCACTCTCCCCATTGAATGTGTCCTCCCTCTTTACCTGATGTTCTTGTTCACCTGTCTGAGTGGGTGGCTTTACGGCGGAGCCCCTGCCGTGCTGTTAGAGCTGAAGTGCTCTCTGCATATTTGTTCATTCTCTCGCTCTCTCGCTCTCTCTCTCTCTCTCTCTCTCTCTCTCTCTCTCGCGCTCTCGCTCTCTCTACCTTTCTTAAACTTTCCCTTCCATATTCTTCCGCCTGTCTTTTTCCCTCTCTTCATCTCTTTCCCCTGCATTGTTTATTTCTAACTCTCTCTCTGTTCTCCTTTGTCTTCTCTAGAGGAAGAAGTAGAAAACTTTGACGTGTCCAGTCTCCAGGAAGAGGCTCTGAGGAACATTGAGGCTGACAGCTTCTGGTGCATGAGCAAACTGCTGGACGGCATCCAGGTGAGAGAGAGAGAACTGTGTGTGTGTGTGTGTGTGTGTGTGTGTGTGTGTGTGTGTGTGTGTGTGTGTGTGTGTGTGTGTGTGTGTGTGTGTGTGTGTGTGTGTGTGTGTGTGTGTGTGTGTGTGTGTGTGTGTGTGTGTGTGTGTGTGTGTGTGTAAAAATATTTTCTTAGAACAATCTCTGATCAAAAGGCCCACATATGGTTTTTATACTTTCATACCAGCATACTGTAAATGCTCAATCCACCCCCTCCCTTCTCGAGTTCTCTGTCCACACTTCTCTTCTCTGTATACATTTTTTTTTTCTCTTCCATGCTCCTTAAACACTTTGTTTTGTATGGATCTATGCTTCTCTGATCTGGTCTTAATAGAGATAAGTGCTCCCCTCGTTGCCACTTGTTTACCTCAGCTCTACACCTGTTTGCACTTGGCAATATAGAAAGTACAGTGTCCACAGTTTTATATATGGTGGGTCGGATGATAACCCAAGGGTGAGATCTCCCAAACACATCGGCCGTTGATCTGAAACAGTGAGCTTATAGTGGCTGGAAGCTGTGTACAGCTGCACACTTAGGTCTTGATTCTCAGGTCTATTAGCAGCACACGCAACTGTTTCACATTACAGGGAATATGATTCACCGGTTGGCGTATCAATCTGGATTCCGCTTAATTGAACAACGTTACGATAAATTAGTTGTTTTTTTCTAAAGAGCTTTAGCTTTTTACATACACGTACTTGGACCACTTTTACATATTTCTTATGGAAAATAAAGTTGAGTATACACACTCCTTGAGGTCACACTGCGCTGCATAATGTGCTTAGAAGGAATCATGTTGGGTAAATGAAAAGTAAAAGTTTCCAGATGCCTATAATCTAAAAAAACAACACCCTGACAGCTTCTGGTCCTCCACACTTGATTCATGATTCAAACTGTACTCTTTCACATCTAAATATTAAAATGCAGTATTATATCTTAGTGCGCAGGTGCATGTGCTGCGTATGTTGTATCAAAGTCATCTGGAAAGGCAAAGCCAGACACTAAGGTGTTAAGGTGGCTATATACATGCCAACCTTGCCATATATATACTGTGTATATACGTATATCTGTTTGGAGACCAGAACCACATGTCAACTCACAGTTACCTAGATATATTTATAACCTAAATGCTTGTAAGAGTGTGTGCATGCATGGGTTTTGTTTATTTTTGTGCACAAGTCTTTATTTATTCTATAATGAATGAAGTTCAAGGAAAATGCCTTAAATTTAACAAAATATGTTTTGAGACCTTCAGTGCAAATAGTAGATTAGGTATCTTATTCAGAATATATAATAGCATTTTACTGGCAGTAATTAAGTTTCACACCATACATTTCATCCTACAGCAGTGCTTTCTCCATTGAGGAGTTGTTAATGTACATAAAATAATGCAGATTGGCGCTCCGTTTTAGTGCATGTGTACATGATATACCACGACAGATAATCAATTCTATGCACAGTGGTGAATGTTAGTGTTCACGTGGTCTGACATTCCCGTTAGTTGTAAAGCCTGCAGGACTTCTTGAACACTGTGCATTAAGTACAAAGCAGCTTTTCTGTGTGGGTTTAAGAAATGTGATTGCCTTGCATATTCTAAAGCAGGTCTGTCTGTCTGGAGACCAGATAATTGCACACAGACAGCACCAAACTTCATTTTGTTCCATCATTTCTTCCCAAACGCTTTTGCCCACCAGCTCACTTAATCGACCTCGCTCTCAGCGGTCATGGTTGAGCCATCTGTCAATTCTAAACGTGCCTGCCTGGGCTGGTGGTAGATTTGCCCTCAACAGCACAACTGCTATCTCGCTATGCTGGATCAAAGCAACAGAACAATTTCTACCTTTGTACTGTAGATGCTATTTGTGCTGTCAGGAAATATGGAGAATGTTGTTTGTCATCGTAAAACATCAACATGCTTGCCACATTTTTGTACCCTTTCATTGACTGCTAATACCAGACGCCAGTTTGGTTCTAGGCCTGCATGTCTTCAGTTTTGCCTGTGACTGTGTTTTAGAACAGCCACTCTAATTGTTGTTTCCTGGTCGGTTAAAGAAACATCTGCCAGGTTTCCCCCTGTCCGGTCAATGACCCAAATCTAAAGTAACACTTAAGGCTACAGCAGTTAGTCTTAAAATGTATTGATTAGGCAACACTAGGCTTAGTGTTGAATGACTGTTTCAGAAGTAAAGGTAACCCTATATTTTTATGGTGAGGTTAAGTTTTAGTGAGAAGAGGGTTTCATTACATCATTTTTGTTAGTTTACATTGTTTTACAACATCTGTGAATTCAAAATACACTTAATATCGGGAATATATATTGCCTCGCCCTACACTAAAGGTGATTATTAGTAAGGAGCATGTGTTGTGCAAAAATGAAATCATCCATAAATAACTATCAATTTGTAGGCTATTCATTTAGGAATTTACTAGACGCTTTGTTGCCCCTGAGCGAGCAAGACAGAGAGAAGCTTGAGAGCCGAGGAAGTAAGAGAGAAGAACAGAGTGTGTCTTTTGTGGTTGCTTTTGTATGTGTGCGGATGTTTGTCCCTGTGCTTGTGTTTGTTTGTGACCTTGGCTCCAAACTAATTACGTGCAATGCACCAGGGAAGCACATGTTTCCCCCCTAATGCTTTCTAAACAATCTGACGGCGGCTGAGTGCCTCAGCACCGTAATTAGTCGGTGATCCTTGCTCTGACCTCGTCTTAAACCCTCTCACATCCACTATATACTATTAGACTTAACTCAGGGCCTGGAGGTGGGGGTCTGGGGGTTAGAGAGAAAGAGAGTCTGCCCATGCAATTACATTTGCTCAATGCCTTTTAAACACCATTATATATCCAGCATCTTCTGGAACTGGTGCCACACTGGTGTCCCTTTGTTTTGGACCAATTTGTGTGAAATATTTAAAGGAGTTTAATTGCATCACAAGGCAGAACAAACTCATAAATTGGAGGTTTGGAAACATGGTTGGGACATTTTGTAAAGAAAAATGTACTGTCTGCCATCCATTCCCAAACCACAGCTGGTGTGGTTTTCCCAGCCATTTTATATAATTACATGCCTGGTGTACAGTGGAAATACTTTTGAAAGTTTTCTTCATTTTTAATACAGTAAATTGGCCATTAGCTGTGGTTTTAGTGTTTCACTGCTATGCCTCTCTCACCTTTAAGCGAACAGACTATTTTGGCTGTCAATTCACATACGCAGTTTCACTAATGAGCTGCTGCTTTAATTGGCAACACTGCAGCTCCCTCCTCCAAAGGAGCAAGTTAAGAGGTAGTGCTGCATGATCAATCGAATATTAATCTCCATCACAATTTGGGCTTCTCGCAATGTCGATATTGACGTTAAAATGCGTGCTCTGCTCGTAGAAAACGGCTGCGTATCCAATGAAGAGCTTCCTAAACTATTAACCCGCCACCAGGGGGAGTTCCAAGAGTTTTTGGCTTCACTTTTGGGGAGCTCTGATGTTAACTTATGAACAACTTTCCTAAATGTTGCACTTGGTGAAGAAGAACCCTAATTTGTCTTAGTGTGATACAGATAGCTGTTAATTAGCACAACATGGAATTGTAAAGGTTAAACAGCAACAGCATCAACAAAACAATGGCCCATTTGGCTGCACATGGTGGCCCCATCTAGTTCTGACTATTAACTATTAACTGATTATTAAAACACACGCCTGACCTCCTGGACTGGAAAGGGGCACATTAGTCATGTTCAAGCGGGCCAGTGTTTATTATAGTGTATTAAAAAAATACAGTATTCATGTGATTCATTAAAGTGCTTTTAGCCGTGAGGGGCGCCTGAGTAGCTCACCTGGTTCAGCGTGCGACCCATGTACAGAGGCTCAGTCTTTTCCGCCACGGATTGGATTCTGACCTGCAGCCCTTCGCTGCATGTCATTCCTTGTCTTTCTCCCCCTTTCCTATCTTCAGCTGCCCTGTCTAATAATGGCCTAAATACCTAAAAAAGTAAAAAAAACAACAACAAAAAAACCTGAAGTGCTTTTAGCTGTGACTCTGTCATAACTCTCTAAGAATTAGGGTGAACTTAAATGACAGCTAAATATAAAATACATGGACAAACAACTCAATGTCTACCCATTCGAAACATACCTCTGTTAAATTGACCCCGATGTTACCCCAGTCTCTCCAGCAGCCAATTAGACTTGTACTGTGCTAAATTCTGCAGCACCTCTGGCTAACTTGGCTAATTTAACTTGTTAAAATGGTTCCATATCTGCTGTTTTAATTCATTTAAATGGAACGGTCATATCATGTTTTTGTTTTAAACCTGTCCTGTTAATCCCAATCCATAATCTATTAGGAACCTCTGCAGTAAAAACAGTCAGTCAAAGCCTCAGTAATTTAATCATTGTCACATTTTACAGGTATAGACTCATGAAAGTGCTCATAAATGTCGCTCTCAGTGTGTAGCAGCTATGTGCTGTCAGTGGCTTACCTGTCATGCCCAGAGAGGCAAATGAAGTCAAAAAGTTTAAAAAGTCTATTATTCTGGAAGCACACCCCCGAGGGCTCTCAGTTTTAAATCCAGCAGATGAAAACCTGCCTTTTATGTTAATTCTGCAGATATGTCTTTTAAGCGGGGGCTCTTTAATGTAATTTTTCAGTTCAGGATCTAACTTTGAGAAATGTAATCTCTCCCTGTGAGCTGAACTTATTATATTTCAGCGGTAGTCTTGACAAATGGGAGTTCAACAGGAAAATGTCTCTGACCCCTTTTTGGTTTGAATGTCTGTAGCGTGGACTCAAGACGCACAGTTGATGTAGCTTTTAATTCAACTTCAGAGTCATTCTTATTTATAGCCACAGAGTGGAGAACATGAAAGTTAATTATATTTATTCAGCTACAACATTTTGTCTGGAAAGTTTTAACAGATGGCTGAGCAAGAATAAGATTTGACAGCTTTTCAATAGTAAACACTACCTTTACGCCAAACACTGAGGTGCCTCAGACACTCAAAAGACCTTAAGTTGTTGTGTGTTTGAAAAGTTAACTTTCACCAACTTGTATCACATGAAACCCTCAGCAGTTAAGACACCAACAGGATAAACAAACCATATTTAATTAATTTAAAAATGCACAAAGATCACATGTTCAAGAGCTCCCTCTCCTGCTGCTCCACAGCTAAGAAGCCTCCAGCCCCTCCTTTGGAGCAGGAGCCAGTTGGATTGTGTCTTCTCATTGGCTAGGTAACCATCTGTTTCCACGGTGCCAGCTAGAGATCGGTTCTCCCTAGAACAGGAAACGGGTCTGAGGACCGATGTCTAGCAGACGGTAGCCAGACCAAACCAGACACCTCGTCCTTTTTTAGTTTCCCCAGTGGTTCCCTCCTGTCACCTTGGGCTGTCACTCAGTCCACACTGTGCACGCAAACACTGATTCACACACACACACACACACACACACACACACACACACACACACACACACACACACACACACACACACTGATTTGCCAGCTTGTGTGTGTGTGAGATGCCTGACAGCTTGTTTGTACATGTGTTTGTCTCATCCGTCTTCCAAGCTTTATTGGTGTACAAATGTAAATGTAGCCACTGTTCGATAACAACTTGACCTCAACACCTCCACCTCCCTCTATTTTTTTTTATTTACTGGATTTCTCTGTTATACATACTCTCTCTCCCCTCCTCTTCATCTTTCTTTCTCTTACAGATAAAGTTGCATCATGTAGCTAAACTAGTTCACATGCAGGTCAGGGGAGATGGAGGCAGCAACAGCTGCTCGGGGGTAGAGGTTCGAATAAAAGCTGAGGCTGAAAAATTAGGCACAGGAAGAAAAGAAGGAGACATTTATGTAATATGAATGGCATACAGGAAAGAGTGTGCACCCTTATTTTGGATGAAAACATGTTAGTGAAAACATTGTTAGCAGAGAAACAAGTTAGGGGTCATGTAATTCAAGGCAGATTTCTTTATGTACCAACATATACACACCAAGGCAGTCTCAAAGTGCTGGTTACTTCTGTAAAACAGTTACTTCCTTGTGATATAACTAAAAGCTTTTGCATTTTCTGCTCTAAAGAATCGGTATTGGTTTGTTCTTGGGTAAACAGACCACTTTGAGATGTTCCCTTGTATTTAAGATGTCTGGCCCAGTGCTCTCTTCAGATTTAATTGTCCAAGACACATGGACTTGTGTAACAGTTTACATTCTCATTAGCCAGGGTTTCAGTGGGCTTTTTCCAGTGACCTGCATTCTTAAAAGTCACATATAGTTTGGTAATTGTGGTAAGGAATTGGAGAAATCTGGTGACTGGCTTCTGTCTCTCACCTCCTCACCTCTTACAAATGAAGGCATCTATCTTCTCCATGTGTCAGATATTGGAAAAAAAATATCTGTACAATCGCAGAAAAGGGAAAGAAATAAAATTGTACAGTCTTTATATGACCACCATGTCCCCCACCATCCATTACCCAACTTTCAGCACAGTGGGTGAGTGATTTGTTTGGGATGCATCCAAAACTGTCTCACCAAAGGATAAGTGAAGAAGAGCAGAAATCTGGGCAAGAATCAATACCAGCTTTTGGTACTTTAGTTTTAGCCATGGCGGTGTAGCTCTAGGGATGACAATGTCGATCGGTAGGTCGGCCCACACTGAAATATCTAAACAGCTATTTGATGGAATTCCATTAAAGTTACTACAGATATGCATAGCACCTTGAGGATAATTCCTGCTGACTTTAGTGATCTTTGGACTTTTTCATTAGCACCACCATGAGGTTATTATTATTATTACTATTATTATTATTATTATTATTATTATTATTATATATATATATATATATATATATATATATATATATATATATATATATATTTTAAATGTATCAATGACTGCTGGATAGATTGCGGCCGGATACAAAAATAAAACACATTTCAAAATAAAACACCCAGTTTCACAATGATTTTGGCTGCCTTGACTTCTCACAGCAATCAGGCACACGGAGAGAGAACACACACACACACACACACACACACACACACACACACACACACATATCCTGTCCCTTTCTATCGGAGAGAGAGCCGAGAGGGGAAGAATCGCTTTGTGACCTGTGCGGAGAATCCATGCATATCTACGTTTCACAGGCTATACAGGCCCGGTGTAATTCCACTGTTAGTCCTCTGCTGTGTGTCAAACTTATGGACTACCTACCTTCTTGTGCTGAAAATATACACTAAAGTTAACTGCACAACAGAAAGCCACATAATGAAATCTGGCCAATCCTCCTGCAGCTCTGAACAACTGTAATTGTCTACACCTTTGTCTAGACCTTATTGCAACCTGTCATCTCTCTCATACAATCACTTTCTGCTTCTCACACACACACACACACACACACACACACACACACACGAGAATGACAGATCATTGCCTTGTCCTTCAGTTTATTGTCTCCCCTCTATCTTGACCTGTCATCTCTTGCTTTCTTTTCTGTCCACATGTCTCTTTCTCTCTCACACACATACACATACCCTTCCAGCATTGTAGTGTTGCTTCTGTCAAACTTGCTGATAGACATCCAGTGCCACAATAGGAGGCAATCTTTGTCCGGCATGGAGCTATTGTTGTCTCTAATAGAATGGACTGAGAGGTGAAGAGGAGCCATTGATTTAGCTGACTGAGAGAGAAGAGGGGGAGAGAAAGAGAGAGAGAGTGAATTAACAAAGACAGGCAGAACAAGAGGCTGTTGACACCTAGTAGAAAAAAGAGAGAGACACTGATTTTATTTTTGTGTGTCTGTTCGTTCATGTGGGTGAAACAGGGCAGTTCCACTTACTTGCTGGGTCAGATGTAGTGGATGGACAGATGGCGGGAGAAAAGCAGAATGTATGAATAATGAAGGAGTGAGAGTTGATTTCCTCCTGTTGCCTCAGCTGATCAAAGATCCAACATATTGGAATTGACAAAGAGAGGAAGGGCACAAGAAGGAGGAAAATAGAAATCAGGACAAAGGAATAAAGGAGGTGAGAGAGTGAAAGGTGAAGAGAGGGTGAGGGATTGTGATGAGGTGAGGACATAGGAGTAGCAGCTAAGACAGGAAGGTAAAAGAGAAAAATTGAATAAATATGAATGCAGAAGAAGAGAAACAAAATGAGAATTCCTATTAGTACCCTAGCCTCGTCTTCAATGTCTCCAGAACCAGATCTAACAAAATAACAATCAGTCACAAAATAAAATGCAGTGCAGCATGGAACACAAATGAAACACTAGGGAACAAAACAAAGCAAAGAACACATAATAGCATGTTCAAAACACTTAGTCAATCCTAGCCTTATTAGCACCACCAAAGAGATGAAAATAGACAAGGAAATGGAGAGCAGAAGGTGGGAGAGGAGAAGAGCTGGTGATTGATAAAGGGAGACATGAAAGGAAAGGAGGGATGTGCAAGGATTCAGATGAAGAAATTAGAGAGGAACAGAGCAAGATGTTGAGGTGTAAAGGAAAATAAAGGATTATGGAGAAAGAGAAAAAAGAGTGAATTATGGAAATTCAATGAAAATAGAGGAGGGGAGAAGAAAGAGTGACACAGGAAATTAGAAAGAGAGTGTAGTAGAGGGAGGAAGAAGAAAGAGAAAGAGAGCGAGATAAACGGGGAACAAAAGTAAGCACCTAAAAGCATAGACAAACAAGTCTTCTGACCCTCAAATGCATTACCGACTTTTAAATATCTGGTTGCGATTACATAAAGAAAGAAATGTACAAATCCTTTCCTTTTTGAAACGTTAAAGTAGAAAGACCACAGTAACACAATGGAAACTATGGAAACAAGGGGAACTAAAACCCATATATGAACAGTGTATGGAGAAAATCCAATATCACAATATTTTTATCAAATACCTCTATCGATACCGCTAAGGCTGTCCTCTACTAATCAATTAGTTGATTAAATCGACAGAGCTTTGAGAGGTGGTTAAGACTAAAAATGTAGTTAATTAACCATCTGTAAAACTGAGTTTGTACACAATTAATCCTGCAAAAGCACCACTTTAAATCTTGTGTTCACCAGAAATGTGCTCATAAGTTTCTTGGAAATGAGTAATTAAGCATGAATAAGCATAAAAAAAATCACTTCTCAACTAAAGAAATCTTAGTCGACTAAGACCAAAACCACAGATTAGTCGACTAATTGACTAAGAGGGGACAGACCTAGATACCGCAACGATATTGTTGTGTTGACTATTGGTGCTTTCACAAAATATTGACACAATGAGATTTTTGATAACTAATCATCAGCTATGTGGATATCATGACTAAGTGGGTAGAACAGTAATAGAACAGTTACAACAGTCTGGTAACTTCAGAAAATTACATAACTATACTGTAATTTAGAACCAGGAAAAGACACCAATTATGCCATATTACAATATCCCAAATCTAAGATGATATCTAGTCTCATATTACGATGTCGATATATTGCCCAGCTCTGGATGGAAGGATGGAGGGATGGATGGATGGATGAAAAGCTAGCAATCACGGATATACAGTATACAATGCATGCTACAGTTAGAGGAATTGCAAGACATAACTGAGTTGAACAATTTGATTGAACATTTCCAGTTCTCTCATCTTTGTGTGTCAGCCTCAGTGACTGCTCATTCTAACCACCTGGTCCATCTCCTGTTTATTCCTTATTCTCTTTATAAAAGCAGTTTATCTGTTTATACAAAAAATGTAAATAAGATACAATTTATAACTCCCTGTGTGGGAGGGAATGTTTTTCTGGCAAGATGTAAAAACAAACAGGATAAAAATATTAAAACTAAAAGAACAAACAGAATATATTGAATCACCAATATACTAAAAATGATGAGTCATACCTTTACCAACAACAACAAACTTTGTTTCCATGCAAGCAATTATTTTCCAAGTTGAGGCGTGATATTGTGACAGGCGTGTAGTAAGAGGCAGGGATGGGGTTGAGCAAAAATGTGATCACGGCAGCCAGACAGATATGAAATAAAGGACGTGCGAGACAGAGTTATAGCAGACAGAAAGGCAAAATAAAGAGTGAGAATACGTGTGAGAATAAGGCTGATTGAAAAGCAATAAAGAGACTGGCGGAGCAATTTGTAAGATATATAGAGAGAATTTGAATACTAGCTACCAGGTGATTTCAAGAAAGAGAGGGTAAGCGAGAAAGAGGGAGGGAGGGAGGTATAGAGAGAGGGAATTTGAATAGTAGCTACCAGGTGATTTTGAGAGAGAGAGAGAGATATATGGAGGTATAGAGAGAGGGAATTTGACTAGTAGCTACCAGGTAATTTTGAAAGAGAGAGAGAGAGATATGGAGGTATAGAGAGAGGGAATTTGAATAGTAGCTACCAGTTAATTTTGAGAGAGAGAGAGATATGGAGGTATAGAGAGAGGGAATTTGAATAGTAGGTACCAGTTAATTTTGAGAGAGAGAGAGATATGGAGGTATAGAGAGAGGGAATTTGACTAGTAGCTACCAGGTAATTTAGAGAGAGAGAGAGAGAGAGAGAGAATTTGACTAGTAGCTACCAGGTAATTTTGAGAGAGAGAGATATGGAGGTATAGAGAGAGGGAATTTGACTAGTAGCTACCAGGTAATTTTGAGAGAGAGAGATATGGAGGTATAGAGAGAGGGAATTTGAATAGTAGCTACCAGGTGATTCCAGTCAAGAGATGCAGAAAGAAGAAGCTACAGAGAGAGAAGGAAGGGCAGTTGATTAATGCCAGCAGCTTCAATAATGCAAATGTAATTACTTGGCCCTCACGCATGCTTAGCACCTAACCACATTAACACCGAGATGGTAGAAAGAAAGACAGCTAAAGAGGTAGACAAGCTCGGAACAGAAAATAGACAGTCTACAAATATAGTATTAACACATTATAAAAGTAAAACCAAAAGCATGATGGGAGGTGGACTAGGAATGTGTGAAAACAAATAACGAAGTGATGGAGCTGGGTCTGGAGCCTGGAAGGTGTCATGAGGAGAAGGCCATTGCCAATCTTATCTAAATGAGCTGCTTGGGCAGGGCCTGAAGTGCCACTGTGGCAGGTGGATTTAAAAATCTGGTAAATCATACCTTTACCAATTTAAAAATCCACCTGCCACAGTCACTTTTTACCAGCCACTTTTTTTTGCCTCATAAAGGAGAAAAACAGGAATTGCTGTGTCTCTATGATCTTATCCTGTCCCATTCATGGTAGCCTACTCATGGACATTGCGCCGTCATCACGTGCTGTAGTAGGGGGGCCCTCCTTGATAATCCAGCATAAAGGCATACTTTCCTATCCTGGGCTGGGACACACACTCATACGGTTTGATAAAGTACTTTGACTTTAACTTATCATTGCATCTACAATAATGTAGGTGTCCTCAATATAGGTCACCCTGTACAGCTCATCTGCGTTTTATTTCTGCGTGCGTGCATCAGTCGCGTGGGGAACGGAGCAGCAGCCCCGCCCGCTGCAGCGAGCCGACAGGATTGAGACAGGAGCAACTTTCAAAGACTTTATAGTGAATAAAACGTTACAGCATACCTTGATGTTAAAATGTGTACATGTTGGTACGTTTTTTGCTGTACATTGTGTTGTTAAATTTGAGCTGTTTGAGTCATACTTGTCTCGTCTTCATATCAGAAACAAGGAAATTAATTTGACCCTTTACCACTCCTGCTTGGTCAGTGGCTGCACGTGGGACGCCTGGGATTGTCGCGAGTAATGAAAATGTGATGGGGGCTCCGGCTGTCAGTCAGTGTCTTCCAGTGATGTGGGCCCCTGATTGGTCCGGGCCCGTAAGCAACTGCGTACCCTGCTTAACAATTGTTACGTGTCTGAATCACTCCATTTTCATTGGCCACCTGCCAATGTAGCAGGTAGTTTGACGGTGTTACCCCCAGTTGCAAAATTCACCAGGCATTTGGAGGGTGGTCGGGTGTTAATTTCAGGCCCTGCACTTAGGTTTACCGCTGTATTGTTTTGATTTTGGGGCAAAAATGCTTTGATATTCTAGCCCGTCCAATACTGGATTGTTGTAGTTGCTATTGATATCAAATAAAAATGAATCCCTTAGATTTGTTTCATAGATTTCATCGTGACCAAGATATATACTGATTGGGACATTTTACATTTGAAAAATCAACTTATCAGTGTTCTCTGGTTGACAAACTATGTAATGGAGACACTGTTCCTAAACCACTCAGTTTGGATTTTCTGTGATGCAATATCTTGAAATATACACCGATACCGATATATCTTAAAAATGCTATTATAGGCTGATTTATCGCCCTGCCCCTTTTTAATCAATCTAGCTGTAGTTAATATATTTGTTAATGATACACTTACAAAGTCAAAGTTTTGTCAGTTATTGTGGAATGTTATCAATATTGTTGAAACTTTAATCAGTTAATTGTGAGCGATAAAGGTGGGTCAAATGAGAAGTAGAAACATGAAGTGTTGACACATTTAGAGGCTATGGAGGGATAAAACAAGTGTGAGATGCTGTAGATGGAGGAGTAGAAGAAAGAATGTGGTTTCTACCCTGCCAGCCACTGATGGACTCAAGAGGACACACACGCCTCGCTTCTGCTGAGCCTGAAGGACAACTGGAGTGGTTTATTGCTAAATGACTTCTCTTTCTTTCTTTTTCTCTTCTCTCGCTCCATCTCTCTACCTCTCTCCATCTGTTGGATAGTTTGCCACATCAGCTGTTCTCCAGCCACACTGAAATGACCCCTCAAGGAAAGTGTGTGTGTGTGTGGACAAAACACTTGTGTGCTGTTCTCCCATGTATTGTATTCTGCAAATTCAACTGACCCACCTTGCCCACTCTTCATTCAGGTTCAGTTATTGTCTTCATATCCCAAAAACGTCCTAGTATATTTTTACTAAATCCTGTTCTAGCTTAAAATGTCAAACCATATGATGTCCACAGCATCACTCATTGAATCATCTCGCCTTGCATCAGAAGCCAAGCCATCACCCAATCACCGGAGTAACTAGATAAACTATCCTCAGACTGGAGGGAACACGTGATTTCTGCGCGCCGGTTGCTAGGTATTGTGTCTAAACCGTAAAGTACTTTGGCTAGCATAAGTTGGTTAAACCATAGCTAGTCTGGCTTACCACACGTACTGTACATAGCTCGGATAAAACCCGCAATCCAATCCTGTCTCCGCTACCAATTTTGCAAGGGTGCCGTTGCTGCATCCGAGGCTTAGCGTTGTCCAGGACTATTGTGATTGGTTTAAAGAAATACACACACAGCTGGTGCAGTGCTGTGGAGATCTGGCAACATGAGACTAAGCTACTTATAAACCTTATCTTTCTGTGTCTCATCAAATGCCAATTGCAATAAAAACAAAACCAAATCCAAACATAAAAGCTACAAATCAAATGAGCATAACATTAGCTGTCAGAAATGCATTAAAAGCAATGGTATAAGAGTCACAGTGTTAATAAAAACCAGTAACATAACATCTGTGAAATCTAGCACTTTTAGTAACTTCTTTTGCACATAATGTGGCAAGTCAATTCTTAAATGACCATCAAGGACATTACGTGCCTGGTGTTTATCTTCCTACCTTTTGCCGTACATGTGGTTTTATATTTATATCTAATTTTAACTTGTTTTCTTAACCAGCTGGCATTATGCCCAGGCCAGATAAGGCACAGTGACAATGTGCAGGGGACGGTAGCGAAATGAAGGACCTTCAGCTCTTTGTAATATTTTATTATTCCACCACTTCACACCAAAATCTGAGGCCGGGACCCGTTCACGGCTCACCCTTTATGTTCTTCCAGACACATTCACAGCCACACTTGTTTTGGCATGCCAGTGTTCGTTAAGGGTGATATCAATTAATTAATATTCAGGCATCTTGCTCCCAGTGCGCTCTCGCCGCATGTCTAGCTATATCTCCTCTCTACTGCGCTGGTTGACTGAGTGCTGAGCACTCGGACGGCAGACGTGGGCTGTGCGAGTCATCCAAACTGAAAATCCAAGCCAAAATGGCCACAGGGCCGCTACAAGACCTATATCCACCACTATTCAGCATTAAAGGATGTCTGTCATCTTATCAATCTTCTACGTTCTTTTGTCATGAATTAACGTGTTTCATAGACTGTAAAAATAAGTGCTTTTGTAATTGTAACAGTAGGTCTCTCTCTCTTTTCCCTCTCTATGTGCTCTCTTTTTCTCTCCTCCCCTCTCTCTCTCTCTCCTCTGTTTCTTTTTCTCTCTCTTTCCCTCTCTCTGTATTTCTTTCTCTCTGGTGCATGCTGTCCAGAGGCAATACATAACTACCCAAACTGGTGAATTTGGGGAAAAGTGACAGCCTGAGTTTCCACCTGCAGTTTCACTTGCAAAATCAATCTGTGTGCCGTTGGTAAATCAGAACTTTAACTTTTTGAGCACACATGAATGCCATTAGCGCCACAGCAACACCCCCTCCTCAAAGTGAAAAAATACATACATTTCAAACCCTTCACATGTGTGCTATGTTACACTCACTCTCAGGCCCAAGGGTGCCAAACGTCAATGTGCAACTAATCTTGTTAGTTTTCTCAACAAGGGATCAGTTTCACAGCTTGTCTGAGAAGTTACAGAGACACATATTCCTGTAACACAAATATCTATTTTATCTCCGTCCTTGCACCTCTTGTCTTTTCAGGTGTACAAGAGTATTATCAAAGTATGACTTTTTTTAAAAACTTTTTTACTTCTTGTGGTTGCTTGAAATGATTTATCCATAGCGTATGACCTATTTGATTCCAGCTTGTGTTCACTTTGGGAGTTAGCAAATGCTTAAAGTATAAATATCACTTATTACAGACCAACCATTTTAGGTATTTCCAAAGGGAGCCTCGGCCATATTGACTCGCCGTGATTTTTCTTCTCCTCAGGACAACTATACATTTGCCCAGCCAGGCATCCAGAGGAAAGTCAAGGCCCTGGAGGAGCTGGTCAGCAGGATTGATGGTGAGTCATCTGCCTTGTCTTCATCCATCCATCCTTTCACCCATCCATTAAGTACTTTCCGCTCACAGCTCTGTCATTTCGACTTGATTTCCATTTACCTCTTCTTGTCTTTCCATTTGATTTTCCTCTCTGTGTATCACCCATCTTTTTTTTCCATTTCATATGTCTTCTCCATCAAACACCAGTTGAACAGTTATTCATGCAAACACAAAAATCACCCTCTGCGTAGTGGTCTGCAAGACATTGGGCTTCATTCACAATTCTTTCTCTTAAATTCTTTTTGTGAAAACTGAGACAATTAACAAATCTTAATATATCTGGTATTTTTCCAATGTTAGTTGTATTTATTTTATTTTTTATTTAAATTGGCACGAGCCATAGATTTTGCCTGCTTCACTTGAATTTTCATTTTTGCCTACATATCTTTGAAAATAATAGAATATTGATTAGTCTGACAAAGTGGGGGGTGTTAAGCTTTTGCATTCATACACATATACATGCAGAGAGGTGGAAAGGGGCCGGTGATTGGGCCGCACTTGTCCTTCATGTATATTTAAAAGTTTTTAGTGTTGCTTTGCCAGGCAACAGGAATAAAAAAAAAAAAAAAAAAATCACTTTAAAAATTCCTTTCATGAGAAGTTTTTTCCCCGTACAGTTTTGTTAACACCTAAACTTCCTTTGACAGTTTAAATGTTTGTGTTAGAACTAGGTACACACCAGGAAGTTACATTTGTTTTCACGCTTTGATTCTTCCGCGCTCGTAATGATTACATGACACTGCGATCTCGCTGATTGTCATTCCACTCGTCTGTCGGGAGAAATATGAACGTGTTGATGATTATTAGCACAAAACAATGGCTTGCACAAGGGCTGGAAGTTAATTTACGCACACAGTGTTCTCATACACGGCATCTAATTGTTAAATAGCAACGCTGCTTTGTCTTCTGTTTCCTCCTTCTCTTTTTCATGATGTCAAAACAAATGTGTAAATATGGTTTGAATGCTTTTTCCATCCAGACTTACCTCTGTCACTTGTGTGGCATTTGGGGCGGCCCACAATGCAGTGTGCAAAAACAAGGTTTTATTGAAGCAAGCCTTTTGTACAATGGTCATGTTCTTGGCTAACCTTGGTGCTGCCCGACCATCCTGTCACCCGCTCTGTCAGCCCGAGAGAGTGGAGGACTTGCCCGCTGCATCCAAATGGATGCAGAGAGAGAGAGTGCATACGTGTGTGTGCACGAGTGTGAATGTCAAAGAAAGTTAGTGTGCATGCGCCGGCCTGTCTGTTTGCATGTGTGACTGTGACAGAGTAACGTTTCGATTGAGAGGGCAGTCGTGTGAGAGCGTTGGTGCATGTTGTTCCCTCTGTGGGAGGGAAAGAAAACATATATACTGTACATGTGTGTAAATTTGGAGTGTGTGTGCCTCCTTTTAGGATTAGAAAATAAATCAGTTGACAAAATAAAGAAGCAAAGTCCTCCCAAGCTCCGCCACACCCCAGCAAAGACATAAAAAATGACTTGACATTTTCACTGTATTTATTCCATAAGTGCCCTGTCATCATAGTCGGGGCAGAGACATTTTATACCTCGCTAGCTTGACACCGCCACCTCTAATGAGATCACAGATAGCCTTTATCTTGTGTTACAGGATTGTTTTTCGCCCCGCTGTCGACATAGCATCTGTTTTGGGAACAATGGCCTCTCATCTCTCCCAAAATTACCTATCAGCGCTTATCAGATGCAGGGTTATCCAGAGTGTTGTGCAGCTGGATAAAGGGTGGGGTCCTGTCTTTTCACAACAGGCACATGTTTTGGCAACTGGTGCAGACATTACCATTTCTCTAGATAGAAAAATAGATTTTTATGGTCATATTTCTTGTTTCTTTGTTTTTCTGTCTGTGTTAATGATTTTTTTTTTTTTTTTGTTTCTTTTGAGATTACCAAACTATTACATTACCAGCGCTAATGGTATTTAATCTTGCAGATCATTAATTTTAGATTTGTTGGACAAAATGTAGCGCACAATGAAAAATCCATTATTCTCCATGAGAGCGAGCGAGTAACCTTCTCAAAAAAACATTTTTTTAGCTGTTGCTATGGGTATTCTCTTTCAGCCTTGTATCAGTTTTGTATCCAATACAGGGACTTTAGTAGTTGATGGGGTATTTGTTAAGCCAATGGGAGGAGAGGCGAGGATAGCAGGAAGGTGGGAGTTTCTTTTTGACCTCGTGTTTTTAATTGCATTATTGTTTGCAGTACGGAACAGTAAGTATAGGAAATTGCTGATCTGTCTGTCTCGCAGCTTTTTCTCTCTCACCTTTTCTCTGCTTCTTTAAATCGACTGCACCTACCTCCTCCTATATATCTGTCAGATAGAGGTAAAACACGCACACACACTGTACATTCACAGAGAGGGAAAGAAAGATAATGTACAGTTTTTATGACCATATCCCCACCTTCCATAACCTGCCATGTCTTTTAGCACAGTGGGGGAGAAAAAGAAAGAGTGGATTTGTGCCAAGAGGTCACAGCCATTTTTGTACAATGTTGTCCTCCTCCCCATTTTCCCTCCCTGTAATCTAACCTTTTTTGAAATAACTCTTCTACCTTTTGAAAGGCACAGTGGACGGTAGGACTTAAGTGACATACCAATGAACAATAGAATGATTGGTTGTGTCAAATGCAGCAGACATGTCAAACTGAATTACAACTGCATGATTTTGAGAGTCTAAAAATGCCAGTTAAACACCAATCCAGGATGAGGTGTGATAGTGTCACCAGTTCATGTCCTAGAATGGCTGGGGGAAAAAAATCACCTTCTCCCTCAAGTGTTATGCTTTGACAAAAGGTCTCTTGTCCTCAGCTAAGTCAATTTTTACAGTATGACAAAGTTGAAAGGTATGTTTATTATACAAAATATTCTGCAGGTTTTTATTTATCTGTGAATGTAGTTCCCATAGTGTAAGCTCTAATTGATCTTGAAGTAAGGATGCCAAAAAATGCAAGAGGATTTGTAAAAATGTAAAAAAACAAAACAAAGCTGTTTATTTCTTTACTCTAATTCTTTTAGTTGAAAACAGTGGGTGACATTGTTGAAAGGCTTTTACTTTGAATGTTCATTGTTTTTCTTTCTGCTTGCCCCACCCTCAGACTCCCTCTCTCTGTAATTATCTACTTGTAATAAGTGACGCCAACTCCTATTAGCCTTGCTTGACGCTAGCACATGTATCTCCTCAAAAGCCAAGCCACTTTGTCGGCATGCCTGTAATGCTTCTCTGATCTCTTTATCGCTCCCTTATCTCTTTCTGTGTATAGTTGCATGCAAGTGCATTAGCACAAGTTCATCAACATGCAAATTGCCCAAAGGTGAATTTATTTATGCTAATGAGAGGACACACTGGCAGCACACACTCTGAGCCTGAATTGTGTAAAATGGCTGGTAGCTGGATTGTGGCTGTATTGCATAATGAAAGGCAGAAAACTGCTACATTGTTTAAATGGCTTTGAAAAAAAGTAAGATAATTTGCCTTTCTGTAGCGGCAGCTGCTGTTTGAAGTGGCTATGCATTTTGTGTGCATGACAGCCTGTGTATATTTGCCAATCTGTTTGTGTAATGTGTATTTATTGGGGCCGGATTTGTATATAAATTCACGGTGTGCGCACATGCGCTTTGTTTTTCTGTAATTTTTGGAGATTTGAAATTGTGCCATAATTTTAAAGCTGTGTTGAGTTCAGGTTCAGGCCTCCTGTGGTGTAACCAGGGCGCAAGGTCAATTACACCATCTTTCCGTGTCTTCCCACACAATCCTCCACAACCAGACATCACAATGTTCATTCACTCTACTCTGTCTGTCTTACAGCAACTTTACATATTGTACTTAATATACTGCAAATTGAACAGACATCTTTGGAAAATGCAAAAGTTATGTCACTACAGTAACTGTATTTAGGCCGCTATCCCTTTGGGTCTCTTTGATTTTAAATTCTGACAGTGTGTGACGCGGTTTTCTTACTCTTCACTGCTGAGCATCTAGAATGGTATTTCTAATGTTACATGGCATTTCTTGTGCATTAGTTATGCTAATGTACCATTCCTATTCACACAAGCTAATTTACAAGGAGCCAGTATTGAGTTTAGGCGTATCATTTACAGTTTTCTGAAGCGTTTGCATCATCTGAGACACACACAGTCAACACATGATGTACTTGCATGAGGTGTGCTGTTCCACTTGTTTTCATGTACCAGGCTCCAGAAGATTGTCTAATGTGTAGGATAGAGACAGTACACACACACACACACACACACACCCCCCGATATATACAGTGACACCATAAAACTTATCTGATCCCACAATCGCTGCAGTCTCCCTTGGGCAATCGGTAACAAATGTGTGACCTTGTGGTTGTTTATTGTGTGAGAGGAATAGGTAAGCAAGCATCACTCAGTGGACTCTATCTTTTGTACTTGACTTTGTTATTTAACTTTTTCATTTTTACTTGTTATAGCTGCTTCTTGCCACAGGGTGTTTCTCTCTGTGTGACAGATAAACTAATAGACAGAGATATATTCATAGTGCAACCAAACACACACACAAACTGTATGTCCACACAATATTGTGTACACACATTTATATACAGTAACACAGAGACGGACAAAAACTTGTACAAAATACTTTTAGTCAGTAAGCTGTGTGTGTAGTGCATTTTTGCTGCATGGAAAAGTAGCACTTAACACCTTCCTTGAAAAGCAATTGTCCAATCATAGCTTAGCAACCCTCAACTAGAAGGCATTAGAGGACAATACTCTGAAAGGGTTTGGAGGATAGTGTTTTATTTCTTGCCTTTCCCAAACCTTAAAACACAAGAGCAAAATTGTAAGGAATGGATTAATTAATGGGGCTTCTGCTCTACAGTCTGTCTGTGGGATCAAATATTATGTAAAAAAAAGAAAGGGGGGGAAAAAACATTCACAACTAGCACATCTTGTAATGTTAGAAGTGAAAACATAGTGGAAATATGAAGAAGTATAAAATACAAGATAAGATACATTAGCTTTAGTACAATCCCCATATGTAGCAATTAATTGCATATTTAAGATCCTTTAATAACAAGTCCGCTGGAAACATAATCAGCTGGGTCTAACTTTTGAAGCCAACCTGAGAGCTAGCTAGCTACAACTGAGTAATTTGCTTGCAACAGGTGTCATTTCAGCTGGTAAAATCAACAGTCACTGGCTAGAAATGAGAAGCCTTCTGTCCACTCCTGACTGACATCAAGGACCCATTGTTTTAAACATGAATGGGAATTTTAAGTGGAAAATCTGCTACTAGTATCATTGTAAAATAGTAAAAAAAAATATGCTTACTGTGAAATTGAAAGCTTGACACGCATAGCACTAATGGGGGTGAGGAGCTGTGCAGAAGCTGGCAGGAGTAAACGTAAAGGGAAATGGATAAAGGTTACAGTGAGATGATTGCATTCTCTATTTATAAATACAATATATTACAGAGGCGGAAAGCTATTGGAACAATTTACAACAAAAAAAATAAGCAAATGTAAAAGAAATCAGTTCTGTTAGAACAGAAAGTGAAATGGTTAAAGAAGAAGAAGAAAAAATAGCCAATAGGAGAGTGGAAGAGTGTGACTGTAATTACCTTTTGTACCAAAGAGAGCATGAAGTCAGGCAGAATTGGCCTTATCAGCAGAATCCTGGGAGCTGCTCACTAGTCACTGTACGACCTTTGACCTTCTGCTGTCCACCCGCACTTCTCCAGCCACGGGCTGCAGTCCACTGCGGGGAGCGGACTAGCCGGCATCATGCCCTCCGTGCTAAACCTCAACCAGCAGTGGGAGGGAAGACAAGACTCATCAGTCAATCATTGTCTATGAGAGATTTCAACCTCCCTCAGCCCCCATAACTTCACTACCCAGCATGCCGAGCACTGTGCCAGCTGGACCGCAGCCCTTGGTTAAAAAGTCACAAGTTGTAGCGCTTTAGTTCATTCCATTGTTTCGTCGTTCATGTTTTTTTGTTTTTTCCTTGTTTTTTTTGTTTAACTCTCCTTTCTCCATTCCCTCTCTCCTACTGCGATTACTCCTCATGACAAATGACTCTCCCTTCCACCACTCCCCCCATCGTGCACCTCTTCCCCCTCTGTTTGGTGAAGGCGCTAATATTAGGCGGAGCAAGTTCATTAGTGTAATTTAACATTGTCTAAAGTTGTTCCAGTCTCTCCCTCTCTGTTTGGCAGCTAGCTAGGATCTGTCACCATGATGCATTCGCTGTTAATGAGCTTCCCTTGTTTATGCTTTTACGGCAGCATGTGATAATTAAACTGCAGAGACGAGTGCGAAGTTATCGCTTTGTATTTACTTTGTGCCCTGCACATGTGTTGGAGCGTGTGCATAATTGTCAACATGCATGTGTGAGCAATGGAAAATAGGTAAAATTCAAGTGTTAGCTATGTGTTGTTTGAGCACACTAATGTGTATGTTCTTGGCTAGAAATACCTTGCATATTGTTTTATCATTTGAGCTTTATTAAAGCTGTAAATGTGTGTAAAAGAGAGGGAGAAAGGGAGTTTGAGAGAAGAGAATGCTATAGTTCCTCCCTAACTGGCTTTTCTTACAGATTCTCTGACAGCTCTTTAATTACAGCTTTATTATGAAGTGTGTGTGCGTGTGCGTGTGTGTGCGCGTGTGTGTGTGCGTGTGTGTGTGTGTGTATGTGTCATTGGTTTGATGACTATGAAATGGGAGTTGCTGAATACTGAGTGGTATTTTTAACATTCTGTTATGTAAAGAAGCATAAAACAAACATTTTTCAAGAACAGAAAGGAACAAAGTCACAGCCTCATATGCAAATCTTTAGCTGACATTTCTGCTTCTCATCCATTGTGAGTGTTCACGGCAGCCCGCCATGACACGGACATGGACACCACTGATGTTTGAATTCCACGTTGAGAACACATTGAGATCGCCAGACGCAACGTATGGTTCTGTCTGTGTGGTATGTCGGCAGTGGGAACATGATCTGAACTAATTATAAGAGGAGAAAACGAAACACATTTTATGGTTATAGGGAGACAGATGCGGGCATCTAATAGCCAGCTGATGTTTATGTTTGGAAAGTCGGGCTGAACGAAACAGACTGAGTGAAACTGCCGCCTTGACTGATGATTATATTTATATTCAGCTGTTTCTTGGTGTTCTCAGCTGTAATTGGTACTAGCAAAGTTAAATTACGGCAATTTGCACAGAATAATCCATCATACCTATCTCAAAGAATAAGTCTAATGATTATCTGTATTTTTCCAAAAACAACAAATAATACTTACAAGTATTGACTGTGAAGCTAAAGCCTAATGTAGTTCATCTTTACATTTTTTTCCAAAAGCTATCACAAACACGCCAATGAGTTACACGGGCGACATGTTGCTTCATTACAGTAAACCTAGGTAGGGCTGGGTGATATGGAGAACATCAAACATCGTTTTTTTAACCAAAAAACAAAATTGATATCTCAACGATATTGTAGTGTTGACTAGTGGTGCTTTCACAAAATATTTACACAATGAGATTTTTGATGTATAATCATCAGTAATGTGGATAAAATAACTAAAGAACAGTTTTTTCCCCAGAGCTGTCTCTTTATTGAACTCTAATCCTCATTGATCCAACTCCCCTCATATACTGATAGACTCTCCTCCTCACACCTGCCTCCATTTTGTTATATGCAATACTATAATGTTCACTTGCACTGCTGACTGTTATTATAGCAACAACTGTTTATATCTGCATCTTGCACTACTTACCTTGACTAGAATATCAATTTGCACTGCCGACTGTTAATTTACAGTACCAATTGTTTACATATACATTTGCAAGACCGTACTTTAACTGTAATATGCAATTACTTTCCACTGCACTTTAATTCGGATGGTTTCTGTCCAAACTTTACTTTATTTGTACTATATACATTACATTACTGCTCATTTTAGCCTAACTATATATATATATATATATATATATATATATATATATATATATATATATATATATCTGTAAAAATTCTGTTTATAGTAATAGCCATCTGTATATTATGCTCACATTCTGTCTATAGTAATAGCCTTCTGTATATATATTCATATTCACCTGTAAACTCTGTTATAGTAACAACCATCAATCTAGTCTAATAATGACTAATTGGGTAAAGACAAATAGAACAGTTAAAACAGTCTGGTGAATTCAGAATGTGACATAACTTTACTGTAATGCAGCCTTTAACACCAGGAAAAGACAACACTTATGCCATATTATGATATTACAATATCCAATATCTAAGACAATATCTAGTCTCATATCACAAAATCGATATATCGTTATATTACCCAGCTCTAAACATGGGCATTGTGTTCAGCACAACAGTGCACTAATATATATTTCTTAAAACATTTTAGGCAATACAGTAACAGAATCTTGATTCATATTTGATTAGCACTGCCTAGTTTGACAATTTGAGCTGAGTTTCATAAGGTTGGTGCAATGCTGGATAGAGAATACCAGTTACGGTCTCTGACTGCACGCAAACGTTACACTCCTCCATCAGTCATCCATCGTAAACCCGCCCCACGTGAGATAAATGGTTGTGATTGGTTTGCCTAGTTTCTTTTGACAGAAAATCTGTTTTGAATGGGGGCCCAGACATACAGTGGTGCTCCATGAGTTTATGAATCCATGCTAAAGTTGACTAAAAAGAGGAATAACCATCAACCAATAAACCATCTTTGGGAAACTGATCTTAATGCTTTAATTAAAAAAAAAGAAGCAAATATTAGCAAAAATCCAAGGGCATAGGGCATAAGTATACACACCCCTATGTTAAATTCCCATAGAGGCAGGCATATTTTTATTATTAAAGGCCAGTTATTTCATGGATCCAGGATACTATGCATCCTAATAAAATTCCCCTGACCCTTGGAATTAAAATAGCCCCACACCATCACATACCCTTCACCATACATAGAGATTGGCATAGGGAACTTTCCATAAAATCATATCAAGGGAACTTTATCAGGATGCACAATATCCTGGATCTTAGCTATTTTCCTTAGTAACTACATGCATGTTAACCATTACAAAATTGCCAAATTTGTTTTTTTCTTCTTTTTTTCTGTTCCCACAGGAAAATCATGTAACCATTGTTGCACAGAGCAAATGAGGCTTAAAGGAAATGCAGCCTGCCTCGTGGAAAAATTAAAGAGAAACATTCTAAAATAAAGTGTCCGTTTTGACAGGGTTTAAATGACATGACCAGTGAGTGTGTGCCCATAAGAAGTAGGTTGACTTTAGTTAATACTGAGGTGTAGGAGGACAAAAATCTCACACATAGATGATTAAATATCAGTATTGAGCTTATGCAATAATAAAATGACCTGACTTCCCTTAGACAATTTTATTAAAACCCCTCAGGGTTTAACCTCGTATGACAGAGATAAACAAAAATACAGTTATATAGCAATAATGTCGGAGAAATGATATGCTCACACTCTATACCTTTTTATAAATTTGCTGCCTGTCCTCACCTCTGGATGCTATTGACCTACATTGTGTGCACTCCATTCCTCACTGGGCTGACATGCAGTTGCTTTGGAGTTTTATTTAACGACAAATATTCTCCATTTTCTCATATCAGTTTGGTGTGAAGCTTTTCTCTGACAATTCTGATAGCTCTGTAATTACATCTCTATTATGAGGAGGCGGATGTTTGCGTGATTGGTTGTGCATGTGACACTGACTGCAGTACTTTATTAACAAAGAGGGGAGCAATGAAGGAATCTGTCTGTCAACACACTGTCATCATATACTGTACATTTATCTCCACTATTTTGGTGTAACCTTAATCTATGTGGAATATATTTATTTTATATTGTGATTATTATTATTTTGACAGAGTCTGTGCACCGCCACATGCAGCAGTACGAGGTGGAGTACCTGCAGTTTGCCTTCCGCTGGATGAACAACCTCCTGATGAGGGAGCTGCCATTACGCTGCACAATCAGACTGTGGGACACCTACCAGGTACACACACACACACGCACACGCATTATCTTTATTTTCATATACATTCTGTATTACATACACCCACACAGTGAAAACTATTGTTATTTATGCCTTTTGCTATCTGTCTGTTTCTATCTTTCTGTCTCTGCATGGGATCTCAGAGATGGGGATATTCTCTGATAATGATTGCCTCAGAAGTCGTGCGTGCGTGCTTAATTAAAGTAAAGCCTAATACTATGTTTTTTTTGTGATCAAATTTTCTTTTATATTCAAATATTAAATCTAACCGCACGTTGAGACAATTGGCCAATTGTGGTGGCGCAAAGGACCCCTTAATGGTCAGACAAAGCCATTGGGAGTAACATCGCTTTATCAATTGAATGAAATATTTGAGGGGATGCAAAAATAAAATCTATCCTGGAGAAAGTATTGTCTACCTGGGGAAAAAGGAATAATCCCTATAGGTGGGAATAACTGCATGCCAAATATCTATAAACCCCAAGCTGCTTGCCCATGATTTCAGAGCATTTGTAGCCTGAGCCTGGTCCCTACTGTCCTTTGCGTTCGACCGATCATTATTTGGGTCCCACACAGCATTGAAATCTGCACCAACAATAAAAGAACAGTCCGTTAACGCCAGCATTTGTTTAGTGAGCATATTATAGAAACTGGCATCAAAAACATTTGGTGCATAAGCTGACACAAATGCATTTTTTCTGACACCAAATTCTGTTGTGGAAATCACAATTCTGCCTGTATCGTCTGACCAAGAGGACAACACTTTAAGTGGGAGATTCAGTTTGACAACAAGCCTTTTGTTTTTGAGCTCGCTGCGGACGATGAAATTGTGTGATAGAATCTATTGGCTAAGCCATATTGCTAGTTAAAAGCTTGTCTGAAAATATGTGTCTTCAGGTGTTTTTTTTTTTTTAAAGTTTCCACAGAATCCAAAGCTCTCAAGGCTAAAGGGAGAGAGTTCCATAGCCTTGGAGCCACCAGAGAAAAGGCACGATCACCTCTGGTTTTAAAACGTGTTCTGGGGACAGTTAAAAGTTCTTGTTCTGAAGACCTCAGTCTTGCTGCTGCATTCTGTACAACTTGCAATTTGTCCAAGGATGATTTGTTTAAAGTGTACAGTACATTGCAATAATCCAAATGTGAAGAAATAAAAGCATGAACAAGTATCTCCATCACTTTTTTAGAGACCACAGATCTGATCTTAGCAATGTTCCTGATATGGAAAAAACAGGAACAATCCACAAATTTCACATGACTGTTAAAACACAAAATGACAACAAAGATTTCGCACAATATTACAATCAATGAGGGATAGAGCCCCAATGGCCTGCCTAATCTTAGGGGTAATGCTGTCTGGGGCAAAAATTGTCACCTCACTTTTTTCTGAATTGCAAAAAATGTTCAGCCATCCATTGTTTATTTCTAAAGAAACACGACAATGTATAAAAGGCTCCATTACCTGATAGCTCACGTTATGGCTCCCTAGCAGATGTTTTTGTAAAAACAGGCGATTGTGCTATAACCACCCAACTTACTGTCGCACAGTAGACAAATTACCGTATAGTACAGTGTAAGCTCGCAGACAGTTTTGGAGTTTTAGGTTCAATAACTAATGTTAATTAGCATTTTAGTTAGCAATAATGAGCCTGTGCCTATGTTATCTTCTAACATATACCTACGCTCTCCGTCTCTGCAAGATTGGGAATTTAGTTTTCTCTTGGCACAGCTACCAGAAGACTTACAACTTTCAGACAGGTTGCTCACGGCACATATACGTCTGCAAGCTCATCACCGGAGAAGTGCTTCTGTTGTCCTTCACTGGTCTCCGTCCAGAACAACGGGATCTGTTGGTCCATTTCTTTAACTGTCTATGGTCAAGCCTAATACTGTGTTGACCTAGATGTGTGCAGCAGTTTCTTAAACCTATTCAAACACATCTGGACATGCACATTTCGCTGCCCTTTCACATTTACACACAGCTTAATAGGCGGTGTCTACAGATTGTTAACCTCAGTTGGCGTTGTCAATAGCACCTAATGTCTGCTATTGATTCAGTGGGGTGTGTGTGTGTGTAAACACTTGAATGTGTGTGGATAGTCCAGAGCTTGAGCTGAGTACATATAATGGATTTTCCATCTTATGCAGAGGTTGACAGTGTAAGACATGCAAGCACAGTGTTTGTTTAAATGTGGAAAGTGGAGAGAAGGAGCATGTAGATGAATTGAGAGTTGAAGTAAAGTTCAAAACTTCTCCATTGGTGGCTCCTCCAACTGTGCCAGTTAGTTGCACAAACATATGTATGTATCTTTTCTGCTGTCATCTTCGCTGCAGTGTCTGCATGTGTCCCCTCCTGTTGTTGTTCTTCCCGCTGCTGTTCTCAGCATCAATCAGAGTGTCTTTCTCATTTTTTTGGTTAAAATGGGGATTGTATGAAATGCAGATGGTCTTGTCATATTTACCTATTTTTGTTTGCTTAGCTCAGAAATCTGACGTCTGCACCTGTAACTCTGAGGTCTGACATTCCCACAGCTCTGAAGTCACTGTCTAACAGCTGTAATGTAGCATAGCTCCTTCCCATTGACACAAATTAGGGACTTTGGTCAAATAACTGTACCTTTTAGTATATGTGACTTTTGGTTGCAGTTAAGAGCATTAAGAGAGCAAGAGTAGATGGGCAAAGGGAAACAAATTTAAGTTGGGTGTTGAAAAACAGAGAATGAGAAGGGATAGAAAGAGAAAGGGGCAAAAAGAGAAGAAGTGGAAAGACTTAGAAAATTAAAATAAAGCTTAGTCCACAGCTCAACAAACCATAGCTTGGATGAACCAAATGAATCTTGTCTAAATCTTTCTGAACTCTTGACTAAACTTTGGGCAGCATGAAATAGATTGTAGCTGACAGGTAAACGCCAACAGCAAGGATGGTGTTTTTCTTTTCATGCCTTACTGCAATTAAAGCACCGCTGTCATTTTTGTGTCAGATTTAGTTTGTGCAAGCACCCTTGGAAGCAGATAGAACTCCATTGCTGGCTTGTAAAAATACATTTGACTAATTATACATAACGTTGCATTTTACGGCAACCTCAGGTTGGAGAAAAACCATTTTTTTTCTCATCGTCTGATAAGTTCTTTTATTTTTTTACATATTTACTATATATTTTAATCATGAAAACTATTATATGGGCAATTTCAACATTTTAATCCAGGAATTTCAGCATTACCGTTGCTTCCAAATATCTGTAGTCCTACTTACAGTTATTGATCGCTGCGAGCAAAGATTCTCTTCACTTTCTCTGTTCTCAATGACATAAAACTGCTGGTTCAGCTGCAGCGCAGTGCAAGCCGAACTGAAAATATAAACGAATCAAAACACTCCAACTCCAGTTTAAGTGCACTCTCTGCACTCGGATGACTTATGTGGACATTGGTGATTAGGAATCCAGAAAATCACATTTTTCTCAGAAAGAACACTTTGGCTGACCCGACAGCAGCACTATGTTTTCATGGACCCACTTCCTGGTCAGCCATCCCTTATCATCACTGATAGGCACTGAATGTTACTCTTGTGAAGGATTGATACAAAAGCATTACAGCAAACTACAGTGCTCTCCCATTTAGGCCGTTTGTTGCTGGTGCATTTCAACTAAACCACAGCCAGCTGGCAGGAGAGACGGACATATTTAGAGGTGAGGAGCTTGATAGGAAGGTCTTGAAGGTGTATTTTAGTGTTTGCTTTTGCTTGATTGTTGGACAGGGTAAGTAGGTGAGAAGTGGGAAGACTGAGAGATTATTATGTGAGGACATATTTTGTAAATATGCATCAAGAGAATTGCGTTTGAACCAGAGTGAGTGGCCTTCCCAACACTCCTACAATAATCCTGATAAAGTTATTAACACATAATTGAACACAACTTGGTGGTTGTTTAAATAGTTAATGCCAGCTGACCCAGTACTGCTCTGTACCTAATCAGCTCTGTTGTGTAACAGTCTCTATTATATGTGAAGTCTGCGTGGTGTCCATAGTAACAAGTAGTTGTTTTTCATTATGCATCCACAGTAAAGAGGTCGATGACAAATCTAATCATCATCCTACTGAAATAAGTTAAGAATAAATGAAAAAGAGTGGGGAAAAACAATCCAATGAGTAAAAAACATCACCCAGAAGCATATGAAGTACACAGAAAGTACTGCTGTCTAAATGTATTCACATCATAAAAAAACAATACCGTGTCCTGACATTTATTTACAATTCATGTCTCATTTCCTGAACATAAATTACATCTTGACATCAGAAAGTAGGCGCACGGTTTGATGAGTTAAAGCCATTTGGCAGCCTTGTTCATTATGGTTTTGAATTATTCAGCTGATTTATAGATTTGCACAATACATGTTTGTTTAAGCAAAGAACTATCAGACTCACTCACCAAACAGAATATTATTGTAGACCGTATCTCAATGTTTGTCAACAATAACTACATACAATTTAACGGAGCTGAGCAGACAAGGACGAGGAACAACTGGATATACTCTAATCTCATTCATCTAAAAAGCTTGTTTGATGTTTTCCTATTCCAACACTTTCACCAGGGAGACCTTAACCTGTTGGGTCAGACTAAAGTAAAGGGCACCACCCAAACTAGCAGTCAGTCCGACCGGCAGTGAGAAGGGAACATTGGTACCAATAGATTTGGTTTATTAAAACGCTAACAAAGCAATATAGGCCATAAAATAAGCACAGCAGCAGTGTCAGATATACGTCGGACCTCCGTGTTTAACTATATATCTTGAAACGTTAGTTACTGTATGGCTGAAAATGACAACAGAAATAAATAGGGTTGGCTACCATTCACATTTTTACCGGTAACTGAAATTCAGTTCCGGTACCTAACAGAACCTTTTTTCAGTGCTTTCCCCCTGTAATTATTATTATCTTTTTATTATTTAATTCCCTACAACCTATCAAAATTATTCATTTTTGTACTGGGGCTTTTATTATTGTATCTTATTCTATTTTAGCCTGTTTTTATTTTCTTTTTTTAACTGCTCTTTAATCTTTTATGTAAACTACTTTGAATTGCCTTGTTGCTGAAATATACTTTAGAAATAAAGTTGCCTTGCCTTACAATATCCAGCCTGTCAGTCAGTCAGTCACAAGGGCATAAAGAACCCTGTTGTCATTGTCATCCTGTGTCAGAGGAAGTGTGTTTGTTGAACACACCACGGCCGCTTTTGCATTGCCATTACCGGTATATTATATTGCAGCGACGTTGTCTGCGTGGAATATTGACAGGTGTAACGACACTTGCAACCGGTTTACCGTCATTGCCGTGACTCAGTTTGACTTGTAGCTTCTCTCCGTCCTCACCTCTAAGTGCTTGCGTGTCGGATCTTAAGCTCTGAGTCACACATGCAGAGGACCCATGAGCCTGCGTTTACACGCTCTCAGTTACCAGAATTTGGCACCGTTTGATTTAACGTGAATCGGTGTTCAGTAGAATTGATGTAATTCGGTCGTATCCAAAAAAGTACCGAATTCAGTACCCAACCCTAGTAAGTAAACAAGTTGCTGCAGTTGCGGTCTCTGCAATTCAAATCAACTGACATTCATCTGCCCAAAAATGCTTTTTGTGTTTGCAAACATCACACTGATCCCATCTATTGGACGGTTCCTGAGGTATGGGGGCCTCGGGGTGCCTTTCTTCATTTTGCAAATGATACGGTCCTGCTGGCTTCATCAGACAGTGACCTCCAGTGTGCACCGGGATGGTTTGCAGCAGAGTATGAAGAGGTGGTGATGAGAGTCGGCACCTTGAAATCTGAGACCATGGTACTCTGGAAGTCACTGCCCCAAGTGAAGGAGTACAGGTATCTTGGGGTCTTGTTCACCAGCATGGGGAAGATGGAGCTGGATCGGGTTTAGATGGCCAGATGGAGTATACATATGTATTGACATGATTGTAACTAAGAATTCTATCAAAGTATACAGTGGTCACAAGCAAACAACATGACCCAACACTCTTACGTGCACCGTCTACTCCAAATCTAAAACAGAAACAAGGGATGAATGATTAAACTGTGTTGTTGCTTTGTCTTGACTTGACAGCAGCCCAAGTACACGTTGTACTTGTAATCCATCCTCTAAATATTTGATGGTTCACAATGTCGTTTGGATGGCAAACCCCACGCACCCTTTTAGACAAACACACAAACACGCACATACACCTTTTCTTTTGACAGTCCCTTACCTCCAGTCCTACTCTGGTCGGGATATTAGGCCACTTCTGATCATGAAACTTTCAGTAGAGCTGTCAGCAAGGCACAGCGCTGTTCTCGTCTGTTCTCATCTGTTCTCTTCTGCTCTCTTCTATTGTCGCTTTTAGAACTTTTTTCTCATTCTTCCAAACTCCTCTCCCAATGTCCTCACTGCCATCATCTTTGCATATATACTCCCCTATCCTATCTTTTCCTCCATGTCCTTACCTCTTGCGCTTCTCCACTTGCCCTTAAATGACGCTTTTGAAAAACGGTCCACATCATACAACCAGGTGGAGATTTGGAATGCCTAAATTAATTGGATATGCCCCACAAAAGAACCCGTAGCATGTAATTTCATTCTTTTGAGTAGGTCAGTGATTTCCAAAACTTTAGCTTAAGGGACAATGGTCTTGAATCACAAGCGCTTGCTTTGTTAGTGCTCAAGGATTCAGAACTTGTCCTTGCTTAGGATGCTGTTGTTAAATAAGCTATTAAAATGCTTTGTCAGCGTGTGTCCCTTCCCCTGTCCGCATGTAGTCCTGTTTTTGTTTGAGCTTTTGTCATGCTTTATCGACCTTACCTCTAAGGAAAGAATGTTTCTCTGTTCGGTAGGTGATTTGGTTGTTGTATAGGCCCTTTTTCAACACAACACAATATGCATTATTCATTAATGTTTAAACTTATTGGATTTCCAAACTAGATTAATGCAGCTTTTTGACAGATGTCCTTAAAGCATGTCCATTAATCACCACAAAACAGGGAAGGTGTTGGCCTTGCAGGGACAAATAACCTAGAGTGTTTGGGTCTCTCACAAATGCAGATAATAAACCGAAAGACCTTGCCCTTTGCCACTGAACGTGTGTGTGTGTGTGTGTCTGTGTGTGTCTGTGTCTATGTGTCTCTGTGTGTCTGTGTGTGTTTTTCCAGGCGAGATTTTAACCTGAGTGTTGTAATGTCTCCGCTGTGGTCTTCTCTCTGCGGTGTGGCCATCTGTTCAGTAACCTCATCCAACACGAGACAGGCTTCCTCTGTCCTCCTCTCTGTCATCTTCTCTTTCTATCTGCAGTCTGTTCTTGATATTTTTTCTATTTTGCCTTTAGTCTGACTTAACCCCATTTTTTTCCTCTTTGTCACTATTGATATAAAGATGAGGACAAGAGGGAGAAACACAGAGAAAAACATGAATGATATAGAGCGAAACACACAAAATACACACACCTCTCCTCCCCGGCATACACACAGACAGACGGAAAGACAGACAGGGACCAAATTATCCCTGTTGCGTGGAGCATGAAATTAGCAAGTAGCTCAGTGTGGCAGCATTAGCATGGCTGTTAAAAGGATACTGTGACATTTTCAGTTTCTAAAATATGGTCCTTTATCATATATGGACGATAATATTTACCAGGTGAAGGATTTTCAGTGGCCATGTTTCAAACTATTGTGTACAATGTGATCAAATGTTGTGGATTCACAAGAGTCCGAAGATTAGCTAAGATTGAGATTATAGAGCACTTTTAACTAAATGAATCAAAGATGTATGTTGGTCCTTGCAGCATGGTACACTGAATCTAACAGTTCAGGGAAGCTGAATTTTAATGCATGTTTAAAATATCACCATAATCAAGTGCAATTAAAACATAAATAAAAACATTGCTTGAATTAGTTTTCCCTTGCCCCAAAAAAGAAAAAACACATTTGTTTTGGTAAAAGAAACCCAACTTTACCCTGAGTTTTTTTTTGTTGTTGTTTTTTTAAAGAAACTCAAATGGTGTTCATCTCACGACCCCCCCGAGTCAAATGCTGCTTACACATTCACCAATCAGTGTTAACAATGTAATATAATAGATGATCAAATATAAGTCAAAGAGGCCATATCCTGCTGAACAAACCCTTACTTTTGTATGTACGTTTTCTTAAGTAAAGCATCTGAATACTTGACCTCAACACACAGTATGTATTTGGACCTCATTCTAATGTCTAATACATATCATTTCCATGATATTAAGCTTTATCTTGACTGACGGGGAGTTTTTCATTTGTTAAGCATATTTTTTGTGTGCTGTATTTTTCTTTATATCATTAATTACATAATGAGCATTAGCACTTGGCTGACTCCCACACTTTATCTTTCATATGTTAATATGAAAATTCAGGTGACAGAGTAAAAGGCAATTAAAGAATTTGAAATAGATAAAAAAGATTTTGCTTTAGGATGTTGATAAAAGATTAAGTCACTGCCAAGACAGTTATATACATTTGTATTTCTACCTATCCAGAATGTGCATGCCTGTTTGTACGACAATGTCTTGTAACCTGCTAAAGGTTACCAGCTAAAGTGGTATATACAGGGTGAGGTGATGCTTCTCTGTGTCTTTTCCCTCTTACTGTTCCTAAATAAACCCCTACACATAGTTGAGTATCATGTGCATATGCAGTCCTCTTCCACTAAAAAAGGAAACTATTAAAAGGCTGCATGGCCTGGAGTATCCACCAAACAGGGTCAGTCAGTGTTGGTGCCACAGAAATTAATAATTAGAAAAGAAACTACTGTTTTTTATTTTCCAGTGAAATAAATGCTCTAAAGAGCTTGCATTTCTTGTGACAGCATAGTTTAATCAAAATTTAGAATTATTTCTCTAAAGTAAAACCAAATGAAAATGACCTTCTAAATGTAGTGCTACAGACCTTCATATCTATCAGACTATACAAATGATAACATCCACTCTTGAATATGAATAAATCACCTACCTGCCAATGGACTAAGAGGGAGATTGTGTGAGCATCCCAGAGGGAAATGGCCCTTTTCCTGCCTCTCTGTCTCCTATCTATAGTAATGCTTGGCCTTGCGGCCACACTATACAATAAGACAGATCTCTGCAGACAGGACCCCGATCATACACACACCAAGCCGTACTGTCTTCCAGAAATGTACACTCGGACATAGAATTCTCTCTCTCTCTGTGTCCTTCTGTCACACTCCCACGAGTGTCAATGTTTCCTCCTTGTTTCTCTTTTATTGTCCCTCTTATAATGAAAAGGAACATTACATGTTTTATAAATGTAGCATTTATTACAGAGTTAGTTAGTTTCCTATTCTCTCATTACTGTAGGTTTTCACACACACACACACACACACACACAATCTTTATTTTCACATACATTCTGTATATTTTCACATACTCCGACATTGTGGACACCTGTGAATTACTTTCAATCCAGTTCTTTTCTTTCAAATCCAACATACACATAATGAGGTTGAACACATATAGAAAGGATCTAAAATGGACCAAATCCATGGCAAGGTGGGAATTCTGATCTTATTATTTTATGTTGCCATTGTCACCCTTAGATTAACCTTAGTGCTTGGCAATTTCAAATATAGCCTAAAGCAAGACCCGCATAGCAGGGAGACGCACACACGGGGTCAGAAACTATGCTGAAGTTAATTTTAAATGTATTTCAAGCCATTTCTCTGGGTTTTTTCCGCTACTGTATACGCCTTTCCTTTTTTTTTTTTTTTTTTTTATGGATTTCATCATGACCTCTCTTGTCATTGCTGTCAGCATTTTTTTGTGCTCTGTGAGATCTTATACTGTAATTTACAATTCAAAATGTCACTTTGTGGCCTTCGTTTGAATGTCTCCTGCAGTCATACACGTACATCGTGCACAGTATCTCAGCCCATTGTATGCAGGGACATTTAATGTCAACTATTGCCAATCACTACCACAGTCTTGTTCATGTCATATGAAGCGAGCTCTCCAATTACCACTTGAGTGTCAGCGCTTCATCATATCCTATCTGTGCAATTGTTACATCATTTTTAATCTGCTCGTTTATCATCTTGCATCACTCCCAAGCTCCATCACCTTTTCACCTTGTCTGGAGTCGGTCTGTCAGGGTGTCGAGTTGGTCCTACGTCAGGCCGTTTTGTTTGGGGGGATGAGACTAGTCAGACAGCCAACGCAGCAGTTTAAAAGACAATGTGACATTGCAATACTCCTTTTCAATCTCACTCTGTATTCCACTTTCCCTTTTCCTCCGCTGTTCATTTAGCCTACTACATTGTCCGTACTCTCATGAACTCTCCCTTACCTCTTACCCCTCTCCTTATTGACTCCTCTCCCGTACCCCATCACCCTTTCTCCCCCTCAGCTGCCTCTCACCCACCACCTTCCCGCGCTTTTCTCCATACTGCAATCAGCAGCACTTTTCAGTCAGATTCTCCCCTGTCTCGCCCTGACACATGGAGGACCATGAATGACAATAGAGGTGAGAGAGCCAAGTTTGACGGAGTTGCTTTGTCTCCCATGACAAACTTTATTTTGCAAATCATAATGATGCGAAAGCCTTGAGCTGAAGTAGCAGCAGTGGATGGATAGGCCAGGGGAGACTTGATCTATGTATTGTTAGTTAATTTACAGGCCTGGCCTCGGACAAACATTCATACGGTTTAAGAAAGTACTTATTGGACTTTAACTTATTGTTGCACTTACAATAACGAGTGTAGCTGTCCTTAATTTAGGTCATCCTGTACGTCTCATCTCTGTCTTTCGTTTTGTTGGTAACTTGTCCACACCTTCTTTTCCACAAAAGGGAAACACACTGTCTGCGGTCACATACGGGCATGAGGCTACTTTGCGCATGTGTCAAACTGTGCAATGCACACATGCTCCAAACCGAGACAAGCAAACCAAACGGTTTGGATGTTTTTTCATGAACCGTGCCACCCCTAGTACAACATGTTTGGCATGTTTGCTTGATGAATGAATTAAACCTCACAGTGCGGTTTGTCAGTCAAGTACAGTCCAATTTTGATGATTTGCTTTGCAATAAAGGATCTTTCCAGTGTTCTTTTCCCCTGCGAGGCAGACACACACACATCAAAGTGAGCAACAAGTCCTACATACTGTCATTATTTAGACTGCCATTACTGCTGCAGCCAATGGAGGCTAACTGTTTGAAAATGGCAGTGGAGCGCCATGGAATTGATTTGTGACAAAGCAAAAATATCAGGATATTTTTATCGATAAAAAATAAATCACTTTTTAATGTGTGAAATATTCATCACAGTCATATTAATTAGAAAGAAGGTGGGTGACAGACATTTGTTGAATGTGACTGAAGGTAGTGAGAGATTGTGAGAGCAGAGGATAGATGGAGGGGGGATTAAAAAAGAGGAAGAGGGGGCAGACAGAGTTTTAAAGTCCCTAAGTCTCTCTCTCTCTCTCTCTCTCTCTCTCTCTCTCTCTCTCTCTCTCTCTCTCTCTCTCACATACACTCAGAAGAAGAAAGGAAATTAAAACTGCGATGTTTTGGGGGCTGCCACTCCTTTCACTGAGTGTGTGTGTGTGTGTTGTGTGTGTTTGTGTGTATTTGCTTGCTTCTGTTTGTTTGGATTGGAGATGCAAGGTTAGACCAACAAGCCAATCACCTGCCAGTTTACAACTCACATCACGCTACGCTTCGCTGTTCACAAACATCAAGCTTTTTTCCCACTCCGCTCTCACCACACTGTCTACTCTCTCTTTCTATTACTTGTTTTCTCTATTCCCTACTCACTCACTCACTCACTCACTCACTCACTCACTCACTCACTCACTCACTCACTCACTCACTCACTCACTCTCACTCTCTCTCTCTCTCTCTCTCACACACACACACACACACACACACACACACACATATATACACCACACACACACACACATATACACCACACACACACACACAGTTGGGGAATTCTGAAAATTGGTTTAACAAAGTGGGAGGTAAAGTTAGAGGAAACCCAAACAACAGGAGATGTACACAAAAGCGTGGGGAGGATCAATCTGTCTAGAAAGAGCAAACAGCAGTAAAGAAGGAAAGCTGAAATCCAGTATAGATTTTTTTTTTGGACTATTTTTGTATCACACCATGCCTCTGTTTAAATCTGTCTATCCACTTTCATTTCTTTATTATTTCTTCCCTGGTTCCTGGGGGGAAATTCAATTATTACAGCAGAAAGGCAGTTCCTTCCTGGCTCACTGTTGTACACAAATGAGGATGGTGGTTAGAGAGCAACACTTGCATTTGTTTACTCTGATAAAATGGAAGTGAGTAATACTACACCCTCTAATTGCAATCCTGTAAATTAGCAGTAAAATGCAATAAACATGACTGAATTATGGGAACATGTGTGTAGCCTCTGGCTCTTTTATTAACTCAACTTAAGTCTACAGAACGTAGTGTAGAATTAAATAGTGTGTGAGTTAGTTTCCTGAAACTGTAAATGATGCTTGGGTAGTAAAAATGTGTATTTTAATGCAGGTTTGCTTCTTTACCACCACATAGGATCGAAGTAGACACATCAAAGAGCACACTTGCAGAATAATTCTTGTATTCATGCTATTCCTAAGAGGGGGTGGGTGTGTGTGTGTGTGTGTGCAAAACAATTTTTGAATATAATCGTTAATGATAAGCAATTTTTTATTTATTTTTTATTTCACCAATATTGCACTTTAATATATTATTTTTTTAAAGGTCCCATGACATGAAAATGTCACTACTATCCTGCTCTGCCTTTGAAAAAATGAAAGCTCAGATGGACCGATCTGGAATCTTGCCCCTTATGACGTCACCTTTTACCTCCTTTTCTCTGCTTTGCCCGCCCAGAGAATTTGGCCCACCCATGGGAGAGAGACATCATGGCTTTCAAACTAACAAAGTTGGTCAAGGCCAAGGAAACTGGAGGCCAGGCCTGTATGTGATGATGAAATTAGAATGACATCTTTTATTTAACTAATTCAATCACAGTAGTATATTGAGCACTGATGGTGTAAACATTCATATGAAAGTCAGAAACAAATCACACAAACTAAAGTACAGATTGCAGAAATATAAAAAACACATGTGGCACTACCACACTTAGTAGTATTTAGATTATATTTTACTGCAATAAACATGTAAACATGTGGATTGCACTTTTTCAACACTCTTTGAACTTTACTAGACAATTAAATAAGTAAAGATATAGTGTATATTACACACACGTGTCACACATAGAACGGTGTACGGTATTTTATTTTTTTTACAGCGGGCACGGAGGAGCTGACCTCCACGCGGCTGTGAAAGCTCCCTGAACGTCATTTATCAGAGTCTGCTTGTTACCACTCTCTGCCGCAGTCTCCTCTGCTCCTTATCTTTATAATGGCGCTAGATAGCTAACCGTTACTCAGAGCTAAATGTTGCTAACAGAGCCTTCAGTTCTCCATGCCTCTATCCATTAACTGCACGTATGGACTCGAGCCCCAATAAACCTTTTCATTTTATTAAAATGGCTCTAAAAGTTTAAAGCCACAACTCAGAGTAGTTTGACTGACTGAACTCTGCTCAGGGTACGGCGTAGCGTCAGCGTACCAAGTTGATGAATTCTCTGCGGAGTGCAGACTAATTTAAAACGTGATTAGGAAATCATGTTTTAACATATCGCGATATTATTGCAAAACCAATTAATCGTTCAGCCTGTGTGTGTGTGTGTGTGTGTGTGTGTGTGTGTGTGTGTGTGTTCCATTCAAGTGCATCTGTTAGTCTGATAGCCTGTAGAGACACTGATTCATGTTCATACAGTATGTGGGTAACTATAACCCCCCCCCCAGACAAGCAATCCAGAATGCATTCAGAAAAGCTCAAACATTAAAATGCAATTTTTATATTTTCTACTACTTCTTCTACTCCCTATTCACTTGAATTTTAAAGGCCCTGGTAATTTTCCTCCCTTTGATAGAGATTTGGAGAAAAAATGAACAGAACAAGGATCATCTCCTCATTTGTCTTTCTTCTTCTTTAATGCGCCTGCTCATTGCCAAATCATAAAAAAGAGAGCTGCCAAACACAACGAGGGGCTGAAACAAAAAGCTGTGCAAAGAAGATTTGTAATCTTTCTTTGTCTCTGTTGCCCTGAAAATGTACATTTCTGGATTGTGACCGATGCATGTTTTATATTCTCCTTCTTTTTATATCTCTTCTCCTTCTGTTTGTGTATATGGAAGATGAACAGAGCTGCTTCCCTTACATCCTTAAGCTTCTGTTTGAACAACATAGCTGTGTGTGTACGTGTGTGTACGTGTGTGTGTGTGTGTGTGTGTGTGTGTGTGTGTGTGTGTGTGTGTGTGTGTGTGTGTGTGTGAAATGTTTAACTTGTTCTAAATCCACATTTTCATCTCTCTCTCACTAGGCTGAACCAGAGGGCTTCTCCCATTTCCACCTCTACGTGTGCGCTGCCTTCCTGGTGAGGTGGAGGAAAGAAATTCTAGAGGAGAGGGATTTTCAGGTAATGTGCACACAAGACAGAGGGGGCGCTGTACAGCTTTGTGTCCACAGACTGCCATGCACACAACCTGTACATTCAGCCATACAGGTTTTCATAGCCAGCTGGTGAAGCTGATGGTGATATACTGTACATACCTTAATATTGATGTAAATGAATCTCGGTTGTGTGCACAAACAACATCTACACAGACCACCAGACTGCAGAACTGCTCATGGCCTGCATCCTTCTCCATTACCTCCCTGGTTATTAACTGGGAGGTCCAAAAGTCACTGTGAGCGCATTAGTAGACGACAGTAGACAGCTGCCAGAAGGTGACTTTAGTTGCTACCTCACTGGGGGATCCGGCTTCTTCACAGTAGCAACACAGTATAATATCATCACATATAAACATAGTTTCTGCTCTTTTGCTGCCCTTGCTTCCTTTCTTCTTTTACTTTTTTGTCTTTTCTTTCTGTTGTGTAAAGAGCCCGTATTATACTTCTTTTTAACGCCATATTTGTACTCTTGGGGTCTACTAGAATACATTTACATGCATTGATGTTCAAAAAAACTTACCTAAAAACCAGCAAAAAGCAGCTCCTCTGCCTGAAACACTCTCTCTGAGCTTTAGGCCCGCCTTCCTGCAAAGCCCAGTCTGCTCTGATTGTTCAGATCTTTAAGCTAATTTCAAATCAATACAGATCTTAGTGGGGGAAATTTGTGTCCAGCTCAAGTCAACTAGAAGCTTATTTGTCCCCAGAGAGGCAATTGGTTGTGCAGCAGTGAAAACCATAATACAACAAGATTAAAAACAAACAAGGCAATTGAATGCAACATATAACAAAAAGTCAAGTAAATAGTTTTGGCTAGTGGGTGTTCGAAGTGGGAACCACAAGGCAAGATCTGAAACTCTACTGTAGTTGCAGCTGGTGGGTGCTGTCGGACAGGGTGGATTCTGCTTTCTTTAACAACTGTTTGTTATACAAATCAGACAGACTTTTCTGCTGTATACCTCTATCCCCTTGGTCATGCATTTTCTTCATGCATACCAACAGATCGACTCAATAAAAGATCTATAAAACTAATTCATCAGGGATGTGAGCTTCCTCAGACAGAAAAGGCATGGCTGGCTTATTTACACAACATATAGGTGTTCAATCAGTCAATTGATTTGTCACATGAAATCATCAAGGGTGCAGTTCCAGTGAAATGTAATCCTGTCAGTTCCTTCAATCAGTCAGTAGTAGTGTAGTACTAAACATGTGTATAATTGGGATCAGTTTAAGGCGTTGACCTTATTTAGGATCCTAGTGGCCTGAGAGTAGGATGTCCTGAGACTCTCAGTACTGGCCTGGTGTACTGTATCCTCTCCTTTCTTCCTGACCTCAACAGGGAGAAAAGGCTTAATAATTCTCCAAGCCTTATTCTTGCAGCACCTAGTGTAAATATGCTTTAGACATACCTGGATAATCAACTTGCCCAACATACTTTTTTACTGGCATCAGGCCAGTGCTTATTTCAAACCCTGCTGCCTGCTTTCCAATGCTTGCAAGGTGACTTTTTCTCACATTCTTACCCAAGTGTGACGAACTGTATTCTTTCCTTCTTCTTTTCCCAACTTGTTAAAGCTCAGAAGGTTCTATATTTTTTGGGACATTGCATTTTGCTGCCCTGATTAATCACCGTTACTTAAACGTATTAGAGCCTCCTTTGTTTTGCTCTATTCTTATGTTTCTTGTGTTTGTGCTCATCTGTATTATGACCACACAAGCTCACGCTTTTACAAACTGTTTTCCAAACTCCATATAGTTTTACTGACTGGCTGGCTCGCAATACAGACTACCAAGTTCTGTGCCAAGGGCAAAGTATCCAACCTCATGAAGATGAGAGGAAAAGAGGAGGCGTAGAGGGAGGAGAGGATCAGGGTGGCAATGAGAGGGTAGGAAGAGGGATAGGAGACTTCAGCACAAATTAAACTTTAGTGCAATGAAGGGAAAAAAATGAAAAGTTTGTTTTTATTTTGAGATTACATTTATGGTTTGGCACTCTTTAGTGTAATGTTATAACCCTACAACATTATTTGAAAGACACAATGTTACAGATGATTAATTAAAGCTGACTACGCATTGGGTTGCAGTTTGCACACGCTTAATTAAGGCTTAAAGGCTGTTAACCGCCTTTCGAAATGGAAACAATAAATATAGGACTTCTATATTGCTGCTTTCCCAATAAAATGTAAGTTGCATTCCAGAGATGATGTTCTCTTTTGCCATCATACTGGTTTTTATTACTCAAAAAAATCACAGTAAAGTTGGTTTATTCAGTACTTGAATGAGAAAATACTCTTTGCACTTCAGAGGTCCTGCACATCTGAGTTTTACTGTAGCTCCCCTCAGGTGGTTCCATTGAAGAAAAGAGGGCTAAAATCAATACATTAACAGCTGATTCAAGGGAGCGTCTACCTCGTTTTCTGTCACTCCCACTGTGGAATAATCAAAAGTCTTCAAAGGCAATAGCAGTCATAGAGTTCCAGTTCTAAAGGACCTGGGTTTGAGATGGAGGCCAGTTGAATAAAGCTGCTTCGCCCACTGAGTGAGACACTGGAGGCTGTCGGAGTTTGAAGATGAGGCATCAACTGACTCATCTGTTCTTACTTTCATGCTCTTCTTACCCTCTCTCAACTTTTGTCGCACTCAAGTTCAAGCTCAGATAAGATTGCTATTTTTTGTTGGATTCAATTTCAGATTGAATTTCAGATGGTTATAGGTTTTTGAATGGATTTCTGCAGCGTTTTGAGCTGTGCACACAGAAAGGCCTCGCTAACCTTTAAGTAGTTAGTGTGTCCACTCTTGCGTTAAAATGGTTAAAAAAGAGAGAATTTGCATTCATGGAATTATTCATAATTTATACATGCCTTGGCAGGCATACTTGGAGCAGACAGAGCCTGTGCAGGAGTAAGCGATGCCAGGCTTGAAAATTCTAATGAATTCAGGAAGCTCCTAAACACCATCGGCTTGAAGACAGCTAGGTCAGCTTAATTTTTTATTTGCTTGATTAGAATGTGTGCACCCACAAGTATGAGAAGCTTGTGACTAAACATCACTGAAAAGAAATGTACATTTCATCTCCGCAATTATAATGTCCTCCTTTCTGCTTGTCAGCGCATGGCTCTGCAGTTTGTAAAGACGTTCACAGTACTCAGGCTGTGAATTCTAATGACTTTGGTGATCCCCTGACTCCTTTAGCACCAACATCAGATCAACATTTCAATTTCTTACCAAAAACCTGCAAAACTAATTACATTCAATCTCAACTGCACTTTGTGTTTAGTCCTAAATAGCTGTGAACTACCTAAAAAGTGCTCGTCGCTGTTAATACAAACTCAACACCTCATCTAAGTTTACCTGTTGTAAACTGATAAATTCAGGACAAAATACATTCCTAATAGCACCCATTAGTATGACAGCCACACACACACACACACACACACACACACACACACACACACACCCCAAATGTTATCCTGGCATTTTTCCTTGCCCAGTCTACAGCAAATGAGCTCTCATCGCCTATTTGTTTATGTCTTCATGTGAAGTCTGTTGTACTTAATGGAACACTGTGTGTGTGTGTGTGTGTGTGTGTGTGTGTGTGTGTGTGTGTGTGTGTGTGTGTGGGTGTCTTCCTCATTTGTCTGTATCACAGAATGAATATAAATTCAGATACAAAAACAAAACAAACTTGTGTGCCGTTCTTAATAAATATGAATGTTCTTGCACATTTTGAAGGTATTGTAGGGGTTGTGGCTTTGAAAGAAAATGAAACTAAATCAACAAAATATAATATAATTCACTCAAGTACTTTTTAGATTAATGTCGGCGAGGAAAGTAAAGATTTCTTCTCTTCTCAGCTTTAGTAGTTTAATTCCAGGAGATTTCTGCCTGGAATCCACTGAGCCTCTGGGTTCAGACGTGGGCCTGCCAGGTTCTTAAGGGCCTGTTGAACAGCTCTTATCTTCACATGCTTTATCCAGCAACCCTCACTGCATCCCTTTTCTCTCATGTCTGCCTTTCTTTCTCTTTCTGTCTTTCTCTGTCCCTCTGTTTCTCTCTCTGTTACTAATATGTTTTACTGTTTCCTTCTGTCTTTAATTCAAATTTTTCTTTCTTGTATTTCTTTTCCCTGTGTATTTCTCCGCCACTGATTCCTGCTTTTTCCTTTACCTCTGTTTCTTTCCCATTCTTCATCATTCATTTCATGATGAGAGGGCTCCTAGGGATGGCAATGAGAGAGAATGAATCCTGCAGACTTTGGTATTTGCTGACTTCTCAACAGATGTCTTGTCACAATTATTTGTTCAGATATTCGTGGTTCCCAGATGATGAATCATACTGACTTGTTTGACCCCCTGCCGTGCCTTCCTCAAACTTGACATTTCTGATATTTAGTGAAATATCTATTGGACGGATTTCTCTAAAAGTTCTTACAAATATTCAAATAATATTAAAACAAATATCTTGACTGACTTTGGTAATCCCCTTAGTTTTGTTTTAACAATACCACAGGGTTTAAATGTGTTTTTTTTGTGAAATGTCTTGACTATTAAATGGATTGCCATGAAATTGTGTACATGTAAAAACAATGCAACATAGCTAAAGTTTTACATGCTTAAGAGAGTCATAAACTCCTCTGCTTAAAGTTTGTGATAGGACATAGAATAGTATAGAGCCCTGAAACAAAGACTATGACTAGTTGGCAGCCAAAAGACATTATGGTGTACAGAATTCAGTCTTGCCTTTTCATCCTGCAGTATGCATTCACACAAACAGCACATGCTTCCAGCAATATAATCAAGGTTTCCAACCTGTTTAAATTAATCTACTCATTATTACATTGAGCTGCAACTCCAATTTCCCCAGGCCTTGAGGCTAACGAAACTTGTAGCAGCTTGTTAGCACAGCGCGACAATACTTGTTTTGTGTTATAGCTGGAAATTACAGCTTTTGATTGATTTGCGCTAAGCAGAGTTGGGAATCTAGAATCTTTGCTCTGCTACACAAAAATGAATTACTTACATCCTGGTTTGCATCATATTTTGTCATAGATTACACATTTGGCTCAGAGGGGTAAAATACTTTTTGTAACAATCAAAAAACGAGGAGGACTTGCTGTTGGATGCTGTCCTCCCCTCCTACTATTTCGTCAATGCCTAACAAATCTATCTCTTTCTCTCCCTGACCCTGTCTTTCTGCTATGACATGGCTATGGGAGAGAGACGCGTGAGTGACAGAGAGACAGAGGAGAGCAGGTAAAGGAAATGCAGCTGAACGAATACGCTGCATGTTTTTAATAGCGTTAAAAAATTTTATAACGAAACGCAATATGTGGTGGCCAGTGTTGATTGTGTGGCACATCGCCCAAAATTAGTCTGTGTGGGAAACTTTGCTTCTCAAAGCCATGGCAAGGTTCGATTGGAATGTTACAATTTCAAACTCTTAAACACGAATGTGGAAGTTGTTCTTTTTGTTTAATACATTTTAACTCTCTAATTCTGCCCAGTCACTGCAGTGTAGTCGCTCACTGTATACAAGTGTGAGTGAATTGTCTCTGATGTAAAATGTAGAATATGACAAACTGGCAAGTTACATGCTTCAGCTCCTGAGAGGGAACACGAATGATTGATTCACTTTAATAGTTTTAATTAAAAAATGCATGCGTAAAGTAATTTAAAAAGGATAATTCATGCATTGTTATCAAACATAGTAAGGAGAGTAAATGTGAATCTTCTCTCCTGGTTGTGGGATTGGATTGGTTAAGCTGCTAAATGGAAAGCAGGATGAGAATGGCACTCCCCAAGCAATCTGTCTTCCACCGTTCCACATCAGCTAGCACACTACTGCTAACTGCAGGCCTGGACTGCAAGAATAAGTTAGCGCGTGCACCAACACGCGCACATCTTCATCCACTTTCTTTGTCGCTCTAAGCCACCAAGCTCATAGACACAACAGCACAAACATGCATATAAACAATTTTCTCTCACATCCGTACAGTCAAACATTTGCTTTCTAACACACGCTTACAGTGCACACAGTATTGGGCAGAGGAATTATGCCGGTTTGCTGTTTTTAGTAGGGTCAGCACCATTTCCTATTAGTCTGTTGCTACCTGCTGGCACCCCCCAACAGCAGAGCTGCCTCTAAATGGTTGTGAAAAACCTCTGCACTCTGGTTCCTGTTGCATATGTGGAGCTGCTTGATTGTAACGCTGTACCTCATCCTGGAAATTAGAGAATAGGCCGGTCTGCATTTATAAAAATAAATAAATAAAAACTCAAGCAAATAAGACACAATCTCAGAGCCGAAATTCAGGTAGACAAGGGTTCTTGTCAGGTTTTAGCACAAACGTCAACTTGTTATGTATGCCAGAAAGAAGGGGATAATTGCCGCTTTTGCAATTTAGCCATTTTTGCAATTTGTTTCTAAAGATTACAGCCTCACAAAGGACTGTTCCATGGGGTGCACTGGCTTAAATAGGCATTCATTTAACTCATTGTAACAACTGCAATGTTTTTGTTTGGTGCTTGAGCAGTATTCGTCCGCTTCCTGGATAAACTACCATTTGCTTTTTATATCTTGTTTGAAAAATGCCTGTTCATTTTTCACAAAGTATTTGGCATGTATGATCCAACTTCAGCTCATATGCTTTGACGTTGGCAGCAGAAATGCTACATTGCAATTTCCCAGAGTTTCCCAGGCACATACACTATGTACACAAGCCATATTCTCAATAAATGCTGTTTGCATCTTTAATGTGGATTGATATGTACAGCTTCTATTGACATGTTTGATTTGTATGCATAAGATTGCCTTAATATACATTATATATGACTCCCTCTACACTTGGGAAAAAATGTGAATTTAAAGTAAATTTTCAAAAGCAAAACCTATATTTAATGTTAAACACACATTGCGTGCCATGTTTTTAGTCTCCTTTTTTTTATACCATACATGTTGCCTACTCTTACACTATAACAATTAAGATGCAAGTTGCATACAAGCATTAGTCCTTGTAATAAAAGGTGATTAAAGAAACAGCTGGGCACTCAATTATGCGTAAAACCTACCCAATTAATGTATCCTATACTAGTCTAATGCATAAATTGTATTTTGATTTACCATTTTCCGGTGTATGAGTATGAGGCTATATTATCTGTTTATTTTTTTACGTCAAAGCACGTAAAAGAATTTACAGACTCTCATTTCTATCCATAGCATTATTTGTCAGCATGGACGTCATGGCCATCAGTTGAACCTCTTGATCTCAGCCATCTCACCGTGTTGAATAGTTGGCCGTCGTGAGGATCCCCCATCATGATTGTCAAGCGTGTGTGTGTGTGTGTGTGTGTGTATGTATGTATGTGTGTATATCTATCTATCTATCTATCTATCTGAAGTGACAGGACAGTGATTATGTAACTTTTATTTGAAACAGCATCTGCACATACAATGTACTAGACCCCAAATTACAGCTTTGTAGGACTAAAAGCACTATTAGAGAATAAAACAAATCTCCAAATACTTTTACACAGAGTGACAAAGTACGAGGGAATTGCACTGCTGTGTTTTGCCCATCTGTTTTCTGTTTAATTTAGATATAAAGGGGAAACCTAATATGCAATCATCTTAATTTCAAAATGTCAATACAGTACAATACAATACGTATGCTCATGTCATTAGCATACTACTGCCTATATATAAATCTGTTTCTGTGCTTTGGGTGGTGGTAGCTGCAGATCACTGCCAACTTCCTTTACTACACCCCTGAAGAGTATGTTTTCCCGTTTAGAACACTACTTTGACCAGTTTGTGGCAGACGTACAGCATGATGTTTGTGCTTTCCCTGCCACTGCTCTGTATACTGATAAAAGAGAAAGAGACATTGGTGTTAATTTACCCCAATCATTGTTCTAATAAAGTCATTATTTTGCTTGGCGACACATTTCACAAAAGACCTCTTAAAGTTTATTTTGGGGGAAAATTGAATTCTAATTATTAGAACAAAGTGTGTCCCTGTCATGAGGCCAGGACAAATGCTTGAAAACTGGAACTCTCGTGCTTTAATCGGGACATCTGGTCACTCTAGATGTTTTACTTTGCCAACACAAATGCAGCAGAGTGTTGCCAGCAATGTAGTCCATAGGGCCCTCTACTGAAAAATATATCACTTTTCTCTGTCTTTACCGCAATGTATTCTACATGCAAATTTGTATATCTGTCATTTTTATGATCTTATGGGTTGAAAAGACTTCGATCATAATATAGAATCTAGCCTGTGCACCTATTTTTATTTTATATCTGCATGTTTGTGCATGCAAAATAGCAAGTAGCCACCTGGCAATTTCCTGTAAAGAGTTTGATCCCTCCTCTGATTAATTCCATTTTTCCCCCATTTATCACAACACAAGCTCTTCATTTTCTCCACTATAACTTTCTCCCCAAACTTGGCTGGTATCGCGCAGACCCTCTCAGGGGTTTGCAGCTTCTCTGATGGATGGCACTGTAGTCAATAGTGTAGAAAGTGAGACAAGGCCGCCCCTGGTAAACAACTTTTAATAATCACCCCTTTGATTGAGTGCTGCGCCTGATGTGGCGTATGAATCTCTTTGTGCCAAAACAATATGAGAAGAGGGGGAAAAAATGAGAGAGAACTTAATATGGTAGAAGTAATTATGTAGCCCTGCACCCCATCCTGCATTTTATTCTTTGACATCCTTCTTTCATTGCTCTCCTTCCACCTCCACACTCTCCATCACTGACAGCTAAACTTCACTTTAAAGCTAACGTGTGTGGGCGTGTACGCTGAATTATTGTTGCGTATGTTTTTGATGACCAAAGCTGCTTGGAAAGTCAGTGGTTATCACTCATGCAGCTTTGGGTAGACATAAAGTGAGTGAGTGTGTTTGTGCTAAAATATGCCCGCAAATGCAGTTTATTAGCTGTACAACTGAGATGTGTCATTGCTCTGTTGATCAATGCATGCAAGCACAAGTTTGCCATTGCCAAGAGTCTCCTAGAAGCATTAATCTGCTCAAAACAATTGTGTGTGGGATGATTAGCTCTCCGTCTGAGTGTCATTAACGGCATTATCATTGACTGAGCTTTATCCGCAATAGAGAGGAAAAAAGATATAGGAAGAGTCAGAGTTTTATGGCTTTTTTGCCCTAAGATGACAAAATAACTAGTTTCTTTGTCAGCTCATAAGCCAATTGCATGCCCCCGTGCTCAACTCAGTTAAGACACAAAAATGCCAAATAAACAGCAATATTGAACCACTTTTAAGGAATTAACAGACTGCAGCAGCAGGAGGAAGGAGAAATAGACTTTAAAGAAAAAGAGAGAAAGGAGATTTGAGGAATGGGCCGGGTCTTGAACTGAGACATAAATATTGAATTTTGGATTTAAATGCTCTTATATGCAGTCAAAGCAAGAACTGAGGCATTTCTGCTCCTGTGTTGTTGTTGTTTTCAGTGATCATGAACTCATGATTAGGATGCCATTAACCTTTCTGAACTTGGCAGTGGATTACAGCTGGAGAAAAACGGTCGAGGCACTATTTTTCTTTTGTAAAATTTAGTATGTTGAAGTTCATAGGGCCTCTTCTCTTCATGGTAAGTGCCCATTGAACTGTTCATATTGCCAATTTTGCTGAGCCGTAGTCAGCATTGTATTAAAACCGTAGACCCACAACAAAAATGCATTGCAGTGGATTGGCTCATACATTCCTGAAGTGGTTTTGCATGTTCGAAACAGTGTGAAAACAAAAGTGTTTTGGGTGGTGATGGTTGAAGCAAAAGGGTCAAATGGTTAAATATTGACTGCTCTTGAGCTTTGAAGTTGTGTATGCTGAAAGTGAAACTATTCAAGCAGAGTAAAATATCACCGTAAATGCTTCAATACACAGAGGGAGCACAGACAACTGTTTTAGTACTTAGATTGCTTCTGGCAGAATTTTTTTCCAGAGGTTATGAACTTGTCATCGGGTTGACATTGACTGGTACAGAATAGGTGCAAGACTTAAGCCCGCTGACTGAGCGTGAACTGATGAGAGCCGAAAGATTCAAGGTATTCATAGAATACTATCTATTAACTCTCTTATTTTTTTAGTTGTAATTAAAACCATTAAAATACATAATTCTATGAGGTGTTCGTAGGGGTTGGGGTATCCAAACAATAACCTCAACACTAACACCCACACTTTTGGTTTCATGCGTACTCAAAGCTTTCAACTATCTGTCATCCATTCTCTTTCACACTCCCACAGTATTCAAATTACCAAAAGTTGAACCCCCATCCCACACGTCCCCGTATCTTTCCCTTTTATAAAAAGACATAGCAGGACTTTATGAATTAGTTTGGTTTACACAAGCGTGGACTCATGTTGACCTACTGCTCGCGAGAAATACATGAATGTTAAATGAGACCATTTTTTATTCATACATTCATCTTTTTTTCTCTAGTACTTTCCAGGGATGCATGGAATTTACTAAAATTGACTAAAACCATGCCTGTGATTGCATAAGTCATCATATTTTACTACTAACAGTGCTCTCTCCCATCACTCTGTCAGTGCAGTCTGTAAGTGCACTATGCAAGCGGGCAGCTCTGGGTTTATAACATGCTTGTTATGCATCTATTTCAGCATCATTTTGCAGCTCAACTACACGTTCATTGCTTCTGTTACTTGAAATTGTTTTATTGAACTTACGTTGTTTTTCATGCTGTGGTTTAAGCTGTATAAATGCTTTTCCTAAGCTTCCTGCCAAATCAGATCCAACATCCTTTTCATGGATATCATACAAAATACACAGTACCATAAGAAAAGCTGTGAGCTGAATCACTTTTAGCTAAGTTAAGGATTAACGTATGACTGCTGGGTGCTCCCACAACCTGATAACCCGTTGGTGGAACAATGGAATCGTTTTTTACTTCTGCTTAGATGTGGCTAACTGCAGTAATGTGAAAATTCAAGAGACAGCTTAAACCAACCCCCTTGGCCCAGGAACAAAAAGAGAACTCCTCTAGAGGCAGCTGTTGACATTTCCAAGACAAAAGACAGGCGAGGTGTGAATGTGTCTCCGTCTTCTATCCACTTGAAACTGAACCTGACACACCTGCACTGCACAGTTCCCTCGAATGACCATTACTATAACAATGGAATACATTTGTACTGCATGAATAATTTGGTACTGTTGTTTCAACTGTGGTATAGTAATGTTAAAGGTAAATAAAGTGATAGGCATGCATATATGATGGCATGAATCATGGGTATTTTGGGTTGTTAGCCTGCATGTTTTTATTCATTTGGGAATAAGGATTTCATCAAAAATGCAGAAGCTTGGGAATGATTGATGGTAAACATGTAGTGTTGTGGGCGATTAAATTGCGATTTCATGCTGGTACCGTTATCTGACAACAGAAACATAAAAATATGTTGATTAAAACAACTGCGGGATTAAAACCCAGTATATGAGACTACAAAGACCATGATTGGAATAAACAGAGGTGTAACTGGCTGCCACTCGGCAGGTGACTGTTTGGCAGCAAAGTTAATAAGAAAACTTCCTCTAACTTTCACGATAATATACATTTTTTATGCTGACTAGAGCTGCAAAGATTCATGGATTAATCAATTAGTTATCAGATTTAACTATTTTGATAACGATTAATTGCCTTGAGTCATTTATCAAAAAAAAACAAGTTGTAATTTCTATGATTCCAGCTCCTTAAGTGTAAATATTTTCTAGTTTATTCACTTGGCTGTGACAGTAAACTGAATGTCTCTGAGGTGTGGACAAAATAAGACATTTGAGGACGTCAACTTGTGCGTTTGGAAAACACTGGTCCACATTTTTCATAATTTTCTGACATTTTGTAGACCAAACAACAAATCGATCAAACGAGAGAGTAATTGACAGATTAATCGACTGTGGAACTAATCGTTGCAGCTAAATAAAAAGTAAATAAAAGTTGCTCATGGATTTAACTGTGTAAAGCTCTGTGTAAGCTGAGCGCCCCTCAACTGCCATAGAGTGCCCTAATGTGCCATGCTGCAGCTCAAGCGTGCTGCATCCGCGGCAAAGGTGCGCCTGTTCTCGCAGCAGGGTGGGACACTTCTGAGTGCTGCCGCTGTATTAATCCAGTGAGCTTTTAACCGGCCAACCTTTTTGCAAGACAACTTGGCATTGCCATCAGCTCTTACCTCCGTATGCTACAGTGCCCCACTCCTACATTAGCACCCACTGCTTGCCAGAGTGCCCATTTTGTGTAATTATACAAACTACAGCAAGCTAATGGCCCTGACAGAGCCGGGCCTAGGCCCATTACACCTCAGGGTGCTGCAAAACACCATTACCACCACCAGCATCCTGGAGTGTTTGTGCACGTAGGTGGCAGTCTGCGTGTGAGCAACCTCATCTCTCAGTCTGCGTTCATGTAGATGTGTTGGTTGAAGGAGGTTGGAGGTGGGACGTCAAAGAAACACAGCAGCTACTACAGACGATTGCCATTTTTAGCCACAAAAGTGTGTCTGTTGGTATGTTTGTGAGCACCACACCTGTCATCTCTGCCCCATTAATTTCTCCTGGGTTTTTGTTGCACACTGTGGGGAACTGGAGTTGACACCACAGGAAAGACAGCAAGGCACCTTGCAGGACTTTGGGCACTCATTGTACCTCACTTAGCACCATGTCATTCTGCCAGCAAATAGACTATTTGGTTCACAAGAAGAGTGGCCTTTAAGTAAGTGTGTGTCTGTGTGTGTGTGTCTGTCTGTATGTCACTTTGTTAATAGCATTTGAAGTATTATTTCTCTCTGATTCCATTTTAAGCTTCAGCTCTTATAGTCATCACTAACTCACATGCATACATAACGGTTTCATTTAACCCAATATTCTCACTCCAAACATCCCTGGTAAATATTAAAAAATGTGGCATCTTCATGTTTATCAGCCCTGCTTTGCCTCAAGTTATTGTGTGGCATTTGTTTTACTTACTCCACACACCCACGATTAGGTCTCAGAGTGAAACAGCAGCTCTTCTCATTAACCTAAAGGGGAATATTTTCCACTGAGCATTTGCGGCTTTACAAATGTGAAGTGGAGATGAAGATGGAGCGAATTAAATCAGCTCACCCCGGTCGGATGCAGGTTAAAACAATAGCTACACACACAGCAAGTAAATTTCACTTGCCAGTTGGCTCTCTGTGTAACCATTATGTTGTCCCATTTACTTTTTGAAGAAAGAGCATGAGTCTACTGTATTGACAGTCTGCTTTCCCTTCGCTATCAATAGCCATTAACCGCTTTAAGCCTAGCCAAGCGTAGGAGATGGAGAGCTAATTGCCTTCCTTTGGTAGCATACTGTATACAGTATAATGGTGGATCAATGTTTTTGTCAGTATTGTGGGGTAAATGGATATTCACGCCTGAATAACCACCAGCACACCCCCCATCACCACACACACACACACACACACACACACAAGGCTACTTACATACACACACTCACACACATCGCCGTCTCCTTTTTTTTCTGTCTCATCTGTACCTTTAATTTACTGTATCATTTCTTTTACTGATTTCCTCCTATTCCAAAGAGACACCAAACACCATGGATTACACAGATTACTTATCCCTTCTTTTTTTTCTCCTGCAAACGCAACACACTCATTCACACAGACACTCGTGGCCTCATAGCGTGGAGTTTTGCCACCTGTGTGGAGTGGAGTGAGTGCTGAGTTCTCCCCCCTGACAGCGAGATGTTTGCAATTAAACCGTATTAAAGTCATTAGCCCAACAGAAGTGATAGCCAACAGATGGTTACCTCGCAGAAATATGCTCCTAATGAAGCTCCTCAGTCACTATGGGTGTGTACTTTTGGGGCTGTACCATTTCAAGCAGGAATTGATTAGACGGCGGTTGGTCCATCTCCTGTTGCATAGCAATTAGTGCCTTTTGATGATTTATTTAAAATGTCCCTGCTACTACTTGTCCATCTCTACTCCGTGAAAGCTACAAAAAATAGGACATTTTATGTATGAGGTCTGGCTATAAGCTCTCTGTATCAAGATCAGATGAGGTCTCTCTATGTACAGCTGTCCCAACATGGAGGAACGTTCAACAAGAACGCCTTATTTCCCCTTATTCTCCTTATTTACCTACTTCCGCTTTCTTCTATTTGAATGAAATATTTATTTGTGTTCAGCTTAATGTGCCTGTCAGATGTTCAGCAGGATATCTGCAGTTCAAACTTGTTCTTTGTCCTTGGCATCTGAATGTTTTCATGTGAGCGGATATAACATAATCATAAATACGCAATACATGACCCCCTTGTGTGGACACGCAGTCCTTTAGCTGTGAGCAACGTTGTTGGATGTGGAGTGTGTGTGTCTGCGTACGTGTGAGTGAGTGATGAAAAGAGGAGCACCAATAGTGATGCTCTATTGAATACAGATGAGAGAAAAGCGAGCTGAATTCTGATCAGACTGCCTTTTCTCTTTCCTCTGCTCCCCATTCCTCAGAGCAAAAAAACTTCAGAGCAGTGTGTCTTTCTGAACCAAGGGGCATGTTATTAGGTCAGTCAAAGTCAAGGTCCAGGTCTTCTTCACAAAGGAGCATCTATAACAGTGTTTTATGTTTTTTTAAACTGTAGAATTAACAAGCAGCAGGATTTTGATGATAGTGATATGGAACTGTAGCTTAGGGAGAATCTTGAGTTTTGTTTTATATTTGACCACACCGTCGTTTTAGCAGTGCTCTCTCACCGCATGTGAATTTTTAAAATACTCCAACAAGCTTTAAACACATTTCAGGGGCCCACGGCTAACAAAAGTCAGTCAACAATTTAATCACCTTCTGCTCTTTTAGTTAACAACACATTTCAAAATGTAGTATGTCAAAGCTCCTCGTTAAGTTATTCAGAAGGCAGAGGTGAAACACAGCTGCAGACAAATCTGTAAAATTTGGCTAGGATAGCAGCTTTGTGCTTAATTAGTCGAAGAAAACTTGTACTTTTCCCCTCTTCTTCGGAATACAAATGCTTTTTGTTGAAAAGTCATCAGGGTCGTCTCACCGGCTCATTAAAAACCTGCGAGAAAGGAACAAATTAATGGAGTCAAATACCATCAATTTAATATGTAGGAGTATGTAAAATAATACAAAGTGCCTTTCTGTAGTGTCTTTACCCACGTACAGCTTTGTGTGGTTTGACTTTCTCAGCAGTTGTAGAAAGATGAGGGTGGAATATGCATTGGAATTTGTAAGTAATTCAACAGTGTTAAAATTCTTTTTGCAACAGGGTCCTTTCAGACGGCAGCAAACTGCTCAGGAGTCAGATGAGTGTAGACACCCGAAGACCCAGCGTGATTTGTCCTTCGATGTGATTATTAACACCATGATTGGTTGTAAACCCTGTTGTCACGGCAATGATTTCAGCCTTGATGATGAAAGCTCCTGGGACACTGATCTATAGCATATGAACACACACACACACACACACACACACATATACACACAAACACACAATATCAGTCTGTTGCACTGCTATCCCGTCTCATTCCCCAGGAATTAGTTGGTGAGATTGAAGTCACTTGCGTGTGTGAGGGTGTGTGTTGCTGTTGTCTGTCTTCTTACTTACATAGTAATGTACAAAACAGGAATCTAGGGAAAGACTTAAGCTCCACTGAATTGTACTTGACACTTTATCCTTTCTTTCCAGATTTTTTTTTTCTCCCCCATACCCACACCTTCCTCTTTATCTTCTTTCTCGTTCACAGCTGTTATTAAACCACTTTGACTGACTTAATAACATCTGTGTCACAGTCAAACACAGGAAGACACAGAAAGCAAGTCCAACTGTGCCTGTCTGCTACACTAGCATTACCCCAAAGGGTGTACTTTGTGGGATCCCAAATGCAATTGCAGCCTGTAATAATACTTTGTGCTGTAGTTGCATTTGGTTTTTAGTATTTCTGGGCCCCATTCATACCTGGTATTGCCATACAATATGTATATCTGTACTTTAAACAGACAATGACATCTGATCACAGGCCTTTGCACCTGGTTCTAGTCAGTGTTATCTGTTGTGTCCTCATTTAATGTTCCAATGTCCCGGACAGATAGATAACAGAATGCAACAAAGACCTGAAGCTGAAGTAGTTTTTCACTGCCATTGAACAAACTGTAAATCGGAAAGAAACACACAGAAGTGTTACATAAAATACATTCAAATGTTGCCCTTTTGACAGCACTTTATGTAATATTGTCTTACATAGCTCAATATAATGCATGGCAATATGCAAATCAGGTAGGTGGTCAACAAACATGTTGTCAAGATGAAGGAAAGCGATTCTGCGGATGTGGATTCTGCTTATTTTTCTGTTGCTGAGAATGATGGTTGCCTGTGTCTCTTTGAACAGCTTTGATGAGATACTAGGAAGATAAAGAGTTAGGTGTCATTTCAACTTGTTAGGTGGATTTTATTTTTCATGATTGCATCCTGGCTGTGATTTGATCCCAATGACAGCCAGATCGCGCCAGATGTTTGTGGCCGATTGCATACCAGAGAAGATCTCCAGGTACAGATTGCATGAATACCAGGTGTAAATGGGGACTCGAGCTTAACACCAGAATTTAAATTATGGCTGCAACTTGCAATTATTTTCATGGTCAATTAATCATATTAAGATTATTTTCTTGAGTTATGTTTTGGTTGTTTGATCATCAAACATTAGAAAATAGAGGAAAAGATAGCCATCACAATTTCCCAGAGCCCGAGGTGACATCTTCAAATGTCTTGTTTTGTCTGACCAACAGTCCCAACAATATTCAATTTACAATAAGATAAAACAGAGGGGGGGGAAAAATCATCCCAATGGAGAAGCTAGGATTAGTGAATGTTTGCCATTCATGTATGAAAAATTACTTACTCAATTAATCAATTAGTTATAAAAACAGTTGCAGATTTATTTTCTGCAGAAAAATAAGGTCTAATTCTCGCTCCCTGTCAAGTGTACACATAGTGTACAACTCCTAGATTACAGCAACTTGGTTCTTGGTGATATACAGATTCACAATGCCAATGTTAGTCTGATCCTGACCCAAACCCATGCTGCTGAGTTTGTCAATTAGACAGTTGGGTTTCTTACTGTATAGTATCATGAAATGCATCACCTACTGACCTCCCCTCTCTTTCCTTTCCTTTTCCTGAATGTGTTCCATTTACCTCGGAACTCAAAGCTGGGAATCACATCGCACCCGAGTTGAATGCGTTTCATTTACAAGTCCGATTTTTCATTGTGGGGTTAGCTCTAGCCCGGTTAGCCATTGTTAGCAATACCAGTTGGCAACATATTACACAGTTTTTTGTGTCCATGTCCACAGATATAAGATGGACAATACTATGTCTACAACTGATTTAGTGAAGAACATATAAGACAGAAGTGCTAATAACTGTATTTTACCACAGCTTTGACTACTGTTGATGCACAGGGCATCCATGTTGGATTTTGAGTTTGGGGTACTTGGAGGTTGGCTGACTTCTGAGCTCGGAAAAAGTTCAGGGGGCGTGTTTCCGACTTGGACTTCAGAAAATCGACTTCCGATTAGAAATGGAACGCACTGTTATATTGCCTTCTCACATCTCTGTTTGATGTTTCTCCTAAACTCATCTCTGTTCTTCCTCTTGCAACTTTATATGTCGTCTTTCCTCTAAAACATGTTTTCTTTTCCCCAACAGGGTCTGATGATCCTCCTGCAGAACCTTCCCACAATGCACTGGGGCAACGAGGAAGTGAGCGTACTGCTGGCTGAAGCCTACAGGTTGAAGTTTGCCTTTGCTGACGCGCCAAACCACTACAAGAGATGATAAGCGTGGCTCGCTGCAGCTGCTCCCCTTCTTCTCCTGTTCTTGCTCCTCCCCCTTTTTATTCCTTCTTTCCTGCTCTGCCATTGTCTACTGAACTTAAAGGCCTCTTTTCCTTCAGGGAAGGACGTCCCTTTTTCTTAACCTCAGTTCCCCCATATTACCCAATGGGCCTTTCGCTATTAAGAGATTTGGATCAACCAATGACTGAGAGGACGTGCGGTGTAGCATTTTAACGTATTGATGGTGGAGCCTTTTTTTTTTTTTTTTCTCTTCTCTCTGATCAGCTCTGAAATGTGCTCTTCTTCAGTCCAGCGCAGAACCTTCTTCAACACTGAAGGCCACAACTTTTTATTAGTTTGGTCCGCCTAAGTACAACCTTAGGCCTGATACAGGACAACGAGCTCAGCTCTGCCGGGAGGTTAGTCTGGCTCAGAAAAAAATGTCTTTTCTGCTAAAAAAAAAAAGAAAAATCCAATGCCATGGCAATAGGTTGTTTTTTGTGTGTCGTGAGGCCAAAATGTGACCTTTTTTCAGTTTGCGAAGACAAAGAAAGATCGCAAAAGGGCACAGTGCTGGATGGTTTACATATCTGAGCCCGCTCTCCTGGTCACAACATCACCTGAAGGAACATGACCTCTCCAGTTCTTTTTTTTTTTTCTTTTTTTTTTTCTCCTCCTGCTGCGTGCCGAGAGGGGCACCGTTTGTTTTCCTTCATGACAAACTAGGAGTAGGACTTTACAGAGAGACAGGCTGTGAGGGGAAAGGTGTCTCCCTCCTTCTATTGAACCACAAACACTGACCCGATCCCATCCCCTTTCCCCAGTCCTCCCACCCACACTGCAGAGCCCACGCAGATCGACATCACTAGGGTTGGGCATCGTTTGGATTATAACAATTCTGATTTGCCGATTCTTCCTTTTGATTCCGGTTCTTATCAATTCTGATTCTTTGAGGGTGGAGTTGAAGCGGGTCACACTCTTAATTCACAAATAAGAGGAAGGTTTTATTTTGATTCAATGGTCGGTTGCAGTTTAACCGGGCTTTTTCAACTCAAAATAAAGCCACACTAAAGCGCAACTTACCGCGCTCCATGGCATAACATAACAAGCGCCTGGCCGCTATGGAAACCAAAACTTGCGCATGTTAAATTGGGAAGCGATGATCGGATTTGAAACCAAATCCTCCAAATGATTCCATTAAAGAAACGATTCTACTGGGATTGTAATTTTTAAAACAATTCCAAGTAGGAATTGGTTCTCGATGCCCAATCCTAGACATCACAGAAGCTAATAAGCCATTTGGAGGAAGAAAGCTACTTTTTCCCTCTCAGCCTGCTTATATATGATAATGTCTTATCTTTTAACCGCCCCTCATCTCTGTACCCAGGACTACCTCAGAACACACAAGTAGTGAAACCTAGAAATCCACATACATATATTTAGAAACGTGCACACATAAGTCAGTACAGGGGCAAAATTAACCATTTCAAGTTCAATTCCGAAATGGAATCACCTCATGGAAGCTAAGTTAGGATATTTACAGAGCAAAAGTGCTTCTTCACAGGGTTGTTTTTGAAGTAGGATCCAAATGAACAAGTTTGCCTTAATTAAGATACAAGCTGTCTTTGTTTACTCTCCCTTCCTCTTTTTGTCTTTCGGGCCCAATTTTTATGGGTGAACGTAAACTGTGACATGCCACGTTCCACTATGTTGTCTGACAATATCGGTAGAAAGAGTCTTTGATATTTTGCTGAGAATAGGCTTTAGGAGTCTCTCATTGGATAGTTTACTGATTCCTTCAGCAAGCAAAAGTCCAAATAAAACACTTTGATTATATACTCTCCATAAAGTAGTTCCACCTCAAAAACTTTAATTCAATTTATGGCGAGAGGACACCAGCAAGGCCGTTTGCGCTGACCTCAACCTGGTTATTTTTATTATTATTATTATTATTATTATTATTATTATTCCTTCCACAAGGTCTTCCTGGTCACACATGTGAAAGCAGCAGGTGCACGGGTGTTTTTTTTTTTTTTTTTTTTTTTTTTGCAGCTTCTTCATTTAAGGACATTTAAGTATTGCACCTTTAAAAATAATAAACAAAAAACAATTACACGTGTTTGATCCAAATTGGTTCTCCTAATTGAATTATGAGTATCCGGCACCAGTCCTGTTTCTATATCGTCCAGGTAGTCAGGGTTTAGCTGGGTGTCATTGCCTTTTTTTCCTGCCTTGTGTAGCAACATTAGTGTTGATTTTTTTTTTAAATTTATTTTTAAAATACATTTTTAATTTCACAAGGGACAGACCCCTTGCTGTTAATAATAATAATAATAATAATAATAATAATAATAATAATAGAGCAGAATCATGGCTTTAAATATCAATGACCGAAACAGATTAACAACTAAATTCACCCTTTATTTGCATATAGCGAGCTGCACATGACTGAACAAAAGCAGCACGGGCATTAAAATAGAACCTTAATATTCTTGTGCACTGGACTCCCCGATTAACATCGTCTTAACAATACCTTTGTCTTTCTCCTGTCTTTGTTGCTCTGTTCAAGAGCACATGGGATGTTTTACCCAAAGTCAATAGCACCATATTGGTGTAATGTTAGGAGATTTTTGGGGGGGGGGCAAAATCAGATATTCATGACATAACACATAGTTGTAAACGTCTAGAGCCTCCTGTTGCGACTCCGCCAGGATCCATTATTGTCACCCCAGCCCACAAAGACGGTGTGCGTAGGTGTGTGAAGGGAGATGGAAGCAGAGAGGGACGGGGGTTGTTTCTTTTGGAAGTTTCAGCGCTTTTTTTCCTGTGAGAGCTGTCAGTCTTTGATCACACTCGGGATCTTTTTTTATCCAATCTGCACCAGTCTCACAAGTCCATCATCTCCTTTGCTCTCTGACAAGGAAAAACTTAATTTGAAAGTCTATAGCCTCTCTCTCTCTCTCTCTCTCTCTCTCTCTCTCTCTCTCTCTCTCTCTCTCTCTCTCTCTCTTTTTGTATGAGATTTAGTCTTTCAATTTCACAATTTACATATTTTTCTTTTACATTTCTGGTTTTATTTTGTTATGCTTACAAGACGAGCCTATTAAGTTGTGCCTGACTCTAGAGACATGAGACAATGTCTTAGTTACGTTTTTGACCTCAAATGAACCTGAAAGGTTCTTGATTTCTGGAAGCAATAGTCTCACATTTTGCATTTGCTGATTTGCTGTGAAAAGACAGAAACTATCTTTTTGTTTGTGCACATCTATTTTTTTTTGGGTGTGTTAGCCAACAACATGAACTGTTTAATAACGTAACACTCTGGGCATTTTAAAAGTTCAAACTCGGCAAATGATGGTTCGCGTCACCCCTCCCCTGAACATGTTGAAGCGGTGTGCATAGGGCTGTAGTGAGGGTTTTTTTGATTTGTTTTTAGACTTTCCAAAACCAAAAACACAAGAGGTAAATGTGTAAGGTAACTCTTGTTTACCACATACAGTAGTAACCTAGAGTTACTTTCACATCATTAGCTAACTACATTAGTTTGTGCGGTTACAAGTTATCAAAAAATCCCAAAACTGGGGGATGCCTGACACAACTAATAATGTGGGAGGTTGACAGTAACTGTACTTTCTGTGAATGTGTGTGTGCGCACGTGCGTAAGTCATGGGCTAACGGAGCAGGCTTATAACAAAACACCCCCCTCCCCCAAACCTTCTTTTCAAATCATTAGAAGAGATTCTATATTTTTGCAGTAATGTCATATGCCCTAAAAAAGAAGTAGTTGCCTAGTTTGTGAAAGAGATGGTTTAATAAACAAACGCCCATTCACATGCTGCCAATCTCAGATTTGCCTGCCTGTAACCCAGTCCTCTCCACACACACACACACACACACACACACACACACACACACACACACACACACACACGTCACCATGGTGATGAAGGCCTAGGTTTTATCTGGCTGGAACCCATTTTCTATTTGCGCAGACACACACACAGACACACACACAGACAAGCTTCATCATTTTTGGAGCATCTTCAGGAGTGTATCCTTAAGTAACATTTTCAGCTGCTTTCATTTCTTGTAGTTTTTTTTTTTTTTTCCTTCTTGCTCTACGTCTCCAAACATTAAAATATGTTTATGAAAAAAGCTGAAAATAATTTCCTAAAAGACATTGGGGGCGGCCCCAGTGTCTTTTGCCTCTTGAGTACGCAGAAAGAATCTTATAATATTAGAATGTGGGTGACAGGAGTCTTGGTTCTTGAATTTAAAAAGTGTACAGAGAAGATTTTGAAACAAAAAACTGTAAATAGAAAGTGTAAATAAATCCTATATATGACAAAATTGCTTTGAATAAGGCGTCATGTTGTGTAAACTGTGTTTTCTTAAAGTGTACTGTTCTGAACTGTTGTGTTCATGTATGAGTGGCAGATGGAGGGTATTAGCTAAATATTTCATGTTTGATTGCAGTCAAACTCAAGGTATGTTATAATAGTCATGTGTTCCCCAGCGAGCTAAGAATGAAGTTCTTTAATATGACGAAAATGCAGAAAATAATGCGAAAGCGTGTCTGTGCATTCATTAGCCAGTGTAGCAAGCAAGCCACAGCTAAAAGCTGTGCTAATTTGCCACATGTAGGTAATTGTATGGGGGGGGGGGTTCTCAGAGGATGGTATGGAAACAAGAAGACAAAAACCAGAGCCAGGCTGCATACACTTGCAAATGAGAGAACGTACACGTACTGTACGTGCATGTGTGTGCGCGCTGCCCACAGTAGTAGCTCCCTCGCTCTCGTTAGGCTGACTGATGTTCACACAGGCAGCCAATTATGGAGTGGCGGTCACTGAGGACTCCAGTCACTTCATGGGAAATTAAAAATACATTAAAACAAACAATGGTCGCAGGTAGGGGCCCGTTTGTGCACATTTGCGCACGCATACACACACGTAATTTGTGAAGAAAGATGGAAGAGGTGCCAACAAAGAACCAGCTGGGGCACACCTTGAAGCAAAAAAGATATAGTGCGAGTATTAGCTAAATCAACTTTTCCTTTAGTGTTTTCCTCACGGCCATTTTCCTCTCTACATATTGTAGCTGTTTGCTATTTATTTGTACAGTATATCACAGTTATAGTATCAGCCTTTGCAGTTTACCTCCCAATGCCCTCCTAACTCCACCAATTTACAGGCCTATAAACCACCACTTGCCAGCGTGAGTCCTTTTCATCAAGGGCTCACACACTGGCAAATGGTACAACATCCTGGGATCGCTAAGGCAGAAATGTCAAGGCAGACTTCACGGCATTTTCACAGAATTTTAAGGCCGTGTCTGAAATCAATTTCCTGATTCAATTTTTGGAAAGAGGGGCTGCACGGCGACGGCATTATTGTCACAATGAAGGATAACACACAGATTGTGGATGTCTCTGGAGAGGATTTTATATGCGCTGTGCTGTGGCACTGGCAACTGGGATGTTAATCAGTTTCAATTTCAAGTTTGTGCCGAGGCAACGGAGGGAAAAAGATATTGCGTGGTGAAAGGAAAATTATTTCTGGCTGCTTAAAAGTGGCATAATTAAAGTTAGTAAAAAATATAAACTGTACATAATCTGCAACGCATCTTTGTATTTGTTTTATTTCCTCAAGTCATTCTGGGCAAGAAATGTCTTCATCTTTTTTTTTTTTTCTTTCACAGGCCTTGTGTGGGATTCAGAAGAGTACATATTTATCCTGTCTCAACCAACCATTTTAAAGAGGTCAAAACTCCAGCAGCACTAGTATATAGAACAACTTTATTGTATTGTTGGTCTTACAATAAATAAAGTTGTTCTATATACTTCAAGTGTTGTTGACATCTTTGGACTTCTTTCCCCTCTCCATGCACCATGGAAGTAGGCAAATTTATTCCAGAAAACAACACTCTAAAACAATTTTGGAAGCAATAAATCATACTTTGATAACTTGTGCAGCTCCTAAGATAATGCATGGATTCATTAACTTTACACTACTCAGCGTCAAGTTCCTTTCACGTAAATTGGGTACTCAGTTATTGTTCATTCATTCAGAACAAAATTACAGATTGTGGAGCCATATTAAATAGATATGTTCATGTAGTTACGGTGGATTTCCCAACACAGGGTGACATTGCAGAGACAAGTAAGAGCAAAGAATTCAACAGGAGGTGTAGTTTTCCTAATTAGTTATACGCCAACAGCCTCGCTGCAACGGCAGTATGCATGTGCAATCTAGCTCAAATCAGGTGATGCTAATAAGTCACTCTTTTTTCATTACTGTTTTGTTGGCTGTTCCATGCTTTGGTGTATAAAAACCAGTATTTTTTTTCCCATACTGTCTAAATATTCCTGTAGCGCCTGTCTCTTTAATCCCCCCTTCCGAAAAAGCCCAGTCTGCTCTGATTGGTCAGTGTTCCCAGGTCTTTTGCATCTGCGCTCTCTGAGTCTCTTCACCATCAATATAGCCTGGAATTACTGTAACAGCACTGTAGCGGCACTTTCCACTATAAATAGAATAGATAGACATCACAACCGTATGGATGTCCTGACCGGTCGTTTAAAGGAACAGTTTCTGAATACAGGCTGTGTGCATTTCTTTGAGGATTGAATGTTTTGATATGTTCACAGTACTTATATTGCACCTCAATCTGCTTTATAATCACAAAAGACATTATACAATATGGGACCTTTAACAATCGCAATTTCTTTGTTGTTGTAATCTTTTGACTATCTCATCCAGCTGAGAAGATAAATCCGAACACCCGCACGCTGATCGTGATCATCTTTAAGCTAAGAAACTCAGCAGGCACAGCAAATCTTAGCTAGGAGATTATCATGGTCACTGTGCAGGTGGTTTTGCTTTTCCTTACATGCTGTTAAATGCTGGCTCTGACGCTTGATGTACAACTTAGTCTGGCAGGTAACATGCCACCATGTGGAATTAAAGCCAGGGTTGTGAAAAAGACTGAGGAGTAGGAGATGACTTTTTCTCATTGGAGTTGAGTGTGAAAAATGAGACCAGTTGATGAGACACTGATACAAGTTGACGTCATCACAACTGCTCATTGATGGGTGAAAAATGTGATGGATAATAGCTGGATTTATAATATTTGAATACTATAAGAGATATGTATTTTAGTCAGTTGGTAAAATAGTTAAATTAACATTGGGGTGCATCAGCCGCTGACACTTCTCTTTGCTGCTCCTTAGATGTGGAACACTGTGTTCTTCAGAGATTAAATTGGAGGGCTATTTAAAGAATGCACTTCATCTGAACTCTTGCAATACAGAAATGATCTGTCCTTTAATTTCTCCCGTCGTATTTTTAAATCTCAGTGTCTGATGACTTGAATCAAGAACTATGTGCAGACAATAATGAACCTGATCAGTCATGAACTTTGACATGCCTTCTATTTTACCTTCAGTGGGTGAGCGCTTCTCTCTGTCAGTAACTAAGATTTACACAGGAAGTGAATATTTATATTTGACTTAACAAAATTAGAGCATGACTCGAAACTCAGGAGACTTGTGAGGAATATGTTTGCTCGATAGGAAAGCTGAACTCCCCAAATTAACTTTGACTTATTACTCATCACATCGAGACAAACCTCAACGGGAACAGAGCTCCCATCACAGCCACTGTAAGTCTTCTCATCACCACTGACAGCATCATGGTGGCCAAGACATGTGTCACTCCGAATCCATCTCCATAGTAAGGCCGTGCTCAAACAGACAAAACTCAGCCCCCTCATTCATTACAATGAAATCGCTGGATTTGTACAGCAGGGTTCTCACAGCATCAGCTGACACCCACTGCATTGGCTCAGTATGCAAGGGCAGGCACACATCCCCCTGCTAGATGACTTTGTATTGTGTACAGTGACATTTTACTGTTTACCTCGTGAGAAACAGAGGATACATTTACTGTGCTGTCTAGAGTGGGAAAACCCTAAAAGTAGGCTATTGGCCACAAGTTGTTTTCTTAGCCCAATCAGAATTGCGTACCACTTCAGAGCTGCTGTCTCATTTGCTAGTGTGGTGCTCCTCTTAGCTATCGTTACTGTCTGAGCTCATAGCACAGAGCTGGTTGCCAATATTGAATATATTCTATATTGCCACCGAAGCGGCTCATGAGTGCTTTTCAAGAGATGACTAAGTCTGTTGCCTTTTAAAGTCAATCCAGATGTTCACCGTCCGTCTTGACAGTTTTACCCTCTGTAAAAACCACGAGAAGCACCCTCGTAGATTATTTGTCTGCTACAGTGATGATATTGCCAGAACTCCATTCATAAAGCCTTTTATTCATTTTCCTCACAGAATGTCTTAAGCAAGCAGTAAGCTGACTAATGATGACTCACGCTTGTATTACTGTAGTGTAGCTAAAAGTAATAGATAAATGGTTAAATTAGGTGGATTAAGTGGTTAAAATAAATGGTTAAATGTGCATATATGGTGAAATAGCTATAATGGACTAAGTTGAAATAGCATAACATAATGGGTAAGTGTGGTTGAAGTTGTTAGGTAAATGTAAATGGTTTAGCTAGCTAAAAGTAATGGCTATATGGTTGAAATAGATAACATAGAAAACATTGCTGTACCAATATCTACTTTATAGAGTTAAATAACAGCCAGTTGAAAATCATTTTTAACGTGAGAGGAGGTATTTGAGTTCATGTGAGGGGTATAGCTGTACATCAGACGCAAACGTTAGGACCAGGTATTTTAGAGAATGTAATTACCTGTTTTTAGTGAGAAATGAACACACACGTTTGCAATCTTCCCAGAAAAGAAACCGCTTTTTGCAATGAAGCCATTTAACTGGATAAGCTACCTAGATTTACAGCACCTACAGTAGAAGTTGCTCTCATCCCTTCGATGATGTGGTGGCTATTTTTCAAGGTGATTGGGTAAGAGTGGCTTCGAGCAGGAAAATGTAGCATTTGAGGCCCATATCAATTTAAAAACTGCAATACGAATGTCTTAACCCTCATACGTTGTGGTGTGTAGTGTGCATGCGTGTGTCTATGTGAATGTGTGTAGTCCCTGTATCAGGCCACCAAGCTGCTGTGTTAGCTAAAATAGCAGCCAACCCCACTGGCCTAAGCCTAAATGACTCTGTAGCGATAAAGTGGGTGGTTAGCAATGACACACTCAGGATATGTAATTAACTGGTGTGTGTGTGTGTGTGTGTGTGTGTGTGTGTGTGTGTGTGTGTGTGTGTGTGCGTGTGTGTTACTCTTGCTCTGTAGCTTAACCAATTCAATCTCGCCAACTTGACAGTCGATTCATTCACACACACCTAACGGGAAATGCTCTTATTGGCCTTTGTTGAATTACTTTAAGGTTAAATTCAAAGATTCAAAGAACCTTATCACTGTGCTCCTGCACAGTCATGTTAACCAGGGTTTAACAGTTTGTGGACCCATTGCATGCATGTGTGTCTGTTAATGTTTGTGTGCTCAGATGTGAGTGTTTGAGTATATGCATGCTTGCCTGTGTTTAAGGGAGTGTTAGATCTTTCCGGTTCTGATCCAGTTGTGACTTGTCTGATGCCAAACGACAGTTTACAGAGTGCCGTCTTGCATCGCCTTTAGCACCACAAAACATCATGCTGTGACAATGTGCCACCTGGCAAGTTGCCTGTGTGTGTGTGTGTGTGTGTGTGTGTGTGCGCGTGTGCGTTAAAAAGAGAGAGCCACAGAAAGAATTTACGCCAGTTGTATACAGTCTTTGCTTTAAGCGTAAAGCATGCTGTACTGTGATTTATTTTTGTTTTGTACCTTTATTTTTCACTTTGAGAAATGTTCATTCAGCATGTATTGAGGTTCTCTTAAATGTCCCATTACATGGTGCTCTTTGGATGTTTTATATAGACCTTAGTGGTCCCCTAAAACTGTATCTGAAGTCTCTTTCCCAAAATTCAGCCTTGATGCGGAATTACAGCCACTAGAACCAGTCCCACAATGAGCTTTCCTTAGTATGTGCCATTTCTGAGTCTGTAGCTATTGAGGAGTGATATTGATGTGTCTCTCTCATTGGTGGGCCAAATTCTCTGGGCGGGCAAAGCAGAGAAAGGGGAGGTAACCTTACCCTTATGACCTCATAAGGACAAAGATTCCAGATCGGCCCATTTGAGCTTTCATTTTCTCAAAGGCAGAGCAGATACCCAGGGCTCAGTTTACACCTATCACCATTTCTAGCCACTGGGGGACCATAGGCAGACTGGAGGAATGCATATTAATGTAAAAAAACAACTCATAAAGTGAATTTTCATGCCCTGGGACCTTTAAGTATGGTGTGATTATGCAACTTAAGGTTGGATTTTGTGTTGCCTTTCCAGTATTTAGTTTTGCAGAACAGCTAAGCTTTTATAGAGTTGTAGGTGTTACCCTACTGCAGTGCATTCTGGCTCAGATGACCACTGGGAGTGTTTTAGAAGTGGAGCTACTATAAGCTGTCAGTTTTCAGCCGCTACATTGTAATTACCGTGAGTCTTCTTGCCTTGTTATTGTTTTGTGTTTCACAATACATATTTTATACATGATTACAGCGCTACATGATTTATGTAGTAAAAATACATGTAGGCTACCTGTGGCTCTATCTTACTTATTTAAATGACTGTATGCAGCACACCGTGTTATCTATCCTTAATTGTGTGTATTAGTGGAAAGAAAACCATAGCTTTCCTTCTACAAGCTTCACACACTTCAGGGTATGCAATGCATCATTCATTTTGATAATCATGGGCACTTATATAGGTATATTTACAGGTGAATTTCATGCTTTAGTGATGCAAACTAGATTGGCAAAAGTAGACCCGGCACGTAAAGATAGCATATAATCAGAACAGACCCTAACAGGTATGTGTCTTCTGTTGAGCAAAGTATCCACCTGCATGTTGGTTGTATCTGCAACTTCGGCCTGGAGAGGTCTTTAACTTGGGGCCGGTCTTACTCGAATCTCTGGTGCGACATTACTGTAATCCACCTTGTTTTTGCTTTCTGTCTTGAATGAACCCGCACCAATCCAAGTTCTTCATTTCAACATACTTACGCTGTTTTCACGTATGAAAAAAATGTCCAGACCTGATTATCTGGACATAGTCCGCAGTTGTCCTTTTTCACATGTAGCGCACAAAAGAAAATTTTCCGATGCATTCTCACACTGAAGATACTCAATTTGGTTCATGCGAGGGATAAATCTCATAGTCGGCGGCATGTGTAGCCGGTTCATAATTCATAAATTCATAATTCATAAACAGAGATACAAGTTGAAGACGAAAGTGTAAAAGACAAACATAATTTTCTTCTTGAAGGTTTTGTCACCAACAGTATTAAAGGTCCCATGGCATGAAAAGCCAGCCCCAGCCTGCCTATGGCCCCCCCAGTGGCTAGAAATGGCGATAGGTATAATCCGAGCTGGGGAAGGTTACCTTTCTCTGCTTTGCCCGCCCAGAGGATTTGGCCCACCCATGAGAGAGAGACATCATGGCTTTCAAACGAGCAAAGTGGCAGTTGGTCAAGGCCACACCCCCAGCCTCCATTTTACCCCCCCTCCCCCTCTCCTCCTCAAAAGCTACAGACTGAGAAATGGCACATATAGTACTAAGAAAAGCTCATTGTGGGACTGGCTCTAGTGGCTCTAATTCTGCACCAAGGCTGAATTTTGGGAAAGAGACTTCAGATTTGGTATTAGGGGACCACTAAGGTCTATATAAAAGCACCCAAAGAGCACCATGTCATGGGACCTTTAGAGTTTACGTGGAGGACCGCACATTCTCCCGTCAAGTTTGTGTTCTCACTCACAGCTTGTCTGGGTAATGTGTTGAGGGTTGCAGTGCATGTGTGCATGTAACGCTCAATGAAATGTTGGCTATGTAGCCAGTGCACACAGGGTGACTCTTAGATTATTTGTTATCATCAGGTAAGGACATTTTACCCCTCAATTGTCCTTCTGCCAAAGCTGACAAACTGCAGACGAGTCAGGCCAAAGCACACCAAAGCAGCCAGCAGGTGAGGAGGTCCGTGCTGTGTGCTTATTTGATCTGAGTTGCGTTAGATGGTTGACTGCTTTAGTTTTCCCATGGGGAAAACATGCAAGCAGAAAATACAAATCCAACAGCTGTCGACAAAAAACACACAAACTGCTGTTTGATTGTCGGTGTTTGTATTCAACTCCGGATGTTTTAACAGCCAGTTTACTTTTCTACCAGGCTAGTAGAGCCATTAGAGGGCAACTTCGTGAGACAGTATGTGGTTATCAAGTTAACGCCCCTTCACATTTTCCCACTCCAACTGTGAAGAAAAGCTAGACTAAAGCTGACTAATCTACAGCAGCCTCCAAAAGGCTGAGCTAAACTGTTCTTTGGTAGCGTGTGTCACTGCCAGATGTGAGTCGAGTGCAGATCTGAGTTGCACATGCGTCTCTTTGCGACGAGTAAAAATGTGAGTTGCGCATGCGTACAAGATGCCAACGAGAGATTTCTATGTCAATACAGTAAAATTGGACCTACTGAATGAAGTAGGCTGTCACTGGAATGGCGTTTACCGCTAACGTAAGCAATAAAACAATCGATAGCTTATAGATAGATAGATTTCACATATTTCACCGACAATAGTGGCAGTGTACTTCCATTGTGCCAGACGAGACCAGACAGATGACGCTGCTGGGTCCCAGTATCTCCTCTATCTATCTATCTATTTCTGCCTTTGCCATTTCAGCCTTTGGAGAGCTTGTTACTTGAGCTGCCTTGTTAGCAGTGCTGAATAAAGTCATTAATCTCCTTTTGAATTTCAAAGAAACGCTTAACTGCGGCATTTCGTGGAGGTGGTGTTTTTAGGGATTGGCACAGATTTCCAGATTGATTGAGTGAGAGAAGAAGTCTGGAGCTTTGAGATGATTAGGAAACTGTTTTACAATTAACTTATTGGAACATAACATTGTAGAGAACAGTATTTCAGTATAGATAAGACTTAAATTAAATATAGTGGTCGGACGTGGCAAGAACAGAATAGAACAGAATGACCAGTTAAATGGTCAGTGTGGCTTAGCACATATTAGCCCCCCCGGCCCAGGTTCATGGGGTGTTTGTCCTTGTGCTGGAGTCAGCTATTTAAAGTTCTTCTGTCAGGTGAACGACACACTGCACTCTGTTTAGAGCCCAACGGTGCTGACCATTTTCCTTCAGCCAGTTCTTTAAAAAAAAGGGGAAAAATACCTTGCAGGACTTTTAGGGGGCTGACAACAAACAGGTTCATTAACTCAAAAAAGAGTTTCTGAGTCTTGAAACTGTACATCTACTTAAATTCAGATGCAACTCTTTGTTGTGAATGCTTGTGAGTCCCAGTTTCTCTGGTCTAACACTAAGAGAGTGTCGCCTGATTTGGTACAATATCATTATTGTTGCTTTATTGTCACAGTATCACTGTTTGACATGTCACCTGCCAAGTAAACACAAAGGCTGTATTTAATAGCCAGCTAGCTTCTCATGCTATCTCTCCTAAAATGCTAACATTTGGAAGTTAGCTACCTAGCTTAGTTAGCTTGTCAGACTAGCTTCTGCTGTGTTTCATGTTGTCATGTTTCTAGCGTTTTCTCACAGGGAGAAGATGGTTAACTTAAGTTACATTGTGATAGTGTAGCAGCTGTGACATTAGTGTTGATTAATGGTAACTTACACATCTATTAAAGGTGTGGCTTAACATTGCAGGACTACAAAAAAGTAGCGTGAGGGCAGAAATGTGGCAAAATGGCTGCAATGCCAGAATTACTGCCAGTTACATTTAAATAAAAGCCTATATGAACACTAATACAATCAAGTTATCTAATTTAAAGGAGCTATTTACTGTTTATTTTTGTATCTTGCTTTTCAGTAGACCACTACAAATATGTAACGTGATATAAAAATAGCTATATTAGGCCATAGGGTATAACCCATATAGAAAATGGATCAAAGTCAAATAAGAGGTGTTCCTTTTCTTCCCATTTGGCTGACATTGCCTATTGCAGCAACAGCTCAGACTTTTTTTAATCATTGACAAAAATGTGGGCAACAATTCAGACGTCTGAAAGCACACTCGGGACAGTGAGGTAATTGCCTTCAGCACCCATACCACTGAAGCCATATTTTATATTGTTAAGTTTGATTTGTTGAATTTGTTCCACCTTAGTTATTTCTTTAGTATATGGGAATACTCTGTTGCGCCGGCTCACTTGAATTGAAACTGCGAAAATTATTTTTCTCATTTAAAAAATGTATTGTGAGACTGATTTCAGAAAGGAACATTGCTGAATATATGTGAAATTATGTGTTATTACTTTTAAACACTCTCTTGTCGTTTTTTATTAAACTCAGAAGCCAAAGGAAATCTGTCCTCCATTGTGTTGACAGGTGTATCTCTATAAATATAAATAGGACTGGAAGGGAATGCATTCACTTCAAAATACCGCCACACTAATTTGGATTGAGACGGAGGCTGTAATGTCAAAATAAATCCTTTGTGATACCTTGTTGGTACAGTACGTCTCATCCACTTTATTACAGTGGAACAAGCTTTACTCAGAAAAATCTGGCAGCAGAGGATAAAACCTCAAGATTTGTTGTGAGTGTGAGGCAGCTACTTGACTGCTGTGTAGTGCAAACAATTTGGAACTGTTGGGCTAAATGAAGTGATGCATCTACTTTGACACTTGATTTCTCAAAATATTGCATCCATTTCCAATGCTAATCTCCTATCTGACAGCTGCGCTGGGGACATTTGAAACTATTAATGTGAGTCTGTTTTAATCCTTCCCTAGATCACTTTTTAGAACGGTAACCAGACCAGTTTCTGAGTCCAGGCAATAATCTGTTACATTAAATTGTCCCGGGCCTTTCCCACAATTAAAATAATAATCTATTATTATATGCTATTTGTTTTCAGCGCTCACATAGATGTTTATGATGTTCAGTCACACTCAATATTACTTAACCCAATATAGAAGCACACAAAGAACCACATGTCTGAATTCAATACTGATCTGTCTACATGTGTTAATCAATGTGTCGTTCAATGCGGTTAGCAGTTCACTGTCATGCTATAGAAAAAGTTGTTGTTTTTTTCTCAAGATCATTGGAGTGAAGAGACATACGTTTTGTTTTATATAGACGTAAAGTAATGCACCATTTCAACATGGTCTTCCTTGCGATTTTAGGCCTTTCAGAAGCTTTTTAATTCATCCTGAAACTTCCACATTTTGTACAATAAATCCCTCTCATTAAATCCTTTTTGCATCCATAATAAGGATTTCAAGTTTTGTAATGTTCGATATCTGTGCATCTCTTCAAGCTAGCATGGATCTAATAGTTTAGCAATATACGCCTTGTGTTTTTTTATTTATAATATTATTATTATTATACGGTTTAAAAAAACCGTATAATTTTTGGTGGATTTTGGGAAACAGAACATACATTTTCGTGTGGGCTGTCCACGGTGTTGAAAGGTGTGCTCGGTAGGTGTGCTTAGCGATGAAATAATTTGGTCCCATCCTGATAAAACACCTATGTAAGTGCATAGAAGCGCGTGCATGTGGTGTACACTTCAGGGTTCAAGTTAATATGATCACCCTACTTTTAAAGCATGCTAGCGACGTCGCTCTAGGGATGGTTGGTCTGTTGGTCGGTCGATCCACCACGTTAGTCCAGAATGAAATGTCTCAACAACTACTGGATGGATTGCCATAACATGTGTCCAATATTTTGGTTTAAATGACAAATGACATTACCATTAGCTTCAGTTTTACTTTATGTTTTGTGCTTATTAGCAAATGTTAGCATGCTTACAGGCTAAACTAAGCTGGTGAACATGCTAAACATTATACTTGCATTGCATCAGCATGTTAGAATTGTCATTGTTAGCATGTCGACTTTAGCATTTAGCTCAATGCGCCGCTGTGGCAAGTACAGCCTCACATCTGCTAGCATGGCTGTTGATTCTGAGGGCCCTATTTTAACGGTCTAAGCGCACGGCGTGAAGCGCATGGCACACCTGCATTTAGGTGTGTCCAAATCCACTTTTGCTAGTTTGACGGCGGAAAAAATGCATGGGTGCATGGTTCAAAAGGGTTGTACTTAGTGTCTTCATTAATTCATATGTGTGTTTTGGGCGTAACATGCAATAAACCAATTACAGTCATCTCCCATTCCCTTTAAAAGCCAGGCGCGTTTGTACCTTGGCGCATTGCTATTTTATTTATATATATATATATATATATATATATATATATATATATATATATATATATATATATATATATATATATATATATTATATTATATTATACAGTATGTAATCTTTTGCTTGTTTGTGTCCTGCTGCACTTCCCTGTATGTGTGTGTGTGTGTGTGTGTGTGTGTGTGTGTGTAACACTCATAGTGTGCACACGCTTTGCATAAGCCTTAGGTGCATTTTACTAATGTACTTTTAAAATAATAATGAAATGCTGCACTATTGATTGGTTTTTGTTTGTCAATGGCGCGACCACTTCCCGCTGTACACCAAGAATTCACCTGAACACATCCTCCCTGTAAAACTAGCTCGCCCATGGGCGCAAAGAATGGAGCAGGTGCATTCGCCATTTAAGTGGCGTGGGCACTGGATGGTCTTAAAATAGCAAAGACACTTGCATCAGGCTTAGCGTCATCGTCTTTGTTCTCACATCTTCATTCTGTTTTTCGAGGTACAGCTCCTACTTGAAAATGAACAAGCAGCTGCTTAAGTAAGGAGCCAACTTTGCACACATTGTTTTGATGTGAAGGGCTTAGTCATCTGTGACAAAGGAGCACTAATTCAGATGTGTACTTTTCTGTTTCAATATTATTTCAATGTTTTTCTAAATGAAATGGAATGTGGGTTATCGACTGAATTGATTAGTTTCTCAAGCGTAAAAGCCTTGTGTTTGAACGCCGTCATGTCTGGCTAATTAGAAAGACCTAATGTGTTTTTCATCATTCTCTTGAAGCTTTCTCTGCTTGGCGCACCACTTCTAAATGAAAAACAAAATGGAGTTGTTGCTCTCACCTGGTTGTCAGTGGAGACGCTGGGCAGCAGCCGTTAGAGTTATGTAAGATGAACTTGTTAAAAAACACATCTGATAATAGAGAAGAGAGGAATCAAAGCACTTTTAAGGTCAGACAAGCGCAGAAACATGTGATAACTACACATGATGTTGTCTGCATCCTTGTAGTATACTGTGTTCACACATTACACAACTCACAAACACTGCAGTACTTCACACATCGCTCTATATTCACCTTTGTGTTACATACACATTCTACACGCTCTCTATATAACACGTGGGCGTGTAAATGGCTGGGAACAAAGTGAAAAGACTGTACTGGAGGCGGCTTCAGCCAGTTAAACTGGAACCTGGAGTGCCGGAGCCATTCAACCGGTCAACTTTTTTTTTCCGGGTGCCCACCTGATGGCCACAATCTGCTTTGTGAGGAATCATGAAGGAGCTGATGGAAATTAATTTCACTGGAATTTTACCTTGTACAATTTCATGTGACATATCAAAGTTGATTGATTGAATGAAAATAAATCTGCATGTCCCGGAACAGAATGCATGGGCATTTGTTATCCATTTTACATTCAGTCACAGTAAGTGTTCTATTATTCGTCTCCACCCCATCTACGCTGTGCCTTCTTTGGCCTTCAGTATCCACTTTTTCTCCTGAACATATGGACTTCCTTCCATTATGACGATCTGTTCAGTGATTCTCATTTTTGTTTTAAGTACGGGACTGTCCAAGCATCCGCAAAGATCAAATGTGTTTGGTTATCTTCAGTCTTCAAACCTTATGCTAAATCAGTAAAACAGCGAGTTGATTTAACACCAGATGAAGTCTTATCAGGAGACATCTTCCCACTTCCTTTTCAGCCACTTTGTTGGACTCCCTCACTGTTTGCCCAGACTGACTTTGATTTCCATTCTCTTTTTTGTGGGGACCCTATTAGGCTACATCCACACTACTACGTTTTCAGTTTAAAGGTCTAATCAGGTTTAAGGGTCATGATGTGTTCTTCCCTGATTCGTCACGCCCTATCACGTGACCCTTTCCCCGCTAGAAAACAAACGTCAGCCTTGACTACCAGTGGTTAATTCAACATGGATAATAAATTACAGCCGTTTCTGACCTTGTGTTGATGCTAGCAGCTGTTGTGCAGTTAAATTCTGCATTTTATAATGCTACTACCGCCAACATGTGCCTGAGGCAAGCTGCTATTTCAGCGATTTGTGACAATTCCCGTGTCCAGCAGCGTTATCAGCCTTACTGGCATGCACATGCACCTGAGTGGACGTGAATTGGCCGTCATGTGTTTTTCAAGCGTGTTAGTGTGGAATTGTTTTTTAAAAGCTGTTTTAAAATGAAAATGTAGCCTTAGTGGGCCGCTTCCTTTCTCAACATCCACTCCTCATCTGCTGGTCAGAGCGCCTTCCTTCGTTCGTCAGTATCCTGCTCCCATCTTCTTCAGAAGTTGGTGCTGTGTAATCTTCTGCACAGACCACCTGTTAATTTGATCTCTTAAAACCTTGGCATACATTGTTAAGTGGAAGAAAATGATGTAAAAGCGGCCTGCTGCCATCCTCTGACCTGACATAAAGTAGATCTTTCTAGTGGATGTTTTTGTCCGCTGATGTCAGCCTGGCCATAGCAGCTTTAACGTGCTTTACCAGAGGATCCTCCTTAACACCTTGACTATACCAACAAAGAGAATATTTGCATACCGTGTACACCCATCTGTTTTTGTGTCTCTATTGTGTTGGGAAAAATATTGCAACATTAAGTTTAACATTCAGGGTTTGTAGTGTGGTTTCATAAATATTCAAACTTCAATTTTGAGATTTTAAAAACCACATACATGCTTCATCAACTCTACTGTCTACTATAAAAAGAAACCTTTTCATGTATAATACATTTTCCGCTGATTAACTTCCTCCAAACACATACATACATACACTAATAATATTTTTCAAAAAAATAATTGTATAACTGCTAGCAATGATTCAAATGTGCTCAATGTTCAATGGTGGCTTTTACTACTGACATTAAGACCACAGTCCCCTTTTACCCTGTTAGCTATTACTACCAATATTCAAGACCAATAATTGCTTTTTAATCCTCTGCTACAGTAATGCCCGAGATTTAGCGTGACTATGCACAGCACTGCAGTCACCTTCGCCAAGAATTGCATCTACTACTAATACTAAGCACATGGTTATTTAAAATAACACAAAAATATTACAAATTCACAATCAACGTAACTTAAAACACTATTTTCTGTACACCTTTTACCCTTCTCTTCCCTTCTTTAGAAATGTATAGTGCACTAATAAAACCTTGTTCTCTTCTTTTTTCAAATTTCTTTATCTGAGCATTAGAGACGTCTGACAGTCAGCAGTCTGGCTTTCGTGAGACCTGCTGGGTAATCCTTGGGGGGCTTTCCCTTCATGTCAGGGTGCTGCAGGAGGGGAAATTGAGGAATCATCTCACAAGCCACATCAGTGCCAGGAGTCACAGGCCAGTACAGAAATATACACTTTTACAACTTTTTGACTTTTGTCAGCCAAAATATAGGTGAAAGAAATGTCCATTTCTTTATGCAGGAGGCTTGAATCTACCAGATGAATCTGAGCCTCATTATGTCTCATTCGAACTACAGATCCGCTACCTGATCTGGCAAACTTGCATAGTACGGTATAGCCGGTAGAGGGCCGTTCAGCCTGTTACGAGTTGATGAACCACTAAAACGATTTTGGAAACATTATTTTAAGGTACATTATTATGGTGCAAGTTTGCCAGATCGGGTAGCAGATCTGTAGTCCGAATGAGACATAAGAATAATGGTAATGATAACGGAAATGCACAATTCTGCTTCCAACCTGTAGATGGACCGCAACAACCACCCATGTGTAATATCACAAGCATTTAATACAGTCTTGGATTCCACCAAATATAATAATCTTCTAAAAATCTAATAATGTTAATAATCAGTACACCTGGTCTGAGATCAGTTCGTGCACCCACATGTCAACAGTGGAAGCATAAAAATGCCATCTTTTCCACTCAGACAGGCAGTTTCAGCCTCAATTCATCCATTCATAAGGAGTGGAACTCAAGGGTTGGCTGAAGTGGGTCATCAGCAGGGCTTGACCAATAGCCCAGTAGATGGCTCATAGAACTGCAGTTGCTCTATGTAACTACTATTTTTTTTGTTGGTCTTTAGCAGTTTAGTCTTGCATTGCCAGACCTTCATCCCCAGCGCTGCGAGGGATCAGTCACAATCGTCTTGGCTGTTGCTAAGCGCCGGACGGAGCCACAGTGCCATGCAAAATAGCCTCAGGAAGGAACTTGTTTTGGTGGAATATGTGTACGTTTAAAGGTTGTTTTAGTTGTGCAACAAAAAAATCTGATTGGACAGATAGTCCAGCTAGCTGTCTGGATTGACCCTGCAGAGATCTGAGGAGCAGGTAACCAAAGTCCTCAGAAATCCACCCGGGTTTAAATTTACAACCCAACAAAAGAGGAAGGTAATGGAAATCCGACCGAGGTCTGGCAAAGTGAGACTAAGCAATTACAAAGAGTTTCATGACAATAAAAAATATAGCATTTAAGGACTGATTTCTTTTCTTATCCCAGAATTATATGTATATTTTATTTCATATATTCTAATTTTGGGGGCAAGAATATTGCAGTGCTCAATCCATTAGGTGTATGGGCCAGTCCACTCATTATAGGCCTTTAGCATAAAGAGAGTTAAGATATTTTTAGAATATAGCGGGCAAGGAATTGACATTTCTGTATGTCAGAGGGAGGATCCAATAAAAGATATTAAAAACTCTATGGTAGGCTGTGGGTTTTTCCCTCAAAATCTTTCATGCAGTCCCTCAAATTAACATTTTTTGTATTAAGAGGTTGCTACTTGAAACAATGCAATTTTAATTCTGATGCATTGTGTTTTAGCATTATACAGTTCATCCAAAAATACATTCCCCACCACATTGCAACTGAGCATAATAAACATGTTCTTTGTGTCGCCACAAATTCCCACTTACCTTTTTGTTTGCCCTTTCCACTGAGAACATGACAGGATTTGGCCTGAAGTATAACTTCAACACTTTGTGCTGGAATGTAACCTGCTGTTACCGGAGAGTAACTCCACCACCAGCGCAAAGCTTTTAATAGAACCCGGAGCTTGTTTGACACTGGGCAATCTATCATCCCTCCATGTTTCGACACTAGTTTTTGACACAGAAATATTTCTTATAAAACAGAAGAGAAAATTCTGAAGAATAAGAAGAAGAAAAAAAGATTCTGCACAGAAAAACATTTGTCAGAACGATATGAATCATAGAGTGTGTTTGTTATGCAACGACCTAGCATACTTAATGTAATATAAATCAGTACAAATAAGGCCTGGTGGATGAACACATGGGTGTGCATTGTTAGACTCAAATCTGCTCCAAGAAGATTACATCCAACATCCAACAATGGAGTTGAACATATACTATAACTCATGCGAAAGCCATCTCCTCTGTTCTTGGTAGGGGGTCCTATGAATGTTGCATGCAGAATCACATCGGTGGATTAACATTTCAGTGAGCTGTGTAAATTGTGGATGACTGGAGGGAGGAGAAGGTGGGAGCAGGGAGGAGATTGTGGGAGGAAGCTCGGCAGATTTCAACACCACCGGCAGCCTCCTGCTGAGATACTGCCTGTTTAATTTCAGGCTCCAAACACTCTAAACAAAAAATGAGCGAAGAAGAGAGAAAAGGGACAGATGAAGTGATACAGACAGAGTGAGAGAAATAAGTAGGAGGGTGAAGAAGGAAGGAATACGTGCTGACAGAGAAGGCAACGTGGAGTAAGGACAGAGTATTAGAGAGGGGTGGTTCTAGAGTCAGAGAGAGAGAGCAAAGGGTAACAAACAAGATTTCACAGCACCTTCTTTCCGCAAGTGTGCAGCACTCAACCCACCAGATTAACACTATTCATTTGTGCCGTAGATTTCCACACTTCAGAGGCCGATTTATTTCAGGCACCCTGCTGTGTTGTACAAGAGTTTGGGCAATCCATCCACTGCCTCAGTTACCGTTCACTTACTCAAAGATGAAGATTCCATGCCTTATATGAAGAGATAACATGGCCAGTTCTAGCTTTGACCTTATTTTCCTCTTGCTTTTACACCAAATCTGTGGTGGTGTTGGAGACGGCGTTCTGTTGGTGCCTCTCGGATCATTTTGGAATCCAGTGATCCAAGTCTGTTAGAGGCATGTTTAAATGGAGCTCACGCACAGCCACAGAAACACATGAGCCAGGGGTACTTGACTTCACAGAGCATAGCAAATCACACACTGAGCTAGACCTTTTTTTGTGGAAGGAAATCTAGATGGGATGTTTGACCAATCATGAAGGAATGTTTGCAGTATAGAAGCATTTAACATTTACCTGAAAATACAATTGGTGTTTCTATTTGCACTGGTGATAGTATGTTTGAGAATTGTGAACAATTCAGCCAAGAGTAATTGTTTTCCCTGATTTATTTAAACTTTCTGGGGGATTTTTACATGATTTAAGAACATGATTTAAAAACAAATATTCTGTAAAAAGCTAATATTACAGAAACAGCTCAAACTATAATTGTGTACAGTTGTCTGTACCTAATGTAAGTATAGTTGCACTCTCCATTATTTATAATAAAACATGTTTCGAGAATTCAATATGTTGTAAGTGTATGAGTTCATTTGTAAAATGATGCTCTGTGCCTAATAAAACCAAACTGTTTTGGTAAAAGTAGCCAAATTACAAGAAAGAAATGTAATGAGTTCATTACATTAGGCATATTTCAAGTATAACTCTTAATTATTGTTGGAGTTGAAGTGGTTTATTGTCCAAGGCAAGTAGTATTATAATTTAGTATGAATTAAAAAATAGACTTGCTATGGTAAAACCAGGATGTGGTTTCAGCTCAGGACTGTGTTGGTGAGGTGTGGTTAGATGTAATTGACAGTGGCTTTGCAACATATACCCAAATAACCACATCATTGTCAACATATTATAATGCAAATGTTTTCAGTTGACTGGTGGTCGTCTTGCTTCCTCCAGAAAAACCACCATTGCAACTTTTGGCCGGCGAGCGAATTGCTTCACGGCACTGCACACATACGCCCATTCAGGAACCGGCTAGCAAGGTAGCGATGGAGTTTTTCACACTATTGTCATGGCTGAGCCGGCAAAAAAAGAAGCAGAAAGCTAGGAAAGCATTGTCGGAGGAACAGAGAAAGAGGAAACGGCAGACTGACCGAGCGAGGAGTCAGACACAAGTAGACATAGGAGCTGCCAAATATCTATTCCCAAGCAGTAGGGGAGGTTCAATAGAGAAACCTGCGAGCAAAAAGCTCTAACAGTCAATTACAGTACCTACTTACTTAGTTATTGTCCTCTTTTGCAGAGTTCCGGCCAGGTTTCCGGCTCCCTACCGAGTTCCCATCTCAGTGCTAAAATTAAAAGGAGGTATTCTGGCCTCAAACCCGGCTTTCAAGAATAAACCCATCTTTCATGCTCACTCTCTTTTCTTACTGTTGTTCTTGTGCTCCTGGCTGGTAGGACTCATGCTCTGCCGATGGCTTGTGGGTGTATGAATGTAAATGTGTGTGTGATACCTGTGCTGGCAAAGAAAGGGAGAGATATAGAGAAAGTACTGGGAGGAAAAAAAGGGTATAAGAAGAAATGATATATATATATCAAATATATGATACCAGTTGCCATGGCAGTGGAATCAAGCCAGCACTTCCGACAGCAAGACCATTATAATAGAGATTGTTGCCAATATAGTATTGGACAGGAGTGTCATGCACAAGTATTAGCCTGGTGTTTGCTGAAGCCTTGTTGTGTCAGAGCGCTGCTGTGTGCTGGACACAGCTTCTGTCAAAATGTTCTAATGCTCTGCCACAGTGTTTCTGTGAATAGCAAGAGCGTGGAACCATCTTATCTCGGCAAACGGGAAGTCACTAACACAGATTTAGACAGATTTGTGAACAATATTTGAGAGAAATAAGCCTTTTGGGTACGTAGAAAAAGTCTTAGATCTTTGAGTTCTGCTCAAGGAAAATGGGGGCAAAAACAAGTGTTTTATAATTTTGTTCAGTATATATACAATTCAGACAGACAGTAGTAGCAATATAATGTGGTTTTCTAGTAGAAACCCTATATACAATTATGAACCTAAAAAGGAGCATAATATGGGACCTTTAAAGAGTGGTAATTTAGTTGCTTATGTTTTTTTTTTTTTTCCTTAGACCAATAATTTATTATTTTTTGAAAAACAATGCAAAAAATCTATAGCCTTCTGACAAAAGAATGGATGAAAATTGCCTGCATGCATTTCAATTTTATGCTGTTTTGCAATTATTGCTACATTTGTGTAAATAATAATTATTACATATCCTCAAGGATATTTTTTCACATTTACACATGCCAACAGCCTAAGGGATCACAATGGCCTAACATTTGTGTGGTGTCCCCTTTTTTTTCTTTTTGTAACTTTTACAAAACCAGATGCTCTCCATTCAGTCAGTAGTTAACAGTAACAAAGAGCTGCAGAAAGAGAAGTTACTTTGTAATCTCAAACCCCTTTTCCAGTTACGTCGTTCATTGTTCTGTTTTCCTTTTATCTCTTTCTTTTATTTACTCTACAGATCATTTCAACACATTAACCATTTTTTTTCTCTGCCTTAGATGTCCCTGCGCCTTCCATCTCTCTCTGCTTTGTGTTCATTTCTGCCTAGAATCTGCACCGAAGCAACTTCATCCACAAAGAGCTTGAAAAGGCATCTTGAAAAGGCTTGGCTTGGCAGCCGCGGACGGAAAACAAATTAGAAGTTCACAACTTCAAACGGAGCCTCACCAAGGCAACCCCTGCTCTTCTGCCAAGGGTTTGCCTCGCTCGCTCTAAGACAACCCGTGAGAAGAGTTTTAATATGCACAAGCTCCATCTGAAGTCCTTTTGGTGTTATAAAGAAGGAGAGTATGGCTACATTTATAATCTCCCTTTCATTTGCCTATGGATATGTTGACACTGTCCTTGGAAACTACTGTTAATTCTGAGCTAAGCCTAAAATGGTGCGCCGCAACTGATGGCAGATTAACCCTCATGTTGTCCTTGGGTCAAATTGACCCAAAAAATGTTGTCACAAAAATTGGCCGTCAAAATAAGCTGAAAATGTCAACATTTAAAAATATCAAAAAATGTTGGAAAAACATCAAAAAATAAGCACCCATAACATTAAAAGTGACCAAAATGTCAGAAAAAGTGACCAAAATGTTTTTTTTCATGGTTGACGGGAAGACAACACAAGGGTTAAAGTGTTATTACACCTTAGTCCAATCTCTACCGCACCACAAATGAGCAGAAAAGTTTGCTGACTGGTCTGGCGTGAGATTCTGGAGCAGATGTAGAAAGACAAAAAGATGCTCCAAGTTTCTCACACAAGTCTCTACAGTATTCTGAAGCCAAGAGCTTTACTTACTGAAGAAATCTGCCTGAGAAATGTCAGCAATTACACCCGTCAGCTGTCTTCCTATTCCCTTGTTTACCTCTGAGACTATAGTTCGCTCTTATTGATCTGCAGTGTGTAAAAGGTCACAGGATTGAAGATGACAGCAGTCGCAGTAACCATGGAGACTCCCTCTCTTTGTGTCTGGCCGAGCGCAGTATCAGTCCAAGGATACAACTTTGATGCTCACTGCTTTATTGCTCTAAAGGTGAGCGAGTTATACCCTCGTTTCTGTTGGTGATATGCCCTGACTTTAGAACAAACGTATGAACGCAGGATAAAGACGCTAACTCTCAGCGACACGTACACACGAGCAGCTTAAAGTCTAACCACCTGATCATTCAATTATTGATTTAAGCCCTTTGGGGACCTTGATGTATGTTCGCTGCTAGCAGGGAGATTATTTTGCAATCTCTCTGGTGTGACTTCAACTTGGATCAGATAAGAGCTGATTCGGATGCTGTTATATTCCATTTCAAATGCAACTGGCAGCTAAAATATGATAAATATATGGCACTCAAAACCATAAGGTTAACACTGGGATTCCACAGGCAGCTGAAATACCAGCAAAGCGATTCAAACAGCAGCATGAGTGAAGTCAGACTGATGTTCACCGCTCTCCCCGCTCCAGTCAACTTTGGAAGAGCAGTGGCCAAGAGAGAGCAGACTTGCGAACGTGCCTCCAATATATTCACCTGTGTATACACAGATGCTATTGTTAAAATTCCATGCAAATCAAATGATTGTGATTTTCCTACAGCCTACATTGTGATATGTCTTAATGTGTTAACAGCTAGCTTGGCAGGCAGCTGGTATTCCTGCTTGTTTTAGTAGTAGTAGCATTGTAGTACCATTATCATTGTAGCAATGATAACTAGCTGGTTGCTAGCAACACATTACCTTATTTGACCTAAACTAAACACAAATAGCAGCAAAGTGTGTGACTGGATAGAAACGGATAGAAACCGATATCAACACAAACAAATTGTAAAATGTGTACACTGTCGTGGAGTTGCAGTTGAAAGATGCTGCCTGTGGAAACCCAGCGTAAGGTTAGGGGATGGATGATGCAAGAAGAGGAAGATAAAATGGCACACTCCCAATGTGGAATTATTGACTAAATGTATAGCAGGAGTAGAATGATAAGCCCCATTTACACTTGTTGTTAAATTATGATTTTAAGCCCTCAGTACTGTGTTCTGTAAGGCAGAAAACATACTGTATATTTAAAAAATACTATTTCATATCATGCAATGTGCTGTGCATCTCTTATATTTCTCTGTTCTGGTGGCATTGCCACTTTTCTACAGTGTTGTCTGTCTGGTACCCCCTGAAGAGCCCCTTGTCCGTTTTGCTTTGCTGTTTTGATCGATTTGGTAGTCTTTTAAATTAATTTGTAAAACTAAGAGAAAAATTATTTTGGAATAAATTTAATTTGACAGAAAAGAGTTGGTTACATAAGTTGCAGAATACTTTTGACATAGATCTGAGTCCTGTTTTGAATTAGCGCTGACAGGAGAGTTGGTTCCACTGTGCTGCAGTCTACAGGCTTAGCAGCATCTTGTTTATTGATAAAGTCATGCATGTGGTGTGCGCTCTCCTCTGTTGGTTTTTTTTACCCTTTGGCAGATTGCTGTGTGGATCACTGCCTTGCATGGCTTCTTGTTTCTCGGTGGTAAAGGCCAGTAACACAGGGCGGACTGGCTGTGGTTACCCTGATGTGGGTGTTTTAGACCTGGGTGATATAGAAAAAAAATCAAATAGCACGTGATATTGTAGTGTTGACTATTGGTGCTTTCACAAAATATTAACACAATGAGATATTTGATAAAAAAATCACCAATAATGTGGATACACTTACTAAGTGGGTACATGCAAATAATAAATCAGCTAGACTGGGAAGTTCAGAAAATTACATGACTTAACTGTCATGCAGCCCTTAAAACCAGGAAAGACTACACTTCACTTTACAATCACGATATTATGATATCCAAAATGTAAGATGATATCCAGCCTCATATATCGATGTTGATTTAATATCGATATATTTCCCCTGCCCTAAGGTGTTTTATAAATATTCCGCCTACTCTGATCAGCTTTGGCTGCTGCAACAACACCTGCGACTGGCAGACAAATATCTTCCCGTTATCTGGAAAGACTGTGGATGATATCATAACTAAAACACCATCAACTCACTTTAGAGTAGCTGCAAAAGAACATATTTTTTTTTCACGATATGATGAATAAAAAAAGTCATGTTGGGTAAGCAAGATCATACATTAAGTTACTATGGCTATTTAAAAAATGATATTTAAAATGTCATGCTAGAATGTAATATTTTAAGTAGTCCTGTATTTTCATCTTATTGTAAGTCACTAAACGGCACCACATGTTCTTAGTCCAGACAGAGACATGACAGGAATATTATTGTAATATTATAGGTGGTTTGAAACAATAAACTGTCCTTTAAATTGCTTGATTAGCCGCCTTTCTTCTTGTCACTTTACAGGAAGAAAGCTGCTTAATTTTCAGTTTAATTACAGTGTGACTTGCTGCCATGATCACAGGGGACGGTCCCTGTAGAGCCCAATTCCACAGACAGATTACTGACGGAGTTACACTTGGGAGGGAGATGACGTGTGGAAAGCTGCAGTTTTTATTACATGATAAAAATGAAAAAAAGGTGTCTACTATGATTTGGGACACAGTGTCACAGGTTATTAAAGGTCTTTGTTGAGAATGAGACCCAGTGTCTCAATGAGATTGCCTGTATAAATAAAGGTTAAATAAAAAAGGAAGTTAAGTATTTATTTTTATCATTTTAAGTAAGCCATCACATTTACCACACCCTACATTTTTCTCGCACTATATAAATGTCACACTGCAACTCCCAAAAAAGATAGTAAAGAAGTGCGATGTATCACTCTGTATCTAAAACAGAGACCTAAACACACTGGGTGAAAAGAGGAGCTGCAGCAATGTGCAGTACAACAAAAAATATGGTGTTTTATGAAAATGAAACCATGTAAACCTATTCTGATACAACCTCCAAATACAATTATGAACCTGAAAAAAATGGGCGCTTTAAGATTTTGACATATTTCTATGACAAAGCAAAATGCAGATTTCCTTTGGTTATCATGCTAGAAATATACATGGTGATGATATCAACACAAAACTTGTTATTTTTATGTTTATGTTTTTTTTTATGGCATAAAAGTTACTTTTCCAGGATTGCTTTTTAGATTTAACTTCATTTGTTGAAGATCCATTTCAAGCATTTAAGTGTCTTTGTAAGACACTTAAATGTCCAATTTAAATCTCCAATATGCGATTATTTGATTTATCATAATTCCTCAAATAAAGACCGGTAGTCAATTAAAAGCCCGGGTGATAGTGGCCGGGGGGCGTGGTCAACACAGACAAATTAAGGCTGGGTGAAAAATCATGTGGATAATCTCCTAAGTGCCTTTCATAAAATGTACATTCAATTTGATCATAATGTACAGTTCTACCAATTTAATATATATTCATGCTTTTTTCCCACACTTTGTTTTTTCTGGATTACAATACTCATGTAAAGTATTACTGTTCTAGCGGTATTTTATTCAATGCGGCTGTATGTGTTACTCAACCACGTGTAGCGTGTAGTAACGTACAGGTGCCGTAGATGGCAGTAGCTACATTGGATGTAACACGGGTCTCATTTTGTAACAGCTGAGAATAACAGACTTTTAAACAACAAAACGAAAAGAGTTTAAAAGTATGCAGAGGAAAACTTGGGTGAAAAAGCTGCGAGTCATTTCGACATTGACCCCAGGAGGATCCGAGACGGGAAGAAACAGAAGGAGTTCCTGGTGTAACTACTGTAAGATCTTATTGTAATCTACCAGCAGTACCGTAGTACCTGCATTTGAAATAAACACACAGCACTTTTACAGGGTTTCTGACCCTAATGGCTCTGTCGCCCTTCTGGCTGTTGTTGTATGGTGATATCTTTGCAAACGTTTCTTTAAAAATGAATGATCTGTCCACTGGAACGCTATGGCTTCTGATTTAAAACAGTTTATTTAAAACAATTATACTTATCAAACAAATGGAATTAGAAATAAAGGCCTGCCTCTAATAGAAGACTGCTTCAAATAAAAGCCGGGTTCCTTCTGCAGTTCAGGTAAATAAAAGCCCCGGCTTCTATTTGAGGAATTACGGTGTGCATGTTTCGTCAACCTCTTCATTCCAAGTGGGCATAATCTTGGGTGAGTAAATGTATGCAACCAGAAGCATCCAGCGGGAGAGAGTGCTCCAGCAAGAGGCCTCTGCACTCTGGCCCACTCAGCACGAGCTCGACAGCTGGTAGTTGCACCGCCTGGAGGTTTTTGGAAGGAAGGCTATTGCCCTACTGTATAAGTGCTGTTGCCAGAACATGTAAATGCATGACACTCCTGGCCCAAAATTGGTGAGTAACTCCCTTGACATAACCTACTATGTGATTTGACTTTTCATCTTCCTTAATGACTTCACATAGGAGTCTATCTAATGGAATTAAATGGGCCCTTATTTTGTGGTTAAAGCTATCATATACTTGTGTTTCATGTCAAACTAGAAGGACCATCAGAGAGTGCAGACCTCTGCCAAGGTATATTTCATAATGTTTTTAATGAATTTTCCCAGTCTGATACTATTTTTTTTTTCCATTATTCTGACACCACATGAATGCAGCACAAAATGCCCTTTTTTGCAATGTTAAAAAAAGAGAAAAATAATGTATGTATCTGCTCCCTGACTCGCATACGCTCCAAAATGTAATGGCTTACTCCTTGTACCGGGCTACACCTTTCCACCAAGTCTCATATTAATCGGACCAGTAGTTTTTCTGTAAACCTGCTGACAGACAAACATTCCAACAAACAAATGGACAACCTCCTTGGCAGAGGAGCAAAGGAGTAGTTTGACATTTTGGCAAACATGATTATTCTTGCAAAGAATTACATAAGTAAATTGATACCACTATCATGCCTGTATGCTAAATATGAAGTTTCCTCCAGCAGCTGGTTAGCTTAGCCTAGCACCAACACTAGAAATAGGGAAACAGCTAGCATGGCTAAAGCTAACAAAATACATCATCCAGCACCGCTACAGCTAACTCATTACACTAATAACATATCATATCTCATTCATTTAAACCAATAGCTGCTGAGCAACCGCACAGTGATGACACTACTCCAGGAAGTCACTGCACCCAGCGGAGAGTATTCTGGCATATAATCACCCGAAAACTACGATTCGGAGTTTTTACACTTCAGCCATTGCATGGATAAAAAAATAATATTAGAAGTGCTGGTAGACTTTTGACAGATCCAGGCTAGGTTTTCCCCCATGTTCTGGTGAACCAATGATGCTTATGCTGTAAAGTGACTATGTTTTAACACAAGCAGTGTATCACACATTCTATTTCCATTACAAGAGCCAATATGAAATATGGAGGATTCTAACTTTGACTGTTTTTTCTAATTTCTATGGTTTCTTCTTCAAAATAAGCCTTTGAAACCATCAGTTATTATTCTGTGTTGTTATACAGTATTAAGACCTGCGGCTTAAGTCAAGTCTTGCTAACAGACAAGCCAAAGCCGGACGCTTGTGCTAGCTGTAGTACAACTATGAACTTGGGAAATAAAGCTCAATTGCTAAAATAAGAATAGGAAGAAGGCAAAGTGGCAAACATCGCATAATGTCTATAAAATAATGTGAATCATTTTTTATCATTAATTCTCACTAATGTTCGTGACCCCTCTAAAACAAAAAAAGGGGAAACCACAGTCCTCATTTGCAGATGTATTATTTGATAACAGATATTTTATACACAAAATTAAGCTAATTTAACTCATTTCTATGTTTTTCATTATTTCTACAATTCTATTTTTACATATCAACCATTCAAAAAGTGACCGGAGATAGCAGGGGCACCATTAAAGTGACATAAATCCAACCATTAGTAAAGCAACATGTCTGTTTTGGAGCAATTTGCAGCTTCTCATTGCACCATTTCATGCATAATGTAATGGTTTTAGTCTGGGTGATCAGAGCAAAAAAGAAGTGAATGGAGATCTCTGCTAACAGCTCGTTATGCCATGCGTTCCAGTAGCTCATCAGTGAGCAGCCAGTCAGCCATTAAGTGTAGTATGTTGTTAAATATTTATTTGGTCCAAGGCCACTGCTGGGCTACATCAGATCGGCCTGTTCGTCATTAGAGGACATCAGCTACATTATGAATGCAGGGTGTGTACGCACAGCGTGTTTGAGTTAAGGTTACAAAGGGCAGAGAAAACCCAAACACCTGGTGATTCACTCCCAATCACTGATATTGTTCCTGGAAGATCACTGATTACTGTCGGTGCTGCTCATATTATATTTTTGTTGACCTGAGACCTAAACTGCTTGAGTTTCTGCTATGCTTCCTCTTGTTATCGCATGTTAGATGTAATTTTTTAGCCAAACTAGCGGCGGCCCACCACTTTGGTTTGGATTGAAATACCTCAACAACTTGTGTAATGTTATTCATGTTCCCAGAGGATGCATCACACTGACTTTGGTGATCCCCTGACTTTTGCTCCAGTGCCACTGTGAGGTTGATATTTTTTAACAGATATTTGCTGTTGAATACAAGAGTATTTGTAATTTGCACTCACTTTGCATCTAGCGTCATAGTCAGGTCCAAATTTCATTTTGTCCAATACCTTGGTTTATGACCAACTGCTTCCTGTGTGGGTGGAGCCCTGAATCTATACAGGATGCTTTTTTTGATAGTTTTATGGTTTGTTACTTGCGGCATACAGTACATGAAGTTTTAGAAAATTTCTGAATCCAGACTCGTTGTTTTCTGATAAAGGATTAAGGACAAATGGCTCCCAAAAGACTTTGTAGAGGTTGGCAGCTTACTGCTGGTATTTCAGCCCAGTCTCATGACAGTTTGTGGAATGGTCATGTTATTTAATCTATTGATTTGTGTACAGGTCACGTTAATGTTGTTATGTTCGTGTGTCGATTAAGTATTTTGAAGTAATGTATTTCAATGGGAAGCCTATTTCGTGATCACAGAACGATTACGGTAGTGAGTAGTGTTCAAAAGCCGAAAATCTGCGCAGGGAGGCTGGTCGGGGTGGTGGATGGGTCAAAACAACACAGGACTTTCACCCCGGAGACCGGGGATCGTGTCCCGCGTGTTGCAGTTCCTTTCCACGTTATTGTCTTCCTAACCACAACCGTCTCGTTGCTGTGGCTGGCGTGTGGCGTTTCATTTCCCCGTTGTTGCGTCCCCCAGAGCAGCCCAGGGTCATGGCAGTTCGTCAAATGCTCACGTTCGAAAATCGTGACATGTACACGTAGTAAACGATAAAATCGTAACATGTACACAAATGAATGAATCAAAATAATGTGACCATTTCACAAACTGGCGTGAGACGGGGTCAGGTATTTCGCTTTGTTTTTTTCGTAGTTTGCTGCACTACAGTACATTTCCACGTAGAACTTGACCCATATGATCTGACCAATTAAATATGTATATATGTGTAGCATTATTCCAAAGCTCAGCACCATTACTTGTGATTGTTTTTGGCTAGTAAGTTGACTCTTTTAATATCTCTTGAAGTTTATGCCCGTCTAGGTTCATGTTTCTGTTTTAAACCTGTTGACTGCAGCATTTATATTTAGAGACTTAATAATGAAAGAAGCACTAACAGCGAGCTTAGACCCTGCAGTACTTTAGCTTGTGTATTGGGTGAAACTGTTGCTTTATACTGTAATTATATTTATTTATTGCTACTAACCTCTAGCAGCGAATGTGATGTTCTTTCAGCAGTAGCCCTGTGCTCCTGAAATAAAAAAGGCAGAACACTGCGAGTGAGTACAGTAAGTGTGTGTGTGTGTGTGTGTCTAGTTGTGCATCCCTGTCTTTGTATATGCATTTTATGGACTAAATGAGGCACAGGGGGAGTGCTAAAAAGTGGGCCTTTTACTATACAAACACATACCACAGAGAGGTACCACAGTATGGTGCCACTATGCTGAGCTGTGCTGGGTGACTCAACAGGATTTAGACTATAGACCTCACTGCAGGATGCATTTAGACACGCGCACACACACGCAGCAGGTTCCAGCCACAGCTCATTACTGCCGGATGAACTGGAGTGCAGCACACACACTGGGATTAAATAGGTAAATAGCTCAGATCAGAGCAGTGTGAGCTAATATCTTTGTCGTTGTTTTTTATCTAATCGTGGACGGCCATACTGTACAGGAGAGGTCATGGATGACGTGGCATTAGTGATTACTGACTGACTCACACACACACACACACACACACACACACACACACACACACAGTCACCCTGTATATCAAAGCTGGAGGTTGGATAACTATATCCACAGTGGCAGCACCGAGCATCCCTCACGCACCTTTGAGCGATAGCCATATTATACAGTGCCGAAAATCCTGTTCCAGCTTTATCAATATCCGGCCCTGCAGCCCAAAACCCCGCCACAGCCAACAGAAAAATATGACTGCATGCTGTAGACGGAGAATATTCATCATCGCTTGGGACGAAAGGTTGGCTCTGGGGAAACTGCAGGTTGTTTGTTCAAGCCAGACATTGTTGTGTTTGTTTATTGTTGAGGTCTCCAGCCAGCTGGCTTCCCATTTATTACCACAGGGTGGGAATAATGGACAGCTGCAGTTGTGGAGAAAATCAACTACTTTTTCTGGTGTTTTTCCTCCCTAATATTGGTTTGTCTGAGCACAATTTGTCTGATTCAGCAGCACCATGCTTAGTACAATTCTGGGCATTCCCAGCTGTGAGCTGTCCCCTGTGACAGCAGTGTTGTCCTGCTGGCTTGAGTGCTGCTCAACTGATGACTGACTGAGATAGTTGCCTTTCACACCTTGATAGAAGCTGCTGAGAGAGTGGCAAGAGGATGCTATTCATACTTTCCTGTCAAGATCTCTACAGTGGTGAGTCTTTTCCTTCCAGGTTGTTCACATCCCCACGGCATGGTAGGCCAATAAAGTTTGGTGTGTGTTGGACAGGGTTACCTTGTGGTTAGAGACACACACACAGGAAAGTCAGTGTTTTGTCAACATCAAGGTGCTTGAGGAAATTAATTGGACAGGCATTTCATATGTGATTTTCAAAGGTGGAGTGGGCAGATTTTTTTTTTTCCATGCATGTGCACACAAATACACGTGGAAGCTGTTTCTCTTTGCTTCTTTATGCTAAGCTAATTGTCTTCTGGCTTTAGCTTGATATTTAGCATACACATACGAAAGTATTGATTATCTCCTCCAACTTTTGGCAATAATGAAAATTAGTGTTTCTCAAAATGTCAAACTATTTTTTTTTGTTTTAAAGCTTTAGTGTGTAACTTTTTTATATTAATGAATGTCCGTTACATTCAAGCCATTACCAAATGAGTCGCTACAAAGCTAATTCAGACTGTCAGCTCCACACAACTCTCTGTGTATTCCTCATTACTGCTACATTCAGAAACTAGTGTTGTCCGGTGACTTTCGCACGCAGAAGCTTGAGTGAAGATAATTACCTCTTCTGAAGAGTCCATCATATTGTTTTTATTCCTCTGTGTTCTCCTTGGCTACTAGCAACTGCGTGGAGGAGGGGTGGGGGCGACGCGCAATCACGGAAGGCTTGTATCATGCGGACGTGCCAACAGTGTTGTTGTCATTACTTAGAATTCCTCATGGGGGGGCGACAGAAACTACGCACTATAGCTTTAAACAATGGCATGGCATTTAGACACTTGAGACATCCATCCATTCATTGGGGTTGTCCAGGAATTAGAAGGTAGCACTGTAGCCAAAATGTAACTGATGAAGCATGCATAATGAAGTTGTCCTGTGGAAAAGTAAATGAGTATACCCAACGCATCAGAATACCCCCACACACACACACACACACAAAACAAACAAGCAACAAACACAGCACCGTGGTCTCAGAGAGTAGTCCTCCCTCTGAAGAGCTTTGAGTGTCTATGATAAAGCGCTATATAAATGTAATGAGTTATTATTATTAAATTAATTACACAGGGCTGGGCAATGACTACACAGGATGACTGTTCCCGCAGAAATTAAGTTCAGAATGTGGCAATAGGCATGAGGTGAGATAACTTAAATCCTTCATACTCTTAACTCATTACACTATAAAATGTTTGTTATTTGAAATTCTGTTTTTATTTGATTCATTAATGGATGATTTCTTCTATTGTATTTATTTTTATAATCTCAGTTTTAAGCATGGCCATGAAACAATCACTGGAGAGAAGTGCATGAAAAATATAATAGAGAGCAATAGAATATGACAGAGTTGTTGGGGAACTACACTAAATAGTGGTAAATAAAAATGTTTCTGCTAACAAATGCAGATGAGGATTGAGTGTGCAGCTCTTACTGACTGAGCTGCCAAACGTTCACGGGAGGAAAAGAGTGGAGTGTATGTGGCCATCTGAGCCTGGGCTGGCATGTGGAGCCACTCTGACTCTGACTCTGACTGTAGTGTTAATATGACATCATAGTCATAGTCACTGATTTCATGAATCAATTTGATTCCGATTCACAAGGTCCCGATTCTATTAGATCCGGATGTTAGATTCAATAACAAGGCAATTAGGGATATTTTAGTTTCAAAGCCATATTTGCTTGGGCATGAAAGAGATTCTACATTGTACAAGGTTCCCTCTAACCTGGAGCATCATTAAAAGTATTAATCTTGACATTAAGAATTGACCCCAAAGCGGTAGTTATTTAACATAAACACAGTACAGCAGTCAACATAAGCTCTACAGACTCTACAGTCAGGGAGTTTTGAGTGACTTTTCATTTAGAGTCACTTTGCCAGACCATCCTCTTCAGTGCTGCAAAGGAGGCTCTTGCTGGTTTATTGACATTTCTTTAATTAAACCAATCACAATCGTCATGGGCGGCGCTATGCTCCGCACGGAGCTGCTGCAAAACAGCCTCGAGAAGGAACTTATGTTGGTGGAACGTGTACATTCAAAGGTTGTTTTAATCGTGAGAGAGAAAACTCAGACTGGACAGATAGTCTAGCTAGCTGTCTGGATTTACCCTGCAGAGATCTGAGGACCAGGTAACCATAGTCCTCAGAAATCCACCAGAGTTTAAAATTCCAACACAACCAAAGCGGAAGGTAACGGACATCTGCGACATGACAATTTCCTGCAGCACCGGAGCAATCCCGGAAGTGGAACGTCATGGATATAGACTACATTTCATTCAGATATATTAAAGGTACAATATGTAACATTACATACAGTAACTATGTTATATACTTTTAGTTGCATATGATACATACAGATACATTTTTCAAAACCCAGTCCTATTGCACAATGCTGTTCCCTTCTACTTTTACCTTGTTGCACACCTAAATCATGCAGGAGTTCTTGTCACTCACACAAAGTGTCTTACTGAACGTAGAATAATTGAATGAATATTGCTTTAATATTGTTGCTGCACCCTGTGGTGGCTAAATGCTGTGATTGGCAGAAATTGCTTTCTTGAGTCATAGTTATGGTCTTTGTAGTTAATATTTTGTCCGATTGATGCAAATCAAATTTCTTGTGAAGGGAGCGAGTTTGGTTTTTTTACAGTCTTTTGACTGCACATTCCAGAACAGACAGATTAAGCTGAAATACAGATTTAGGACATAATGATCTAGACTAAACTCCTAACTGATGCAAGAACATGTTAAAATTGCTGCAGGCAGCATTTTAATCATTGTCTGCTGAGCTATGGTTACACACAGCTACAGTTCACCTGCTATTTGTTTCTAGTTCTATTCTCGGCCTTCCGAACCGTTTCTGCTGCCTGACACATAGAGTGAATCACTTGTGCTCTGGAGGATATTTCCAGCGAAAGGCCTATCTAAAATATATGACCACTGCACATACATTAGATTTGCTTACATGAAAATCTTGCAGTTATTATTATTTATGTATGATCCTCACTGCACAGTATGCTGTTTTTAAGGTTAATTAGTAAGTTTGTCATTTTAGTGAACATTTTAATTCAAGGTCCTTCACAATTTCATCACTACATTTCTAGCTTGGGTCATGCCTGCTGAACTTTTTGACACCAAAGTGTAATAGTGAACAATATGTGATGCTTTCCTGGAGTATTTCTGGGGCATAGCCACCTCGTATGAAGTGGCATTGGCCTATTTAGTGTGTATGAATTGTGTGGTTAGGCCCACAGGGTCCTCCCCTCTGCTCTGGCTGGTTGATAGAGCTTTGCAACCAGGTAGCAGGACAGCAAGAAGACAGAGTTGATAATGAAAAGACCTTCACCACATAGACTTACTTTTCTGCTGTGGGTCCTCGGGTACTGGTCTCAAACCAGCCCAGTCTCATGACAGTTTGTGGAATGGTCATGTTAATGTTGTTTTCATGTGTTGATTACCAATTTTTGAAGTATTGTATTTCAAGGCCACAGAGACAGTGGATCGTGTCCCTGCCACAGAGACCGTGGATCACGTCCCGGCACGAGTTGTTGTCACCATCCTGCGTGTGGCATTTCATTTCCCCGTTGTTGTGTCCCCCAGAGCAGCCCAGTGTCATGGCAGTTTGTGAAATGCTCACATTTGAAGATCGTGACATGTACACAAATCAATAAATTAAAATAGTGTGACCATTTCACAACCTGGCATGTGACTGGTTGTCCCAAACGTGAGACAACATTTATCCATTTAACGTCTATCCATATAATGCAACAACCTCAATAAGTTTTAAATGGTCTTCCTTCCCAGAAAAGGAGGTTCTTCTGACTATTACAAGTTCTAATCTATATTAAATGTTAAATTTGTTTCTGTTTTATATGAAGCTGTGTAAATACACATCTATGATCACCTTTTCCAGAATTACCCCAGAATCACATGCCTTTGATTTTGCACTTAAACCTTCCAAGCTCCTGGGTCTTTGTGCATGCCTGACACAGCTGGAATCATAAAAAATGCATTTAGTGCACGTACATCACAAGGGGTCACAACTACGGCTGAGTGGTGAAGGCAGAAAAAATTGTATTGAAGTAAGTTCAAAGGATCAGTTAGTCTCAACATCTCACCTAAAATTATTATTATTATTATTATTCTATTTTAATCATCCTACAGGAAGTTAAGGTCTTACTTTAATTAAAGAATGTTCTGATCTGTCTTACATGTTGGCTTTTTTAGAAACTCTCGGGAAACTTATGTTGGGCTACATCAACACAATGTGCTATAGTCTTTACTTCATCCTAATGAGGATTTTATGGATAACTTGTCTACTTCTTTCTCAATCAGTCATCCGCCCAACCAGCTGGAGCAAACTGACTTCAGAGACTACGCATTCTTGATTCAGAGCTTTGAAAAATCGATAATGAACCAGGGATATCCGGTTAGTTGAGGGCTGAGAGCCAAATCAATTCACCCCCTTCAAAAATCAGTTGGTATGGATAGAGCATTGCAGATAAAACAGAGCTCAAAGCAGAGGTGCATGCAGATAGAAAAAAGTGAAGAGGTACTGGAACATCTGTGACAGACCTCTGTGGTGTGTTAAAATCCGATGAAAGAATTGATATGTCAGGAAATATGATTGACTTTGCTGTGGAAAGATAGACTTCAGACTAATATAACTGCCCTTAACACTAAATAGTTGCATTCAAATGTTCTTAAATTAACTTTTCCCCCTGTTTTCTGTTAGTTAAATGGTAATGGCAACATGCTCCAATGACAATGCTAACATGCTTGTTTAGCAGGTATAATGTTTGCCATGTTGCCGTCTTATCATGCTAGCATTTGCTAATTAGCAATGAGCAAGCTAAAGCTGATGGGAATGTCATTAGTTTTTTAGGTATTTAATGTTGAAACGAAAAGTCAAGGTTCAAAACATTTATTACAACTCATTCTGATGGGACCATGAATGTCTGAACTAAGTTTCATAGCAATCCATGTAAAATTTGTGGAGGCATTTCACTCAAAAAGGCAAATGTCAGGTTGTGGTTTTATCTTGTACTGCTTTGGCCAGCTGGTGGGGAGTATTGTTTTATCTACATGCAACTAGCTAGAATGTAGATTTTCTCTAAAGTGAACTTTTAAGTAAGTAAAATGTGAGAAAGAAATTAAGTTTGAACTAATAATTGATCAAGCAATTAAGAAATATTAAGTGAAGACACAAATTCCAAAACTGGCATTTAACATTAACTTTTCAGAAGCCACCAGTATATAAACTCACTTTGATGACCCACGTTAAAATATGCATCCTGTTACCTTTAGCACAGGCACAAAACTCACACACTGTTTTTCTGCTGTCTTTGCACACACACACACACACACACACACACACACACACACACACACACACACACACACACACACACACACACACACACGCACACAGGTTTGTGGCACTATTTTTGTGGGAACCTGTCATTAATAATAATAATGCATTCCCTAGCCCCTTAACTTAACCTGTCACAACTAAATGCCTAACCTTAACCCTTACCCTCATCCTAACCATAACCTAATTCTAGCCCTAGTCCTAAAACCAAGTCTTAACCCTCAAAGCTGCTGGGACCCCACAAGTATACCTGCCTCCCGGTTTTTGGACCCCACGAACATAGTTAAACAAGACCACACACACACACACACACACACACACACACACACACACACACACACACACACACACACACACACTCTCTTTTATGCATATACTCTAGAGGGACATAAGCTACAGATTAGAGAAAAGCAGAGGCGCAGACAGGGAGCTGCTTCATTACTGGTGGTATTTAGCAGGAGGACCCCTGCACCTTATCCAAGACAAATGCCAGTGCGCGGCACACAGTACCACCTATAATATTCTGACATCTGTGGAAAGGTTAATACAGTGGAGAAGATGCCTGGCTGCTCTGAATTGCTTTGGTTTTCTCTACTTTCAGTGGTCCAGGTTGTGTGAAAGGGTGGAAATAGGGGCACATGTCTCCAGTGTGCAGGGATAGTTACCTGCTTGTTTGTATGTTTGTGTTAATGTTGTGTGACAGACAACTTTTTTCCACACATAAAAATAATTAATGCATGATTTAAACAAGAATTACACCTCAAAGGAAGAAAGAAGAAAAATGGATGACAAGCAGTAGTGCAGCTTAATCGGATAACAGACTCTAAGCTCCGTAAGGAAGAATAGGGTGTCAACGAGTGAAAAGTTAAGGAAATAAAAAAGGTGCAAAGGAAACAGATGCACACTCAAGTGAGAATTTGGCTGGTTTTGGGCAATTTGCCTTAATGATTCTGTGTCCATTGCTGGAGCACTTGAGTCCTGGACTCGGAACTCTAATTGCTATTCTCCGAATTGTGACTCATCTTGGACTCGCCCACTGATGACTTGGACATGAGGATTTATGAATTCAGACTCGAGCATTCATGAAATTGGACTCTGGATGAAGTTTCTGACTACTTTTATGTGTAAAAGGCAGTACTCAAGTCCTGTATTCGGACTAGAGTTAGACTCAAGTCGCTATTCTCTGGACTTATGACTCGACTCGGACTGTTCTTTGGTGACTTGAACACTGGGGACTTGAGACTTGACTTTACAATTGGTGACTCGACTACTACTATGTGTACATGGTGCATTTGAATCTAGTGATAGGACCACGGTAATGTTCAAGTTCAGCTTTGTGGAGTTATTGACAACTAGCATTGTGGAGCAGTGTTTATATGATTGGGTCCCCGTTTTGTTTGTTCTGTGCACGTACACAAAGACGCACACATACCAACATGTGGGCGGTGCAATGCACATAATGCTGTTGGTTTCATGCTCTCCTGCTGATCTATAGGCAGTAACCAAGAATCCTAGACATGTTCATTAGATCTCATGAATTATTTTTCACATACAATTAATTAGCAACAGTTAATAAGGTTTGCGGGGGAAATATAATGCTGCCTGGATTACATTTTCAATTAAGATGTTAACTACCTGGCTAGTAGAGGTTTGACGAGATATCTCGGGATGTTAAAACGTGACTAGAGTTCACGTCGAGGTGAAGGAGGCTCGCAATATTATTACACAAGTGTAGAATTACATCGGTAAATTTTGGAACTTAAGACCACGTAAGCGCGAGCTTCTCTGTCCTTTCTGCATGTTCCACAGAGAGCCGGGCTCAACTCCGACACACACACTCGGAGTGAGACACGTCGCCTCTGCAGTTTCTGCCGGATGCATGTATTTTTGCCGATGTCCGTTTCCTTCCGCTTTCGTTGTGTTGGAATTTTAAACTCAGGTGGATTTGTGAGGACTCTGGATGATTGCTCCTCAGATCTCTGCAGGGTAAATTGAGACAACTAGCTAGACTGTCCAATCTGAGTTTTCTCTCACACACCAACAGCAGGTGCTTAGTGCTGTATTTATATATATATATATATATATACAGTAAATGGCCTAATGTCACTTGACTCTCCACTGAAATCGTAAGATCACCTACATGTACAAGAGAGTTATTCCCTGTACTTTCATTGCAGACATTTCCCAAACTCTTGACATTAATAAGGACTCGTTTTCCACAGCATTAAATGTCAAATGCAAATTTTTTAAACCATTGTGTAATAACTCAAAACTACGGCAATGTGGGCATAAAACAGTTGGATTATGAGAGGCCAAGATGTATAGAGACGTCTGGCATGCATTGTAACAAATTCTTTGTCAATGGGTTTGTAAAATCACAATTTTAACATTGTAGGATAAAAATCTTAGGGATAGGGATGTAGATATATGCTTGAATTTGGAGTGAACTCTTCCTCACCCTCCTCTTCAGCCACCCATCTCGCTTGTTTTGCTCCTTTGGCTCGGTGTCACTAGGAATCCGCTGTAACAGTGCAACACGACATCCCCAGGGATATTTTCTTTTCCTTTTGAAAGAAAAAACCTGTAGAGACAGAGCCAGGCGTGTTGTTGGGTTTCACTTTTCAAACAAAATACTGTGTCTTTTGGTGTGCAGGGAGGATGGGATATCAAAGAACAACATGTCTGTAGGTAAAAGATTAAATAAGAGAAATTCAGTGTACTGTCTGAAGGCAGGATAGCCTCTGGAGATGGTTTAAGAAAAATGTCACGACTTTTGTTTTGCAATTTAGTCCATGGTTTCAGCTAGCACAGCTTTGAAGGGCTGTGTGATGGAGGAGAGTATTGAGTTAATGAAAGAGGGGGAAGGGGGGGGAGGGAAGAAACAGTGAAATATGAGTGTTTAATTAACATCTTTGCTCACAAACATAGCTTGAAAGAAGAGGACAATGTGTGTTCACATAACGATCTGGATGGTGGCCAGAGGCGGTTTGCTACAGGTGCAGCTAATCAGGTTAGCGAGGGGATGCTAATCAGTGATTGACTACTGTGTGTGCAGTGAGTTTTAGGCTGAGTTAAAAGGATACAGTAGACGAGTGCACTCAGGGGCATATTAGACTGTGTGTGTGTGTGTGTGTGTGTGTGTGTGTGTGTGTGTGTGTGTGTGTGTGTGTGTGTGTGTGTGTGTGTGTGTGTGTATTTTGTATTGCAGTATGTTAGAGGTGTGAGGTACCTGCTACACAGTTTATATACTGTAGAGCTAAATGCTAATTGCAGCATGCTAACACAATCTTGATGACAATGCTAACATACTGATGCTTAGCAAGTAATGTTTAGCCTGGTCACCGTCTTAGTTTAGCGTCTTAGCAATGCTAACAATGACTATTTAGCACTAAGCGAAATGTCAGCTAAGTTAATGCCATTGTCATACGTTTTGTAGGTATTTGGTCATTTGGGATCACCAAAGTCTTTAGAATTAATGCTTTGTATCTAATTTTATTGTCTGGACCAAAGTGGTGGATCTGATTGTTTTGGTTTGTGAATCTGATCTGCTTTGTATCTGTTTGTTAAAAACGGGTAATTGTAATTAATTCATGATTTCTAAAAATGTTCGGTCTTTGTCATTCTTTAAATGATGACTTGTGCTGTAAAAGATGGCCCGAAATTGCAAGGCCTTGCAATATATCTTCATGGAAACTGTTTATCGGGCACAAAAAAGTCATCTCTTGCAGCATCCAGGAGTTTCCTGGAGGGGCTGATTAATGTTGGATGGATTCATGTCTAACTTGTTTTTGTCAACGGGTCGGAAGAAGTTAAAGTTGCATGATTCTGCTGTGATGTTTAAACGGGGATTCTGATTCAGCGTCTTACTCATGCTTCCTCGGGCAAACCCCCCCCCCCCAAAACCTCCCCCTTATACAGAAATAACCATCCGCTTCTTCATTCCTTCTGTTAGCTCTCAGGCTGACAGTCACACAAACAGACACGTACACAAACACGGGTGTTGTAACACACAACAAAACATGTACACAGGTGGACAAACACAAAGGCAGACATGCACACAGGCCTTGTAACACATCCACAAAATGGCGCTACACACACACACACACACACACACACACACACACACACACACACACACACACACACACACACACACACACACACACAGACAGACACCCTCCCTCCCTCCCTCGTTTTTCAGTAAATGATTTATCTGCTCTGATTTGGGAGAAATGATTCTCTGTAATGAAACAGACAGAGAAGATGATTTTTTTATTCATCTCGGGACAAAGCGGGCCGTGGCCCTTTCTTTTCATGGTAGACAGCTCGTATAAACACCGCCAATGAGTTTAGAGTTTTCCCATTACCCTCACACCCTCTCATCATCTCCACTCTGGATCTTGCATGCTCATACAGACAGTCCATCTAATGAAAGCCTGCAAAATTCATCGTGCGACGGCTCGGAGAACCTCGCAGAGAATCTTTCTGTCACCATCCTCTCCTTAATCAATTTACAGGTCGTGAGCCGCTGGTTTAGCTAGATGATTATTGTTATGCCGAGGCAGGCGTGTTCATCGCTCGCTTGTCTAACCTCGCTAACACCTCCAGAGAAGGCGGCCAGATTGAACGATAAAGTCGTCTCTGCAAACCCATCCTGATTTAGAGCTCCTCGTAAAATTGATACTTATTTTTCTCTTCTCCGGTGCTCACTGAAGTGCGATATCATAAACTGCTCCTTATTTTCTTTTTTCACCCCCTCATCTTCTCGTTTGGAGATTTAAGGCTCTGTGTCACAGGGGTCACTGAGCAGGCTTCTCTCAATGTCAGTGATCATCAAGCAGCTGCCTCTGAAGTTTGGAATTCTATTCGGCTGAAGGGAGTGGAAATGACTGGCAATCCAACTCTGAGTCACTGCCGGAGCTGGAAAAATAGCCAAGGATGCGTGAGGGGGGTTCTTGAGTGCTCTGAACAATTTTCATTTTCGTGAAACTTAAGTGGATATTTGGGTCGTGTGACCCCACCTTCCAATCTTGGTATTCCTTCTCTTGGAGGCACACTAACACATAGGTGAAAGGCTTTGTGCTTCACTGTATTAACTCCCTGTTAGTGAGCTGGTTATATAAGCGCCAATGCCCGAGTGGGTCAAAGGCTGTTATACCTCTCCTAGGTGATTGAAAGACAGAAACTCGCGCATGACTGTAAAATATTACTGCATTGTGACTGAACAAGGAAGCTTTTGCACTGTTAAAAAATATGTGTCTACCTCCTTGGGAAAGCATGTTTAAAGGAGCCCTACTTTGTGGTAATGTCGGAAGTTCTACCATGGACTCTCTAACATTTTTTGTGGAAAAAATGCCATGGTTAACTTGTTTGAAGCCATTGTAGCGTGGTATAGAAAGCCTGCAGGGAGACTTAGCACGATTTGTGCCAGTTTAATATTCAACAAGCTAAGCTGCTTGATTCTGATTGGCTAACAGCTAGCCAATGAGAGCCTGCCTATCAGCATCCTTTTTTTTTCCCAGCGCAACTGAGCGAGCTCATGAATAGTAATGAGCTCAGGCAACATGACGTCAGACTGACGTTCATTTTCACAGTCACGACATAACCCGAAAAACTTAAAAATGTAAGTAAAACCAGTGAGTGTTTTTTTAACAGACTTTTAACTACATTCAAGTTGAGGGATTCCTTTTCCAAGTGCTAGCAACATTATAAATACCTAATATAAAACTCTTCTGTCAAACTGTTTTCCATGTTTTACATGAACCCAATACTGTAGTGGCCAATTCTTCCAGATTCTTCCGTGCACTAGCGTCCACACTCCCATTGGGCCTTGTGCTTCAGTGTTATGCTGAGGAAGTGTGCATGTGTAATGCAGCGGAGAGGACATGGCCCAGGCTCGTACACTGGAGATAAGGAGGGCTTGGAAGAGGCCAGGGACCTCTGAATCTATTTTTTATCTAATGTGACCACTTTTAATTGCATGGGTGCATCCTGCACTCAAGTACTCAACAAAACTTCCAGGGCCATAACTCCAGTTTGTCTTTATATACAGTAATGACTTTCAAAAATGATGCCACGATTTGTCATAATATTTTAACTTATTTATATTTTTATCCAATCATAGTGGTGCAAAAAATCTACTTATGTCTCGTTAAGTTAATGTTGCATTAAATGGTTTCCGCTAATGTGAGGGTGAGGTTTGAGACATGGTTTTGCTTGATTTATTGTAAAAACATCATCTATTGCTAAAGCATAAAACATCAATTTAATCTTTAAGTGATGCACCAATTTCACATGAAATCAGGATGAACTGGTTGGTACATCCGAAGCTCCATGAATTTCTGCACAAGTCCTGTTTGCATGTGACAAAATGTTGCCAGTAAAACCCAGGCAAGATTGTTTCTTTTAGTCTTTTCTTCTCCATGTGTCTTGCCTGTGGTTGTGTGTGGCCGCTGCATGTGGGCAGTTAGGACTGGGATGTTGGAAAGGTTTATTCTTGGAGAAAAGACCCCCAGAAGCCCCAGGTTTGAGTGACCACACACTTTACAAAGCCAACCTAAATCCTGCAAAATTCCTACTTTAGCAGGAGATTTTCCTGAAATCCCAACTGAAATCAGGGCTGTGCCCTGCTGGAAAATGACGGGGTGGTACAGATAATGATGCTGCCTCTCAAACCCCGAAACCTCATTAACAACTATTTCAGTTAAAGGAATTGTTTGACATTTTGTGAAACACGCTTATTTGCTTTCTTACCAAGAATTGGATGAGAAGATCGATACCACTTCCATGGAAAACAGTGAGTCCAGGATGTTCATGCTCCCAGTAGAGAAATAATCTGGCATGTAATCTTTCATAAAAAAAACACACACACATTTTCACTTTCACACTTTAGTTCATTTACACATTAAACAATCAAGATAGAACATGGTATTCATTTCAGTTTAGGGACCTTTACAGGTTCTGATAGGCGGATTTTGTTACTTTTTGGACAGAGCCAGGATTGCCGTTTCCTGCTGTTTCCAGACTCTATGCTAAGCTAAGCTAATTAGCTGCTTGCTGTAGCTTTATATCACCTCTAAGTCAATAAAACTTTGTAAGAAACCGAAAAGAAGCATATCCTGAAATGTCAACCTTTTCTTGTAAGTGTAATAGGTATGGGTAGTGGATTGGTGGATTGTGACGTGTGAGTTCATGTTCAATGCAGGGTTGGTGATGATGTCTCAGTCAGATGTCTCACATCACTTGTCAATCATCTGTCCCAGGGAACTGTCCATTGAGACTTTCCAGACCAAAGTGAGCAAAAGCAAAGATGACCTTTGTGAGGTTTTAAGACTTATGTCAATAGAAATGTGACCGTCACTGAGGGAAGCAGTGCCCCGTTTGTAGGATGGAAAATCAATTTTGTCTCTGGATGTTGACACTTTAATTATGTGTAAAGGGGATATGAGGAAAAACTGCTTATGTAATTACAGCATACACAAAAAGTGCAAATCATTTGAAATTCAACACACCCTTTTTTGTACGTGTTTTTTCTTTCTGTTTCGTCTTTTTTATATTTCTCTTTCTTTTTGTCTTTCCTTTTCATGATTTCCCTCATCCCTTTGTGTTCATTTCAATATTTAATTGGCGAGATATTACATAATTCAGACGGCGCACTGGCAAGGTGTGTAAATTCTTGTATTCCTATCTTTGGGAGGACCAATTAGAGGTGTGGATCTTGAGTGAAGACATTTGTAATAATATTCTGTCAATGAGGGTCCTCACAGGTACTGTAGGAAAGTGCAAATGCTTTTGCTGCCAGCTATCAAGTGCTGGGTTAGTTGTGCGGAGGCGAGCACACACACCAGATATGTATTCTTCATGTCAGTCTATTTTGCTCCTTTCCTGTTCCTCTTGGGCTTTGCTTCAGTCGTCTCCCTCCTCTGTCTAGATCTCATCTTTTTGTTAGAGTCCCGGTGTTTCAAAGCACTTGTTGTAATAAGAAGAGGCCAATTTTGCCCACTAAGCTGCGAGAGCCCGGATTCTGGATGAAATCTGGTGGGCTTACTGAGCAGCTAGAAGCAGGAGCTCCTAGGAGGTTTTTGCTGGGACGCTCGGCCTGGCCAGGTTGGTAGATATAGGACATGGGAAGAGTTTGTTTTGCTTTAGTGTCATGCAGGGATCTTTACCCTGTTTCTTTCTTTTGTTGAACGCTAATAGGCTTCAAGATGATGAGGTCAGATTTGTGTCTGACTTGATCCTGACTTGCTCTGACGTCATAACGCACATGGGCAACGATGGCCTCATGAGATCAAGGCGGCCACAGGTTTGAGACGCAAGCAGCGCAGTTGCTCTCCACCGACTGCAAGACCCAGGCAAACCCAAGGCATGATGGGAATCGCCTGGCTCTCAGCTGATCTAACAGCTGATTGGTTCAGAATTGACTCAACATGAAGATGTTTTATATAAACTTTTATTGTTTTTGAATTGGAGAGATTTCAACTGGTATTTGTCTGATTTAAAGGCTTGTGGATGTAAGTGTTTGTGTGACTTCCTGTTGGAAATTGTTCAACTTGACTGCGTCTTTTTGTCACCGCTGCCCCCCCACGCTGCCGCCGCCAGCTCTTCTCCACTTTACAGGCAAGGCGCAGTTCATCTCGAACAAGCCTGATAGAAAATGTAACTATTTATTGCAGACTTGCAAGACAAGGACGTTACAGGGGAATACTGCCACTTTTTAAATGTTAAATAATGTCATGTCTACTATTTCAGTTTAAGATTCTAAGCAGAAAATTCTGTCTTCAGGCGTTGTAAAAGGAATAGTTTGGGACATGCAGTTATTATCTGTCCATTCAATACTACACGGTCACCAGCAGACAGTTTACATAGCTTTGCATAAAGACTAAAAACAGGAAGAAATGGCTAGTCTTACTCTTTCCAAAGTTTTAAAAGAAGATCTGCCTGCTAGTATCTCCAAAGCTCACTTTTATGTTTTATCATTACCGGGGAAGTCATTTCCTGGTCTCCAGCCCCCACCCCCTCCCGGTTAAACCACAATGTCTTTTTCACTACAGATTAAATAAATACGACGTAATGTATTAATCAGTTAGTTTTAAATGTGCTGGTAGGCATATCTGTTGCTTTTGGTAGAGCCAGGCTAGGTGTTTCTAGTCTTTATGCTAAGCTAAAATGCTAAAGTGTCCTGGCTGTTGCTCCAGATATACTGTACAGATACGAGAGTGGTATCGATTTTCTCATCTTACTCTAGTGAAATGTGAAATTGTTCTTTTAACTTAACTTAAATATCCTAGGTGTTAATTTGGCATGTGCTTTTCAGGAGCAACATATTGGGAGATCTAAGATATAAACCTAGGCAAATGAAAAGTAAATGGTTCTTATTTAAGTCTTTTCTGATTGTGATTCACATAATTCAGAAAGCACAGTGTGGATCAGTTTATAAAAAAAAAAATCTCTTTCACATTAACACACAAATCTACCAAAAAAAAAATTATATAAATTATTTTTTATTTAATGCAATATAATACTGACCCTGGTGAGCTTTGTGGGTGACTGGTTGGCAGAAGAAGAAATAATCAATGCAGGGGCGATAATCAAGAATAAAACGGCTTTATTGTCACGAATGAAATGATTATAAATAGGCACATAAACTGTACGCACCTAAAGCATAAGATACAGCACTGCAGCAGCACATAGCATGTAAAAAAGATACGCAACAGATAGACAAATAGACAAATAGAATATATTATTTTCCTCAAAACGGAATAATCTCTAGCTGTTGTCCAAAATCTTGCATCAAGAGTCAGCTCAAGTGATAGGAGATGCTAACACAAAAAAAAACACATGTTTAGTGCAACTTTACAGACCAAAGGAACGCTCTGGAAAAATGATTTGCTCTTGAATCGTTAAGAGTGCCAAGCAATTCCAAACAACATTAAAAATGTAATGAACCATATTTGCTGAGAGAGGGACAGAGAAAGAGAGAAGCATACAAATGCTGGGAGAAAGTTCACAAAAAAACTGAATCAAAGAGGTGTGGAGAGGAAAAAGAACTTGAGGTAAGAGCAGTGAGAAAGCTCAGAGAGAAAGAGAGATGTTGAGGGAGTTCGTGCTGCTCTGTGAGATGAATGTTTGTAGTCTACATGCAATGCAAGGTCTCCTGTAAGAGCAATAATAAAGGGCCTGCAGACACAGTGGAAAATTGGATTTTTATGGCAGCCCATCAACTATAATTAAAAGTTTGGGAAATACAGAGTGCCCCCACTAAGAGTTTAGACAGGAGAAGTACCTTTCTGAATACCGTTGTCTAGAGTAAAAGAGAGAAGTGTGAAATCCCTTGATGTTAATAATAGAAATAATATTTTGGGGGATTTTTATAGTGCCTTTCAAGGGACCAAAGGATGCTTTACATGAAGGCAGAACAAGTAACACAAGTACAGAATAAAACAACACGTCAATTCAGTGGTGGCAAAGTTAGCGCTTAGTCCGTAGGCTGTGGTGAACAGGTGGGATTTTAGGAGTTTTTTTGGAATAGATCCATGGATGCAGCATTATGAATTTCTGTCTGGAGAAACTTCTGGAGGGTGGGGGGCTGCCACACTGAAGGCTCTGTCCACAAATGTCTGCAGGTTGGTATGGGGAAGGCAATAGTGAAACCTGTGTCTGAGGACCAGGGGTTCTGGGACGGGTTGAAAGAGGTGTGATGGGTCAGGGGAAAGGGGCAAGTGCATTGAGTGACTTGTAGGTGAGGATTTTGAATGTGGGATTAGCCAGTGAAGGTGAATGAGGGTGGGGGTGATGTGTTGCCAGGGCTTGACGTGTGTGAAAGCGCTCCCAGCTGAGTTCTGTACAGACCAGAACTTATCCAGGGCTTTGCTGGTTATCCTCGAACATCGTCTTGCAATGCCAGTCCTTCCTTCATAGCGCTGCGGAGGAAGGACTGGCTAGTCCACATTCCTTTAAACCAATAACAGTCGTGTTAGGCAGCGCTAAGCACCGGACGGAGCAACAGTGCCTCTGCAGAATAGCAGGGAGGCAGGAACTTCCTTTGGTAGAACATGTGGACGTTCCAGATGGGAGGTGATGAGAGTGTGAATGAGGGTCTTTTCCACAGAGTCTGTGAATAATAAGATAAGAATCTGGGTACTGATGGCGCAGTGGATATGACACATGCCTTTGGTGTGGGAGACCCGGGTTTGATTCCCACTGCAATACATCAGCCAATTGTCCCTGAGCAAGACACTTAACCATAAGTAGCTCCAGAGGCGTGTACATGTAAGTTGCTTTGGATAAAACTGTCAGCTAAATGATATGTAATGTAATGAGTCTAGAGATGTTATGACATTGGCAAGTTCGGTGATGGATTAATGTGTGACTGGATTGAGAACAAGACCCAGGTTTCAGACTTGGAGAAGATTTCCAACCTTTCGGGGCAGGACCACACATTTGTGATTGTCCAGTAAAAATGTGTCGTATCTAAAAATGCGGCAACAAAGAAAGCCCTGGTAGTGTTTCATCATGAGCCCAACATTAGATTAAAAACACTGGCCTGCAGTCATGTAAAACAAGAATAATAGAAGATTCAATCACACATAAAGAAGAAAAGTGGAATGATCTGGTGTCATGAAATGCGGAAAAGCTTGGGTGAGAAATGGCAAGAGAAGAAAAGATGTAAAGAAAGAAAGACTTCACAGAATGGGAAACAGCAGAGAGAGAGAGAGAGAGAGAGAGAGGATGTGAGCATGTGAGCATGTGACAAGGATCTAGAAGGAGATGATATTTTTTTCCCCATCGGATGACACTCAGATCTAATTCAGTCATTTGTCAGCCACACAGGCAGTACTGCTGGCTAATGGACTGGGAAGGCATGAGAGACACAAGCTCAGGGAATCCCTCCGTTGTTATCTGCAGCAGACATTATCAGACCTACTTACTGAGAGCTGGCTGACAACAGAGCTGACACCGGGAATGGCAGTACAGCCAGAACTGATGGGGAACATGGCCAATAACTTCAGGGATAGAAGGAATAAAATATGACTGTAATCTCATAACCGTAGGTGGGATCTGATAACCAGAAATTGAATTGCCTTTGAACATGGCACTTAACCCAACTACTGTACTGGTTGACTGGAACTGCTTGGCAGTCCCCGGCATAAGCCTGTGGTTGCGCTGGACAGCTTTCATATCTAACTGTGTGAAACCTGAGCATGTAAAGATGAACCCGTATGTATTGGACAACCAATAAAATCAGATTTGCTATATTGATACAGAACCAGAATGCTAACTAGAATTTAGGCTCGGACATACTTTTTGCATTCCGTGGACAGCTGCGGACTTGTACCACTTGACAGCCATGATGTCCAGCACATTGTCATTGACACGTGCAGCCACTTTCCTGGAACAGCTTGCACCGCCGATACAAGTTGACAGCGGCCCGTGGCGTGTGTGTCGGAGCCTGTCTTTCACCAGTCTTCCACCTGCGAGGTTGTCAGCGTTGTCGGACGGCCGATTTCACCCATCAGTCCTCATTGATGTAGTGGCACGTGTCACGTAGCTCTCCGATGTAAGCGCCATCCAGCAAAGAGCCACGAGCAGAAAAAAAAGGGCAGCTTAAAACTTACTACAATACATAATTAGCGCTAGCAAGTAAACTAGCCGTTAAGAAATGGATTTTATAGCCTGTTGTTATAATATTGTTTTCAACTGTTTTTAACTAATTGGTCAAAATTCCTATTGTCGGTTAACGGTTAAACGGTAATCATTAACATACCAGATTCTGTATAATTTTTTTTTTTTTTCTTCTACAGTTTTATACAAAAGTTTGCAGGAAGGTTCTGGATACTTTAAAAATATAGTCTTAAATTAGTAAGGAGCTCTGATGTTTAATTAGCATGGACATGGATCATAATTTGCAAGTCAGAAGAAAGTGAACAATGTAAATCGCCCTCCTGACATTTCTATTCCATTATCGCTTGGTTGCTAAGACCTCCACAGCGGTCTCCTGTTACATGAATGTTCCTCACTTATATAATCACAGTACAAGGGCATATACTGTACATTTCACTGCCGGGCCTATAATCAAAGCCAAGAACATGTTCTCTTCTATCATTGCTATATATGTAATACTCCAGTGTCTAGTGGGATAATACTGTATTGAAGTTCAGAATTCGTGTGATGAATGTATTATTTTGTTCTTTAGATACAGCGCAGTCCCGCATGCTCAGTTGATATGCTTGAAGGTTACCATCACAATTACGAGCAGTTTTTTTTTATACACACTGTAGTTAAATTGGAATACTTCAAACCGCTTAAATCTCTGCTGAATTCATTTCCTGAGGAATGTCTTTTCCCCTGTGGCATAGCAGCGAGCATGAAAAGGAGTGCAGAGTGCTACCACTGTAGGCTGCTCCTCTGAGTGCCATCGACACAATGAAGAGCAATGGGAGCTCTGTCTCACACACAGCCGAACAGCCGACAGAGAATACTGAAGGCACTTGTGGGTTTATCATACCTTTTGACAGCTGCTTTTTTTCTTTCCATGGAGAAGCGAGAAGGGCTAATGACGAAAAGGCTTGGGGAGTCATATATAATGCATATAGTAAAGACGCAACATTGGCGATAGCTCGAACGTCATGGGGGACAACAAACCTGCACTGAATGTAGGTAATGGTTGTGTTGCTGGTCTCAGATTGAATCATTCAAAAAAAATCTCTGTTGTGTGAGCATTGATTTTCTATACCGCTTCAGGGTGTTGGGGGCTGGAGACAATCCCGGGAACACATTTTGGATTTGGCAACACATAAAAGCTTTATCTCAATTCAGGGGCTGGATACCTCTGATGACCATGCCATCATACCAAGAAGTCCAATATTTTTAGGTTAACTCTAAATGTCAATGTAAAGCTTTGGGTAAATGAACTGTATTTATATAACTCTTTCCTAGTCTTAACGACTACTCAACAAGCTTTTACGTGGTACAGGAACCATTCACCATTCATACCCATTCATTCATGTGGCCAAGTCTTCCATACAAGGTGCCATCTGCTCATTAACATACACACTCCAATGGCACAGCATCAGTGTCAGTGTCATTAATGCCATAAATGTAGTGATGGAGCGGATGACCCGATGCCCAGAGAGCAGTGTCCAGGATATTAATCCTCGCTTTTAAAAAGTATAGTGTTAGGTTTGGCAATGGTATTCAATACAGGAAACATGAATATGCACAACATTTCTATTTATTCTTCAGGGTTTAATTTGTCATTTAAAGTCTCGTTAATGACCATAAGTGAACGATTACTTTCTGCCATTGACCGACATACTTGGGCTTGTTATTCCAGCCCCTCTGCTGTCAGGAGACAGGATCAGGGTGGCGGTCCAGCACGGAGGGCAGAGGACACACGCTTTCCCACACAGCTTAGGTTGCCTGGCTCTGACTAATGAAAAAAACACTGTGTAAACTCTGCTTCTTTGTGTTTATTCAAATATAGGTACACCTGCATGTAGGCCTAAGAAATTGCAATATAAGCCTGTATATTACAATTATGTTACAATAGCATATACTCAATGTCAAGGATGTATAAATTAAATAAACTTTAGCTAGAGTCCAATTTACTATGGCAACACTGTTGACCGCATCGGTGATCTCTTTCCATTCCGTGTTCTTTCTACAGGCTTCTACAGCCAAATAGGGCACATGTTAGTGAAAATGAACCTGAGATATCAGGGTTTCAATCTCCACCTCTGAAAAGTGCCGGATTATATCTTGCCATGTCATAAATTGTAGGGGAGAGGCCTCAAAACCGAAAATATATTGGGGCGTGATATTTAAATTACAATTGTTGTTTTCCATTTATCAACGTACAATCATTCTTACGCTCTGATTGGTGTGATAAATCACACGTGAAGCCTGTTGTAAGAGGATTTCTGAGCTCTTATCTGCGCTGGTTTCTACGTTAGGTTGACAAATGAGGGCCATTGTGAGCCAAACAAACTTACTTACTTTACATTTAATATCCTCTATTATTAAACTAGGACAACTTTTTCATATGTTTATACAAGGAAGTTATTTTTCATTGAGCAAAAAGATGAATGGCAGAAGATGACTTATGTGTGTAGGACTGAAGCGGTATCGACTTTTACAATCTTTTAAAGAAAAGACCAAAAAGATGCATCTTTCATTGTTCCCGCCTGGTGGCCACACAGTTCAATTTACTGTGTATAGTACAAATGCTCACTTTCTTGCAGTGTCATTCTCAAGTGTACACTATCTCAGTTTTGAACCATCTCTTTTGTCCGTAATTATTTATTATTTATTTATTTATTGACGTGTCGGCCCCTGCTCAAGCTCGGCCTTGTTTGCGTGAGGATTGTACTATTTATGGTGTGGTGTACATGTGCCATGGAGGTTTCATTTTATGTGTTTTTTCATTTTGTAACAAAGGCACAATTTCTACAACCTGTGCTGAAGAGAGGGAAGCAAAGCCTACAAAGACACAAGTCAACTGCTGGAGTTTAATACAAATACAAGCCCTCCTTGAGCAAGCTCCTGAATCGCTAGTTCCAGTTCTCTTCTCCTTGTTCTAAAGGGAACAATAATAGACAAATAACACTAGAACAGTACAGTTCACGGTTACTAGTCATTATCTTTTCCATCAAAATAAAGAAAACAAGTATAAATAAAACCATGTGTGCCCAGTTGTCCTGGATTTGCACCCTACACCGGAGCAGGAGGCAAAACATCTGCCCCCATTTCACAACATGTCCACTGGGGGCACTGTGCAGCACATCTGGACTGGTCGACCATTGCCAAGAAGCTTCAAAGAACCTGGCATCCTTTGATGCTTGATCACATTGTCTGGACCCGCCAAAAAACATCCGGTTTTTGGCTTCAGGTGCCACAGCAGACACGCCAGAGAATGTGTCCATAGCTGGGAGCATGCGAGAGTTGGTCCCAAAGCAGGAGGTGGATGTCATTGTGCTTGTTAGCAGACACTATTTAATGTATTCACATTACTGACTACAGATGTAAGGTTAAAAACGAAACAACCTCCTACTCTTGGCAGTCTTTATTTCATTTGAACAAGCTGTCCTTTTGGAGTGCATGTATAATTTCTTTAAAAAAAATCTACAATTTGTAAAACTTTGTTTTGAATTAGTTTCACATCAACTCAGAATCATGCTATGGAAATTACTGTTTATTGACATATGTGTGTTGACATAAATTACATTCATGAATGCAAACTTCCCTCAAAAAGTATTAGTGGATGGAAAGCCTACCTTTGCACAAAACATTTTAAAGAGGATTTTAAAATGAGCTTTTAGCTATATCTGGTGCAAAACATGTACTGGTACATTATCCCTATTACATAAATATTGGAACAAAGAAATGAATAAAAAAGACAATGAACTGTTGTTAAACAGTGGCCACATGCGGTAATTACGGAATGTTGGCACTATGTCCTACATTTCCCAAGATTCTCATCACAAAGTCACTTTTAAAGATGTCATCATTAAGTGACCAGACTGAAAGCATGGTTTTATTAGGCTGGGAGCTACAGCAGTTCATGGAGGTTACTTCAGAGAAACTGGATTGGAAAAACCCAAAACAGTCTATTTAATTTTAGTGGCCCAGTGTGTGGCCCACTCTAATTTAGTGTAGTAGGTACTGTAAAGACATCTTAACACTGGAGAAAGAGGAGGATGAACACCTGACTAAGGGCAACTGGAACAGGACACGAAAAGGCAGACTTCTACCAAGGTACAGTGTATTAACTACTTATTTTACTCTTGTGAGATTGAATATTGTTTATTTGTAACATGTTGTGATGTAGCCGTAGCACAAGAAGACTCCCAAAGTGAACTATCTTGTACACAGCGTCAGATCACTGTAGCCACTCGTTGAATTGCATTTAGAATGGATCCATCTTGGTGCTAATGAAGTCAACTTTTCACTCTTCTGATAACATCCTATTTCTTTTATCAAAGGTTATAATTTAATTAAACAAATAAAACCAGTTAATTTTCTGTCTCATTTTATCAGCTAAGCTAATTGGCTTCATATTCACCACATAAACTTAAGACTGATATAAACCTTCTCACATAACTCCTGGCAAGAAAGCAAATATGTGTTCCCAAAATGTTGAATTATTCCTTTTAAATCTGAAAAGTCACTTTCATTTTTTTTATAGAGGAGTCTTGAACAAATTTCACAAGAGCTTATTTCTGGCTAGTTACTGTATGTTACTCTATCACTGTGTTGCCTCTGTTGCGTTCATTGGCATGATTTTTCTTCTGGCCACAGAAAGGGAATGGATGTGTTTTATCATTACTTCTGGGTTAGAGTCTGTGAAAACGAGAAGAAAAGTTAAAAAGAGAGTGATCTTTTGTTACCATATCTGATGCATGTGACCTCAAACACGGAAGAATGACTTCTTGACGTCGCTGGTGTAATCGTCAATCATCTCTTTGGTGCTTTTTTTATGCTCTACTGAAGCGCCAGTGCTTGATGGTCTATCCTCATATTGTCACGGTCAAGTGAATCTCCGAGAAGAGCATAATAATCTATATTCCAGCTTGCTTATTCCATTGTACGTGCGTGTTGTTATGTGCTGTTGCGGATCATAGTGGCAGGTATTCTATAAACCCCAGAGGAGAACTGCCGCGGAGTGTGTCAGATGAATCACCTGGTATGTGGCAGGGGGTTATTACAGAGAGAAAAACACTGAAATATAAAAAAAAATCTCTAGGAGATAAAGAAGATTGATGCCTCTCCAGCGGGCATACGTGGGAAAACATGCCAATGACTCCATCACCTTTTAGGTCTTCTCTTTTCCTTGCTCTCTCCGCTCTCTATTTCCTTCTCCCGGCTTCTTTCAATCTCAGCCAGCCCACTGCTTCTGCACTTCTTCTCTCCTCTCTTCACCCCCGGCATCTACGCTAATAAATCCCATTTAAGCTCTCGTTGCGACCCCTCAATCATCGCCCGCTACCAGCCTAAAATAACACTGTGGGAATAGAGAGAATGTGGCTAGTGTGCAGGAGCTCCCATGCTGATGTTATTAATTGTTTCAGAGATGAATATCCCATTACAGTCCGACTGAGGAATGGAGATGGAGCGGGGGTTATACCGTGATTAATACTAAGTTCATGCAATGCATGATTAATTTTGAAGTGTGAGTGGGTGTTTAATCAAGGCCACATGTTATATGATCAATTATAGGGTGAAGAAAAAGAGCTGGATGATTAGACTACCTTTCAGTGTGGAACATATGTCACCCAAGGTTTAGTGGGCTCACTCAATGTAGGATTACACTGGTGGTAAAAATGGGGAATGTAGCCATAGAGGCTGGATTACAGAGTTGCAGTGAAAAGATGGGAGGGTTAGGCTTTATTGAGCTCATCCAAGTGTGAGCTGAATGAGCCCTGTACTTCCATACAGGGAGAGCAGTATGAGTGCACCACATATGAGGACACCTAGCCTATTACATAAAGTCACCTTCAGTGTGGACTGTTGGGATTTACATCTACATTTATTAAAGTACTGTACTTAAAAAATAATTTGTGCTACTTGTACTTTACTTGAGACCTTTCTTTTAATGTCACTTTCTACTTCTCCTCCACTACATTTCAGAGGGAAATATTATGCTTTTTACTCCACTACATTATTTTTTTATCAGCTTTAGTTACTTTACAAATTAATGAATACATGTGCACACAAAATTTAACTAAATTAAACTACCAATTCCTTTTCATGGGAAATAATGAATGTTCCTTTAAGCACGGAACTGACTGACAGAGGATGGCCACTGCTTAATGGATAGACTAACACACCGGCGTTGTTGTGTTGTGACTTCAGATCTAGTGGCTGGTTATATTCGTTGCATGTCATTCCCACTTGCTGCCTCACTGAATTTGAGTAAAATATGTAAATACAATTTCCATTCCAATACATAAATGTAACCATGACCATGCACTTTTAGTAATTCAATTCAATTTTATTTACATACCGCCCAATCACAACAACACCAGTTATTTCATTGCGCTTTTCATAAAAAAGCAAGTCTAGACCGTACTCTCTGATGTTATTTAATAGCATATTACAGTAACTCTGTACTGTGGACCAAAGTGAAACACTATTATTTTACCTTTTTTAATAATCTGATGAAAAAAACTGTTTCTGTTCAGGTGCTTGTGGACACATTATTCTGTTGTGGTTCCACTGTGTCTAATAACATATTTTCCCTGCCTTAACCTCAGCTAAAAGTTCAGAATAGCTGCTAAACGTAATTAGCCGTAGCAAAGTAATGATGCAGAAAATAACATAGAAGGGACACGGTGTCCAGTAGTGACAGTGAGGCTACATGTTTCCTGTACATACCCAGGTGCAGAATGCAGAATTTTGCAGAATTTATACTATTTTTTTATCCAGTAAATCAAGTTTTTTCTTATTTTGTTGAAACTATCTTTGTCCTCTAGAGCAGCCACTAAACCAACACCGACTTGTTGATGTTAGCAGAAACACATTCTGTTCAGAGAAAGTACTGATTCTGAGGACAGACAGGATATGACATGTACAGTTTCTGAAACATGATTCAATTCAATTTTATTTATACTATCAAATCATGACAAAAGTTATCTCGAGACACTTTACAGATAGAGTAGGTCTACACCACAATCTATAATTTACAAAGCCCCAACAATTCCAGTAATTCCCCCAAGAGCAAGCATTTTAATGCAACAGTGGCGAGGAAAAACTCCCTTTAAGGGAGATTCCTCGGACAGACCGAGGATCTTGGTGGGCGGTGTCTGACAGTGCCGGTTGGGGGGTGTGATGCACAGTGGCAATAATAGTCATGATAAAGACAATGGAACACTGACTACAAATGGTACTTGTAGTAGTTCATGACATAGCAGGGTACTGCAGGGAGTTACAGGGTGTAGCGTAGCATAGCAAAGCACAGGTGGACGTAGCGGGATGCAGCAGGGTTCAGCAGGGTTCAGCAGGACGCAGCAGGACACTGCAGGGCATTGCAGAGCGTAGCAGGGTGTAGCAGAGAGTGCAACAGGACCACAGCAACAGCTGCAACTAAGACCTTGTTGCCATCCTAATCCAAGGAAATAATGATGACATGATGCATCATTACTAATGTGCTGAATACTATAACGCCACAAAATCAGCATATACTGTACTCACTTTTGCAGCAGTTGAGCTTATTGAAGCTTTAAATATCTCAGCTCATGTTGCTTACCATGCTGTAATAATATTTCCATTGACATAAATATTCAGAAATGTACTGGTTACTCTTAAACGTCCACTGTGTATCGTTTTTAGTTGTTCATTATCAAAATCTGTGTTGCCCTTTCACAAACTTGTCCTTCAAGTCAACTTGTCCATCTTGAAATACATCAGCTGGTAAGGGACATACAGGACATACTGCTTTTTTTTGCCGTCACATGATAAACTCACAGGTGCTGCTAACGGGTATCGTCGCGCCCCGGGAAGTTTGAAGAAGGAAAAATGGCTAACACCAACAAGTGTGTAGTACTCACCAAATCTTGAGATAAAATTTCGCAATTGGATGAAGTCGTGGATGACATCTTGGCTTTTTGGAGCGTGAATACTACCGTAGCTGTAATACGTACTTTGAACTGCGTGGCGCGAGGGAGTTGATTGCAATATATGATCTCAACACTAGATGGGACAAATTCACACACATTGGACATCTAACACGAATGTGTTACCAAGTTTCCAATTGATATTGAGACTTTGTTCATTGTATCCCACCTTGTGCCAAAATGAAACGTTGGATACTGACTTTGATATCCAGTAAAACAAGAGAGGGGTGTTGTATAAAGCAGGAGGTACAACCTGCATAGATTAGTGTTTCCAGGTCAGACTGTTTCCATGTGGTCAGTTTTTCTACACCAACCGTCAGCTTTGTGCATGGGGAGAACCGCTCATGTGAATGCGCCCTTAATGTGGCCTCTGTAAATGGTTCTGTTGTGTGTGCCAGCTTTCATAAGAGAGCTACAGGGACGCAGCAACATAGCCCAGAGCAGGACGTCATAATTCAGGAGAATAATTGGGGCATTTAAACCAAGCCTGGGACTCATCCATGCCAGACAGATACAGGTCAAAGCGGCCTGTCGGCATGGGAGGGTGGAAGGGATGGATGGGTAGCGAAAGGATGGGAGGATTTGACAATGGAGGAGATGAATGGTACAGTGGTAGCTGCGGGAGGAAATAACGTGGCGAGACAGAGGAGGAAATTCAAAAAGATGAAATAAGAACATAAGAAATAGAGGTAAACACAGATTAATAAAGAAACAAAAGGAAAGGAAAGAGGCAAGCAACAGAGGTAAATATGAGAGAGGACAGAATATAAAGAGATCAGCAATTACTTTTTTTATTTTGAAAAGTTTTCAACCCCCACAAGTATCGATACCTGTGCATTAGGGAATTACCAATACACCTACTCTTATTGATCCTGCTTAATGGGCTGATGCTTTAACAATACTGCTTTTCAGTTCCTTGTTATTACTGTGCAAGAAAATAAAGAAAAAAAAAAAACGGAATTAATGTGCTTAGCAGGTAATGCTGGTAGAGGGAGGAGGGGCTGGTTGGAGGTTAAAGGTTTGCTGCTAATTAGGCTAAACAGTAATATAAGTTTAAGTAGCAGTAAGTAAAACATACCGGCTGTGGTCAACACTTTTCTAAATTCAAGGTGTTGAATTGTTGGGAGCTGAAGTGTTGTCTTGCTGACTTTCAACTTCTGATTTGTGAGATAAGTGCTGTATATCTATTAGGTACGTACGTACAGTACATGTAGATACAGACCCTACGCCGTAGCCTGATGTGCACCTTTCAAGAAATGTAACTACATGTCACGGCGATACTATGATACTTTGTGTTGTAATTTTAAACTCTGGTGGATTTCTGAGGACTATGGGTAACTGCTCCTCAGATCTCTGCAGGGTAAATCCAGACAGCTAGCTAGACTATCTGTCCAATCTGAGTTTTCTGTTGCACGACTAAAACAACTTTTGAATGTACACGTTTCACCAAAACAAGTTCCTTCCTGAGGCTGTTTTGCAGCGGCTCTGTGCGGAGCTTAGCACCGCCCATGACGATTGTGATTGGTTAAAAGAAATGCCAATAAACCAGAGAACGTTTTTCTCCCATCCCAGAATGCTGTTTGGACAAAGCGAGACTAATGCAGGGTAAATCCAGACAGCTAGCTAGACTATCTGTCCAATCTGAGTTTTTTTTTATTTTATTGCACACCTAAAACAACTTTTGAACATCTTGTTCCACCAAAACAAGTTCCTTCCTCTTCCGCTCAGCGTTTACCTCTGCTATTTCCTTAAATATATCTGCTAGAACGACGTAGACACCAGCTCACAAGAATAAACCTCAGGCCCCTAACGTCGGCTGGGGCGTAAACTCTGCAGAGATCCTCTGTACAACCATAAATCCGCCTTCAATTAAGCACGTCAACAACTACATTGTACATTCATTCCTTGCTTCAATTTGATCCACCAACCACCAAGGGCAGCCAAGTTTATTGCATGTGACTTCTCGAGAATAGCCATGTCAAGATTTTCCAGTTTGACATCACAATATCATCTCACAGTGACATCCTAGAGTGATCCAAGTACACCTTGTAGGTACTCACTTTTGTAGTAGTACACGCAAGTGGTGTCCTTTTGAAAACTGCGGCAATAGAATTTGTTTTGGTTGCTAACCGGTCATATTGTGTATGGTTATTTCATTTTGGTTTGTAGTCTTATGTTAGTTGAGAAGTTTGTGCGTTTCAGCTAAAAGTAGGTTTAGTTGATAATAACTTGTTAACTTAGCAATGGATGTAAATCTGACGTTGAGTTCTACATGTGCAGTACATACATATTTAACTACTGTATCTTAAAAATCTAATTGGAGCATTGACGGAAAGAGACAGGGCCGAGGAACAATCAGTTCAACATATACATACATGAATGACCTTGTTTCACTTCTCCACCTTGCTGCCCTGCAGTGATGTGAAATAAATCTCATGTTAACCTATTTAATAGACTCAGTTACCCTGACTCTACCACCGACATCCTACCCTTGTTGTGTATATTTTCTATAATTCAGGTGGGACAGCAGAGCCTGTTAAAGACAATGAGAATTTGCAAGAGACAAAAAAAAAAGAACTCCACACGTGGGGATCCTTACATGGGTTTGAGAGACGGCTGCCTTATGGACTGTGCCTCAGCAGTCCCAGACCACAAACCATGGCCATCTGGCAAGTAAGGCAGGCAAAGGCAAACTTTCTAAGTGAATTTCGATCTCTAGTACAGAAACCTCTACCCCTTACTTTCTGTCAAACACACATAGAAACCCACTTCACACAGCATTGCTCCATGTCTTTGGGCTCTGTCTTTGCAATGCTAGCCATTCTTGGCTCCAAGGGGATCTAGCCATATTAATTTCTGCTCTGTAAACGCAACATAAAAGACCCAATAAACCAGTTCCTTTATAGCAATGTTTCCCAAACTTAGGGTCGGGACCCAAAATGGGTCGCAGACCCGTTTTATTGGGTCGCCAATTGGCAGAGTAAAATGAGAATCTGGCTTTTCGACTCTAGCGTACCTGAAAAACTAATACAGACTAAATGCTCAGCATGACCTCAGAATGACCTCAGAATGGCCTCAGAATGACCTCAGCGTGACCTCAGAATGGCCTCAGAATGACCTCAGAATGGCCTCAGAATGACCTCAGCATGACCTCAGCATGACCTCAGAATGGCACTTTCAAAAACCGAACCTAGAGTAGATCAGCTGGTTGAGATCTTCAACCAGACACATACATCTCATTAAATTCAAGTCCGCATTATTAAAACCATGTTGGTGTCGGTACTGAGGGACGATGGGAGGAGACGGAGACACAGAGAGGACAATAGAGATCTTTTCTGTTTTTGATTACTTTTATAATGGAATAAATATACTTCATATACATTTAAATTCATAGTTTGTTCCGTCTTTTGTCCACAGTTTAAAAATGTAGATGTTACAATGATTCATGGTGTGTTTTTGTAAATTTGGGTCCCGGGGAGACACCAAGTTTCTCTTTTGGGTCTTGAGCTGAACAAGATTGGGAACCACTGCTTTATAGTAAGTCACTTCAAACACCAAGTTTTCTAGACTGTTGCCAGTATGCTCATCTTACAAGTTTCCTTCTTGACTTGTTCTAATGCTGAGCCATTTTTGAGTCTTTTTTTTATTTTTGCTTTAAGATTTTAAACTCCTGCTGAGGCATCTCCACCTACTGTGTTTATCCCCACGTGGCTGCCAAAGCATTTCCTTCACTCTGTGATCTTCACTCAGCTGTAATTTGTCAAACCCATATGAATTGTGAAAGGAAGGAACACAAAGCAACACAAAGAAAATAACACTGTTAAAAACTGTATTTTAATCAAGGTTATGTTTAAAACGACCAAGCTCCATTCAATCAAGCTTCACCTTTATCCTTTGTCTTCATCATGTCCCTCTGGGCCTATTATTGTGTGGGATCTTCTCAGAAAGCAGGTAATTTAGTTCAAAGGGAAACACAAAAGAACTCAAGTGAAAGAAACTCATGTAATAGCTGTATCTTCACTTTGAGTGCAAGTCAGTGGCTTACACAACTTCAATGGAAAATTAAAAGCATATTGTAATGTAATAGGCCTTTTAGGGGATAATTTAAGATTACTTATCCTTATCTGGGCCTTAAATCCTGATCAGCTCTCACTGCCATAGTTTACAAAAAGTAGGTTAGACAAGGAGGTAATCAAATTCCTATAATGGAGTGCAAAAACAAAGCCATCTCGACGGCAAACCCTCTGCTTGCCATGATTGCCGCTCTATCGCAGTGAATAAAAGAACATAAACACAATGAGTGTATAAAATAGTCTCCTGCTTAGTAATGAGAAACCATCACTTGTATCACAAAGTAAATGAAAGAAAGTAAACACAGTTGCAGTGGGCAATATAATTAAAGCATGATATAGCTGGGGTTCACATACGCTACACCCATCTACCTCACTGTAGTACTGTGGTGGTGTTAACAATGGGTGACAAGAAAGCTATATAAATCAAATAAATCCAGTGTGTGAGTCTATAACCATATTAGCAGCTCTGTGAGGCTGTACCTGGGGATAAATTGTTCACATCAGCATGCCCTCATGCGCACAATGACAATGGCCCTGTTTACACCTGGCATTAACATGTGTCTTGGGCAGAGATGGCAAAAGTACTCACTTTCTGTACTTAAGTAAAAGTACAGACACTTGTGTTAAAAAATACTCTGGTAAAAGTGGAAGTACTGATTAAACTTCTTTACTCAAGTTACTCCAGTTTCTATTTTTAATCTTCCCCTTAACATTTAAATGAATTTACATGTATGTGTGTGTGTGCTCAAATATGGCTATGAATCCTTCTTGATGCCTACTGTCTCAAACATCTCCCTCAGATAAGGCTGAGGATGATGTCTTGCTGCTTGTCTGCCGGATCTCTATTTTCTTCATTTTCAATCATGTCGCCATCCATACTACTAGGCTATGTGCTAACGTTAGCGCCCTCCATACTACTAGGCTATGTGCTAACGTTAGCGCCATCAAGCAGCAATGATTTGCTGTGAATGAATGCAGAATGCCGAATCTGTTGAGTTGTCTTAGTCGTGCGTCAAATGCAACGTACAGTAGATATATTCCCATCCATATGGTGTAATATGGTATTGATGACGTAAACCATAATAACGATAATTCCAGTGTAATGATGTGAAAGTTGAGGACTAGATTAGGACTGAATTAAAGCTGATTCTGGTTTCCAACTTCGCCCCAGGTGTGTCTTTTAAAACACAGACGGAGACAACTTCTCTCTAGCTAAGTTTCCATCCACTTATCAATTGAATTACAGTATCTGAAGTTTGGTTAAAAAAAAAAAAAAAACTCATGCGAATAAAGCTGGTGAAACAACGTGCAACCTAGCTAACAGGTGAAGAACACACCAAAATCACTAGCTAACTTACTTTAAATGTGCAAGAACTATAGACCAATAACAGGCTTAAGTGAACTGATATACAACTTGCAGTTCTTAAAGACGCACACACACGATCTCAGCTGATTATCCTCCGGACAGCTCTCTCTTTTTCTTTTCTCTCACTTTTTTCTCCGTCTGGCGCGCGCACCGGCTCGCGGTGTGAGGCGCGTGTCCGCGCTATTCTTCGACATGACGACCTCTTGTACAAAACTAAAGTAACGAGCCAATTTTGTAAAATGTAAGGTGTAGAAAGTACCGATATTTGTGTTAAAATGTAAGGAGTAGGAGTAAAAAGTCGGCACAAAAATAAATAGTAAAGTAAAAATATCTGAAAAATCTACTTGAGTACAGTAACGAAGTATTTGTACTTCGTTACTTCCCATCTCTGATCTTGGGTGAGCCTAACACAAGTGGACAGTTCTAAGTAAGTCAGTTCCCACCTGGCAGTAGAATGTCTCTTCATGTGTCTCAACGGACCACTTGTGATCTCATCTCACTTCCCCACACTATGTGCAAATAACCACATACATCATTTCTGTTTGCGAAGACCGAATGCATTGTTGTTTTTAACTGCCAGCGTTGCACTTTTGTGCCTAGTCTACCGGAAATTAAAAGAAGAAAAAAAGAAACCCAAAAAAGAGATTAGAGAACACTACACTTACACTTACACAGAGGACCTTGATTAAGGAAGCTGTTAGTTTATATCCACGGTGTTCCACGTCCAGGATTGCTCCGTTGCCAACGGAAATTCCGCTGGATTTCACTCTTTTTACCTCCTGGTTTCTTTGTGTTTTTATTTCTGAGGACTATGGTTAACTGCTCCTCAGATCTCTGCAGGGTAAATTGAGACAGCTAGCTAGGCTATCTGTTGAATCTAAGTTTTCTGTTGCACGACTAAAACAACCTTTGAACGAAAAACAAGTTCCTTCCCGAGGCTGTTCTGCAGCGGCACTGTGGCTCTGCCCGGTGCTTAATGGCACCCAATGACAATTGTGATTTGTTAAAGAAATGCCAATAAACCAGAGCATGTTTTTCTCCCATCCTGGAATGTTGTGTGGTCTAGCCAGACCCTCCTCCGCAGCACTGTGGAGGAAGGTCTGGCAAAGCGAGCCCAGTAAGCGGTTAATCAATGTAGCTCAGGACACTATTCTCCCTCACACACACACACACACACACACACACACACACACACACACACACACTGCTAAAAGAATGTGGCCATGTGCGGTCCAGACCACCTCTGAATGTGGTCTGAGTGATCGGATCTCAGTGCATCCTCAATGCGTCTTGGGAGCAAACACACCTGAGCTGTCCATTTGTGATCGGATCAGCCAAGACACATTTTTACAGGAATGACTTAAAATGGCTCTTAAGATGTCTAGAATAACAGCTCCTTCCCATGAAGTGTGTTAATAAATGGCAAGCTGGTTGGTAGTGGTTTGAGGGGGGGCTTACCAAGTCCACAGTCAAATGTGCTCAAAAATCAAATGTCTCTTCAGTTTCGAGAGCTACACACATAAGTGATTCCGCGATAAGAGTCTCTCTTGCTAGCTGTGACTCAAT